>OX637461.1:54000910-54479849 GCA_951799995.1 Trifolium subterraneum | reverse complement strand
GTTGGTAAACGATTCTGAAAGAGTTTCCAACCTAAGACAAAAATCTTCATCGGAACCCATTGATTCCCAACCACATCTTTGACCGCCCGTAATCCGTCATCAAGGACAATATTCATATGAGTAAGAAGGTGGTAAGCACCTTTAACTTAGTAAGAACCATTAAATGCAATTTTTCACTACCATTTATCAATTGAATTAACCTGCAAATGAACATTAGCCAGCAAAGCAATACATTCCCGAAGACTATTTTCTTCCCAAACAAACAAACGACGCCTCCAAATCCAACCCTCACCGCCCTCACCCCACCCCAAACTGTACAAATCAGCCACAGTATTGTTTTTAGAATTACTAAGTCCAAACAATCTAGGAAAACGTTTCTCTAGTGTTCCTCCCTCAAACAAAGGATCTCTCCAAAATAAAGTGTTTTCCCCATTACCCACCACACAATTCACGTTATCCACGAACCATCTCTCCCTTCCCGAACCCCCTCCATCTCTAATCGACAACACTTGATTCCACCATTCTGAGCAAGAACGGCCTCTACCCACACCCCCATCTAAAGTCAAATTATATTTTTTATCTAAGACTTTATACCAAAGGTCACCTGAATCTGTTTTCAACCTCCACGCCCACTTCCCAAGCAATGAATTATTGAACTCTTTAATGCGCTTCACACCAAGACCACCTTCGTTTCTGGCTAAACATACTTTATCCCATTTAACCCAATGAATTTTACGGGCATCCTCACCCCCACTCCCCCCAAAGAGAAGATTTAAACAATAGATTCAATTTTAGAGATAATACATCTCGGAGCCTTGAAGAAGGAAAGATAGTAAACCGGAATGACAGACATCACAAATTTCAAGAGTACCAGACGACCACCCATGGAAAGATTTCGACATTTCCAAATAGACAACCTTTTACGAATCTTCTCAATTACCGATAGCCAAAATGAAAGTCTCTTGGAATTACCACCAATGGCCAAACCAAGATAAACAAACGGGAGATGTCCAAAATTGCAATTTAACAATCGAGCTGCTTCTTCTAGCCAAGAGTTATTTATATTCACTCCAACGAGAATACTTTTATGAAAATTAACTTTGAGGCCCGAGATTAATTCTAAAATTAGCAAATTTAGCTTAATTACTCTGACGTTGGCCCAACTTTTCTCACCCAAAATTAAAGTATCATCCGCAAATTGTAAATAAGAGATGCGGAAATTACTATCAGAACCTATTTGGAATCCTCTGTACAGACTAGCCCCAACTGAAGCACTTAACATAGCATTCAGCCCATCTGCTGCAAGCCTGCAATTAAAAATTAAAAAAAAAAGGTGACAACGGGTCACCTTGTCTCAACCTTCGTTCCAAGCTAAAACTACAATTTCCAATACGTTGATTTTACGTATTTTCATAAAAATTCCATAAAACTTTTTAAGACCTTATAAGACAAATATTAACGAATGTCGTCGAAATATTATTTAAGGTCTTAAAAAATATCCTGAAGATACTCGTTAGCATTTGCTTTATAACCATTTATTTTCCTTGTTACTATAGAGAGAGGTTCTGACAAATTTCTATTGATTTTTTTTTTGTACAAATTTCTATTGATTTTAATTTCAACTAAAACAAATAAAATATTGCATCAACAACTATTGTAACCGTTTGTTTCGGTCACCGCTTGCCCCAAAAAACCTCACCCTTTGTACTCTGCTTTTTATTACATTTTTTTATGAACTTTGCTTTTGCTGCCAATAATTTTATTGTACAAATGGAAGTAAGGCCAACAAATCAAACTCAAGTTTCAAAAAACACTATCAACCACACTCATTTTGAGCATAATATGTTGAACAACCCAACAATCAAAAAACAAAAGAGTAAGAATTATGAATTTGTTTTAAAATTTAAAAGCTTCACTTTATTAATCTCTTCAATATATAAGAAATATATGACTGTATATATTATGTTTATCATCAAGGGAATATATACAAAGCATCGTGTGTGCTTATATGGAAACTAAGTAAATACATATTATTATACATAATGGAGATAATTAACTAGAGATATGCAAGTTGTGTAATTGGATTTGCAACATTATGTAGTCAATGATAATCAATCAATGATATTCAAGCTGGTGAGTCAATGCACTTATGTTGGAGATATGGCTCCTTTACGCCCCCGCAAGATGGAGGAGGGTTCAACGACTCCAATCTTGGAAGTAAGAAAATGATGTCTATTTCGAGCCAACGGTTTTGTCAATAAGTCTGCAAGCTGGTGGCTGGAAGGAACATGAGTGACTTTGAGTTCATTCTTTTCAACAAGGTCACGAACAAAGTGGTAATCAATGGCAAGGTGTTTCATCCGTGTGTGGAAAACAGGATTGGCACATAGATAATTAGCGCCAATATTGTCTGTGAAGATCGTTGGAGGTTGAGGGAGTTGTATGCCAAGTTCGAACAAAAGTTGTTGTAGCCATAATAGTTCAGTGGTGGTGGATCCAATGGTGCGGTACTCAGCCTTTGTTGATGAACGAGCAACAGTGGATTGTTTTTTGCATGATCATGAGATGGCATTAGGGCCAAGATAGACAATGTAGGCACCTGTGGATTTTCTATCAACATTATCACCACCCCAATCAACATCACAGAATGCAGTGAGGCAGATGTTGGGGGTACGAGCAAGATGCAAGCCATGAGTTAGAGTGTGTTTGAGATAACACAAGACACGCTTTAGGGACTGCATGTTGGTCTTAGTGGGGGTTTGCATTTGTTATGATAGTTTGTTGACCGCAAAGGCTACATCGGAACGTGTAATGGATAGGTAATGCAGTGATCCAATAATGATGCGGTAAAGTGACGCATCATTATTAGATAAGGTAGCCGCTGAGATGAGAGAATTGGTTGTGGACATGGGTGTACACATGGGTTTGGCATCAAGCATGTTTCCCTTCTGTAAGATATCTCGAATGTAATTTTGTTGGGAGAGGAAAATACCACCGGATGTAAGGAGGAGTTCAACACCGAGAAAGTGATTGGGGCGTCCCATGTCTTTGAGTGAGAACTTTGCAGCCGATGTTGTGTTGAAGTTATCGAGTAAAGATGATGAGTTTCTTGTGAGAAGTATATCATCAACATACACAAGAAAGTATGCCACTATGTGATCTTTCTTGTAAATGAATGGGGATGGGTCAGACTTCGATTTGAAGAAACCGTAGTTACCCACAAATGAGTGTAGTGCATTGTACCATGCACGAGGAGCTTGCTTGAGACCATAAAGAGACTTGTGGAGTTTGCATATTAGGATGTGATTGATGAACAAATCCAGGAGGTTGCATGATCTATGTAGTTTCCTGCAATCACGGGCTGAGTGACCTGGTTTGTCACAATATTGGCACACCACATTTTGCTTCTTGTTGCTGTTGCCAAAGTGAGAGTGAGGCATACGTGGGCGACCACGACCGGAGCCTCGTCCATGACGACGCTGGACATGATTAGCAGTGACCGGGAGTGTTGCGTTTAGACTTTCCTCACGCTGTAAAAACAACTCAAAATCAATTAATTTGTCATACAACTCATAAAAAAGGATAGGTGAATCAAGGGTACGGATGGATGCCGTGAATTCGCGGAAAGTAGGACCCAAGCCATTAAGGGCGTAGATGACCAAATCAAGATCATCAACGGGATGTCCGATGAGAGATAGCTCATCTGCAATGGATTTGATGGACTGAAGGTATGAAGCAGCCGATGATGTCCCTTTGTTGACAGAGCTGAGACGCTCTTTGAGAGACATGATCCGGGATCGAGATTTGTTGCTAAATGCTCGTTGAAGAGCAAGTAATGCTTCACGAAAAGTGTCCGCTGAAGCCATGATTGAGCGAGCTTGAGAATCGCATGAGCCAAGAAAAGCTACATAGAGAAACTTGACTTGACGAATCCACAGCGAATATGCTGGGTTAGGGACTGTTTTACCTTCAGAAGTGATTGTGGCAGGAGGACAAGGTTTCTCACCGGTAATGAATCCATCAAGATCTTTTGCAACAAGAAGTGAGTGAATTTGTTTGTACCAGGCAGGATAATTATTGGAATTGAGTTTGATTGGTAATTGAGTGTTTGTGTTGAATTCAATAAGGTCTTTTTGAGTGAGGGAGGATGATGAAGTGAGAGATGTATTGTTGGCCATTGTTGTGGATCAAAAAGGGAAAAGCGGTTAGGCGGTGTATTAGCAGGTTGGTACCATATAAGAAACTAGGAGGATCATCCACATTGGTCTTAAGAACAACTCTACAAGTGAGTTGGACACCACACTATAACCCAAAACCTTAAGGCGTTAGGTTTATGGGTCCTCTCACTTATAAAGTGTTCAACCTCCACTCATCTAAGCAATGTGAGACTTAACACTCACAGTTTCCACAACAATGTCCCCCTCAAGTGGAAGCTTCAGAAACACTACACTTGCACCGCCGTTAGCCACACTCAACAGGACACGCCACCTGGCCATTTTTGTCAGCATGACTTTCGATATAAGGAGTCAGTTCAACCCTTCGTCGAACCATCGACTCTGATACCATATAAGAAATATATGAGTGTATATATTATGTTTATCATCAAGGGAATATATACAAAGCATCGTGTGTGCTTATATGGAAACTAAGTAAATACATATTATTATACATAATGGAAATAATTAACTAGAGATATGCAAGTTGTGTAATTGTCATTTGCAACATTATGTAGTCAAGATAATCAATCAATGATATTCAAGTTGGTGACTCAATGCATTTATGTTGGAGATATGGCTCATTTATTCTATACCCAACCAATTCCCCAATGATCTCCATGGATACACTCTTAAAACAAAACCCAGTTGAGCAACAAGCTGGCCTTGAGAAGTAATAGAAAGAGATCTCAATTAGTTACAAGAGTTTGAGAGATATATATATTGGAAGATAGAAGGAGACGATTAGCCAAGGATTTGAGAGTGTTGTGAATTCGATTAAATCACACCAATAACCTTTGATGTGGGAAGCAAATCAATTGAGCAACCAAACCAAGAAAGACTGACAATAATAATAATAATAATAATAATAATAATAATAATAATAATAATAATAATAACAAAAGTAAACCGCGAAAACGTAAAGAACACAAACCAATTGTTTACACAGTTCGGCTAATACCACCTACTCTGGGGGAGAGACCACCTCTTTGTTCCACCATCAACCTTGAAGTTCTTAATTACAATGAGATTTACAAGAGTTACAAGAATTTATAAACCCTAATTCTACCCTTGTCCCAAATCTCTTCTCGTGACCAAGAGATTCAATTGATATGTGTTTACAAGATGAAAGAGATAAGTATCAAACCCTAAGAAATAATCCTAATGATGTTTATGAAGAAACCCACCAAAAAAAAACCTTCCTCTCTCTATCTCGCGGCAGAAGAAAACTGAAGCAACAACATATATACCACACGCGCGCGCTGGGACAGGCGCGCGACGCGCCAACAGCAGAAACACTAGCAACAGCACGCATCAAGCACTACGCTACACGCAGGAACACGGGCACGATGCGCCACCACCAGGAGCAACACCAGTTCCTTGCTTTCTCCATCAATTCTAAGGCAATTCTCCAACAATCTCCACCTTGACTTTTAATTGATCGTGGGGCCAACTTCCCACCAACTGCCGTGCCGCTCTTCAAGCTTACACCACACCCTCCTCGAACCCTGGAATGTCTTCCGTCGAAGAATTGTTTGCCTCCAATTGCCCTTGAATTTTTAGGACAACCCACAAGCTACACCATCAAACTCTCCTTGCACCCAACTACCTCCAGCAGTCATGCAAGTTACCAAGTCTGATCACCTTGATTTCAATTACCTCCTTGAAGATCCTCTCAAGGTTTTTCACTTCTTCGGCCACAATCGAAACATAACCCACAAGGTCTCCATAGCTACACTCCTTTGGTGCAACAATATCACTCTCCTCCTTATCTCCTAGATAGCCAAGAGCTATTGTTGATTGTTTGTTTTCCTCTAGTCCCACTAGTAACAAACTCCACCTCAAATCGAGATTCCCCACCAAAGATTCAAACTGGTATTTCCACTATGACTCCCACCTTGTAACGCAAATTTTTTTAACTACTGCGGAACACACTTCAAGCCATTGTTAGTCTCCAACACTTCTCATTTAGTTCTACCACCTAGTTAAACTTTGTTTCACTAATCCAATTAAGACTCATGTCACTAACAAGTTTCACCCGAAGTTTCACAACTTAACCACATCATGAGAATTTTCACTAGTAACAAAATGCATGACCACATTAAGGTTAGGAATATACCTCACATCATGTGAAAGAACCTCACCATACCTTGAGCCTTACAAGCTTTCCTGTCTTCAAGGTGAACAGCTCCACCTTCAACTAGCTATAGGGCTTCAAACTATTCATTCTTCAAACATGTGTGATAGGAGCTTTCAAAGTCCACAATTCAAAGCTCCACCGATTCCCAACTTCCACTAGCATCTTCACATCTCATAATAACGTTGTTGTTTCAGTAGTAACCTGAGTATTGTTCCATCGCCTCTCCAGGCTGATGTTGAGTATTATTACCACCACCTATTATTACCACAACCTCTCCAGGTTGAACAATCATCTATGATTCCCAGCTTGTGACTATGAGTGGTCCCGCACTCTCATAGTCATCCTCATAAGCTTCATCACTAACGGCAATCTGAGCCGAAGAACTACCACCGTGTTGGAACAAGAATGGTTTTCAACACAAACCGATGATCTTAATGAGGTTTTGATGATAACAAAGTATTAATGCAAAATTGGAGAACACTAATGATTTACTTGAGTGTGCAGATTATAAGAAGATAGAATCTGAGAAATCAAGAATAGAAGATAGCATATGAATGACTCAGAAGGATCTGAGTGCACCAAGAAGTGCTTTACAACCTGTTAGAGGACAAAGACTCTTAGAAGCCAGAAGAGCTTATCAGAAGCAATATAGTATGCACTAAGAAGCTGCATTGATCTTTGTAATAACAACTCTGATAAGGCCAAGTCTATAATAAATAAATGCAAGCAACAGACAATGAAGTAAATAGCACAGAGAATTGTTAACCCAGTTCGGCGTAAACAACGACCTACTCTGGGGGCTACCAAGCCAGGAAGGAATCCACTATAATAGATCTAGATCTAAGCCCACAACAAACATACAAGTTTACGACTTATCTCCTAGACTCTACCCGTGCTAACTCAACCTAGGAACTCCTAAGTTTGAGACCCCGTCTCACTTCCTTTCTATCACAAACCTTGTGATTATAACAGTTATACAAACAGTGCGGTTTCACTAACCAAAAACAAACAGTCTCCGTACTTAAAAGCTTGGGAGAAGTTTCACAAATTACAAACCAAAACAGTCCTAAGCTTGAATCAAGTAGACACAAGAAAGGCTCACAATTAACAAGACTCAAACCCTAAAACAATATTCTTCAAATACAACTTCAGTAGTCTTTAGGCTTTTAGTCTTCACATATTTATATGACCTAAGTTAGCATGGGCTAGGTCTTCATCTTGGGCTTTAATCTTCAGCCGTCCTTTTGCAAAGTCCAGCACACATTAAGTGGAAAGAATCACTTGTTTCCATAAATGGTGTAGCATCTTCTGGAAAATATTTCTTGGTGCAGCCGCCTTATAAACCCTTGTTTAAAACGTGCGTCTTGATAAGCAAGTAAGGCGAAAATAGTGCTTTAGAGAATCTTCAAAGATATGGCGCGCAAATAGAACATTAATTACCGGCATGACAGATGTTGTACCCACATGCTACGGCATCTGGTCCAACATCTTGCTTGAACTTGTTTTTGCAAAATGAGGCCAACATACAAAACACCAACAATCTCCCCCTTTGGCAAATTTCGGCTAAAACAAACTAAGACCAGTTCTGGAGAGATGCAGTGCATACCTTCCTTCAAGTCAACGCAAACACACAGCTAAGAAAGAAGATAATACATTGACACATTATTTTCAAAAGAGGTCTTCAAGTGAGAAATAACGAACAAGCAGCATCAAAGGCATGCAACAACGGAAATACATAACTTAGCCTCATAGGGTACAAGATAGGAGAGAAATAAACTCTCACACATAAGCGCCAAACAGTTTAACCAGGGAAAAATAAATTCCCAAAGATATGAATCACCATAGGAAAAATAAATTCCTACACCACTGAGAAAAATAAATTCTCAGATATCAAGTAAAAGTGGATTCCTTTGAAATAGACAAGATGCCTTAGCATTTGGAATGACATCTGTCACACACAACATGCATCACAACAAAAGTAGATTGCTCCCCCTGAGTTCATGCATATATCACACAGGAAATACTCCCCCTCAACAGAACATACATACACATACATATATAGCATACTTGCTCCCCCTCAAACATAGCACATTCATAGACAAATAGTTGGTGTAGCATGTGTCACATCATTATCACGAATAGAAAAGATACCTTACTACTACTCCCCCTTTTTAGCCATAATTTTGACAAACATAATACTTCATGCATAGATGGAAGAAAACAGAAGTAGCAACACATCATAATATCATTATTACAGACCAGTAGCACATGCAAGTGCACAAAATATCCTAGGCATAACCCTCAAAGTACAGACAGAAAAGAAAAAAAAAAGGAGCAGAAAAACATAGGAGTAAAGGCATCATTCAGAGTGGCTTTCATCAGAGCCCTCTATCACAGGTTCACCATTAGCATCATCATCCTCATTTCCAGTTTCAGCTTCCTCAAGTTCCAGGGCTTGGATAACAACTTCCAGCTTCAATTTCTGATCCTCTAACCCTTTGCAGGTAGCTTTCAGCTCTGCAATCATATCCTTCCTTGTTAAGGCAGCAGATGACTTCTGGACAGATGTTGTAGCAATGTCTGGAGCATGTGTCCCTTCAAACAGCTTACTGTGCAATATCAAAGGAGCTTTCCTCTTCATTGGGAAATCAGAACTCCTCAGAATACCAGGTTGTTGACTCAGAATAATACCACAAATCAGAGTGGGAAAAGCAATGGGCTTTTTGATAGCCAGACTGTCAGCATGCTTCAAGGTTTGATTAAAAATGTAAGAGCCATAATCATACTTCACCTTGGATCCAATGGTGTAGACCAGACGAGCCAAGTCAGTAGAAATATCAGAGGTGTGCATAGTGGGCACCCAGTTCACAGTGCCAATATTGTTCAAACAAGCGAACTGCATAGAGGACACTTTCTTACCCTTAGGCCATTGTTTCACATGACCATTTGTAATTGCCTTAGCCAATTCACCATCAGTCAGTTCCACTTCAGGGGTCCTATCATCTCTTCCCAGAAATTCATTAATGATTGAAGGAGAAAAATTAACACGCAAGCCACGAACAAAAACCTTATTATACTCAGGACTTTGGGGGTTATCACAATCCTCAGGGACATTCACAATGAACTCTCTTACCAGCTGTTCATAACAATCTCCTAGTCCCCACACAGTCTTCATCAACCCAGCTTCCTCAATCAAGCTCACTATATCAGTACACTCCAGGGCTTCTTTTCCAAGTTCTCTCTCTAAAGCAACCCATCTCTGAACAACATACTTCCACTTGCCTATACAACTAGCAAGATGAAATGAAATATTATCAATAGGAACCTCAGGTATATTAGCAGGTACCTTCTTACCACCTACACTTTTCCTGCCAATAGAAGCTCCACCAGATGCTTCACCTTTAGTCACAGACACCTCATCCTCAAAATCAGAATCACTATCAACAGCTTTTCTCTTCAACTGTTTCTTTTGGACAACAGGGGTTTCAAAACGACTCTTAGGTCTAGTGGGACCATACATGGGTTTCTTTACAGGTTTCTTTGCTGGTTCAACAGCAGGAGATTGTGGGACAGATGGTATAGCTTTCCCAAATTTGCTTCTCAACCTCTTAGCCACACCAGAACCATAAGTTTTTGCCAAGGGAGTGACCATAGAGTCAGTCTCCTCCACATCAATCACATCCTTCTCAGCTACCACAGCCTTCTTACCTTTATCAGTAGTACTCACAGTCCTTTCACTAACAGATTTCTCTTTATCACCAGATCCAACAACATCTTCATCATCCTCACTAGTTCTTGTTTCTTCACTCTTATCAGACTTAGATGTTTCAACTCCTTTGGTAGTCACAATATCATCATCAGCTTTCTTTCTACCAGTACCTGTCTCATCAGTATTGCCACTACTAAAACCAGAATCAGAACAAACTTCTGCTACAGTATCAGGATGACGAACCTGTTGGTCCAAAGATGCTTGAGCATCTGGCACAACATCAGATTGAGGAACAGAGTCCGTGATGGGATTCAAACCATCTTCAATTGTGGTGTCACCAGTTTCAGTAACTTTTTCTACAGGATCAATATCCACATCCATGTTATCAGTACTAGGAGCAGCCTTACCATCCTTTACAGTGTTCACATTAACAGTATCTAGGGTTTCAACTTGATCAGATTTCCCTAACTTTTCCAACTTCTTCAACAACAAGCCTAGTCTTCTCAGTCTCAGAGCTAGGACGATTCTTAACAACAGTATCAGAACTTGTCTCAACAACATTACCATCATCCTTAGTAACTATACCAATATCCTTTTCAGTCTCTAAATCAAAAATACCTAGGGTTTCAGTTTGCTTAATCTCATCTAGATCTTCCAATTCAACAGATTTTTCAACAATTTTTGTTTTATCAACACCAGAATCAGAGAGAGTAGCAGGGTTACCTTTCGTATCATGGCCAGATGCGCCAACATCAGTCGCGACATCGCGCGATTTGAAGGGATTGTCAGAATTATATAAATCGGACATAGTGAGACCGATTGTTGCCGTTGATTCACCTCGCTTCCTCTTTGGCTTCGATTTTGAACTCTTCTTTGATACAGCAGGAGATTTGGAAACCTTTTCTTTCTTGATGACGCTTTTTGATCGAGTCGATCGTGCTTCCACCTCCGATGCATGCACAGTATCGAGAGGAGTTGCTTGAACAATTAAAGCTGCCGGTTGTTCCTTGACTTTTGAGCGAGTAGACCTTGATGGAGTAGAGATTTTGTCACTTACATTCTTGTGCAAATACGTTTCAGTTGATTGAGACATGATTGGAGAAGAGTTTTTGAGCGGTTTGGAGATTTTAGTGTTTTTGGAGAAGATGATAGGTTTAGGTATGAAAAGGGTTGCAGCAGAGAGTATTGGAGCGGGATAGAAGTTGTAGAGTTTTTGAAAATAGAAGGTTGGAAGTTGATTGCGTGTGGAGGAGTAATTTTGGATAGAAAATAAAGCTCCTCCTAAATTAGCGTGCACAACAAATATGGTGAGAGAGAAAATAACTGTTGCACGCTTTACACACATTAACTGCTATAACTCCTCATGTAGGCAAATACCTAATTTGCCCCTTAGCTTCTCAAATTGGTTAGCATCTAGTGCTTTTGTGAATATATCAGCGAGCTGTTCTTCAGTAGCAACATGCTTCAAAACCACCACATTCTCTTCTACTAAATCTCTGATAAAATGATGACGAATATCTATGTGCTTAGTCCTACTGTGTTGTATAGGATTTATGGAAATATTAATTGCACTCAGATTATCACAATATAATGCCATAGCATCTTACTCAACATTATACTCCCTTAGCATCTGTCTCATCCAGACAAGTTGTGAACAACTACTCCCAGCTGCAATGTATTCAGCTTCAGCAGTTGAGAGAGACACACAATTCTGTTTCTTACTAAACCATGATATCAAGTTTTCTCCCAAGAAGAAACAACCACCAGAAGTGCTCTTTCTGTCATCAGCACTGCCAGCCCAATCTGCATCACAATACCCAATGAGTTGAGAGATGTCACTATGTGAGTACATCATGCCATAGTCACATGTGCCACTAACATACTTGAGGATTCTTTTCACTTGTGTTAAGTGACTCATCTTTGGATCAACTTGGTATCTTGCACACACACCCACTGCAAAGCTAATATCAGGTCTACTAGCTGTAAGATATAAGAGGCTTCATATCATACTTCTATAGATCTTGTTGAAGAGCCTGATGAAAAGTATCTTGAAAGGTTTTCAAGAAAAATTCAAAGATGGTACAACTTCAAGAAGAGTGGAGGAAAGCTGGTCAAAGGAATGACAACCTGGGATGTACTAGACAACTTCTCTGAAGATGAATCTGAAAGAGCACCAGGAGCTGAAGGATCAAGTTCTGAAGATGGTTCAAACTCTGAAGATTCAAGTTCTGATGGAGAGTCAGAACCTGAGAACAAAGACAATATCCAAAGAAGAATGAATCTGGTATATTCTCATCTTTCCAAAACAAAATTGATTAAGCATCTTGAGAAAACCTTACTTAAACTCTCTAACAGTCAGCAGAAGTATAAAAAGCTTAAAGCAGACTATGAGAATTTAAGTAAGCAAGCAAATCACTCTGAAGATCTTGTACAAAAAGATTTTATCAAAACAAAAGATCTTGAGAATGATTATGCTATATGTTACAAACCCTTTGAGCACTCTCTGGCTCTGAAAGAGTATTGTAACATCAATGCTGATCAAAATAAAATTGTTTCCATGCTTTGCAACTTAAAGACCAACAATACTAATGGGATTGGATACTCTAGTAATAAAACACTAGAGGAACCAAGCTCATCAGTTATTGGTGGAAGCTTCTCACTACCTAATCTTTACACTACATTTGTATCTGATAGCACTCAGATGAAACAAATGAAGGATGAAGATTGGGCAACTAACAGTCTAGGACCCACAAGCAAGTGGGTACCAAGAGACAAAATAGTTTACTTGATTGCAGGTGAAACTAAGACTCTGAACCTTACAATCACATGGATGCATGTGACTGTGAATGGAAGAAGAGCAATTGTGCATATGAGGCACATTTTTGAAGAGTCAGATGGAGAAGAAGATTAAGTGGAGTACATGCGCAACAGGAGGGAGTATGAAGAATTTGAAGCTTGTTTTGAAGATGACAACAACTCAATGTGGTGGAGTGATTGCTCAGGCTATGTTTCTGACTACAATTAAAACAAGAAGCTTCAAAGCAAGGTAAGTAACTCTTAACTCCTGAATGACATCTCAAAGGAATAACATTCAAAGGTTGAAAATGTCTTCTTAGGATACAAAATGTTCAGAACTAAAAACATTGAAAAATCATGTCTGAACATTCTTTTAAGTATCTTGAAAGACACATTTTCAGACTCTGAAGTATTTTGGATCTCAACATCTGAAGTAGTCCAGACTCTGAGAAATTTTCCAACCTCTGAAGGTTAAGCCTCTGAATAAGAATTGAATTGGAAACGTTTAAGTAATTTTTACTGAAACGTTTTGGCGCTAAAAAAACAACACGTACACACGTTCTGATTGGTTTGAAACAGTTAATGATGGTTTGTTTTCCTGTTTTATTTAATGTATTGTGTGCCTTAAGTTGCTTTACTGTGTTAAACAAAATTATTTAAACACTTGCACACTTTACACTATCACATCTCACACCTTCATCTTCAATATCACAGAACAATTTTTTTCTCTAGTATTAGCAAGATCTACCCTAACCTTCTGAAATGGCATCTACTTCTACATCCGATTTAGATTCTTTGTTATAGTGCTTGCGAGGAGATGTTTTCTACAGATTTATCTCTTAAGATGGAGGGAAAATCTCTGAACCTGGTTATGGAACAACCAGTGGACTTTGATAGTTTGGAAAAGAATCATTCTGATGTTCTAAAGTTCTCTTCTAATCACAAAGGGAGCTTTAGATACATGAATTTATTAAATGGTCCAATCTATCCTACTCTGGTAAAAGATTTCTGGATCAGAAGCAAGATAAAGACAGTTGAAGATTACGACAAGGAGCTAGATGCAAGAAGAGAAGAAAAGGCTGGAAATGAGGACAAGACTCCTCAAGAGTTAGGATTGAGAATCGTTGAGGAAACGGAGGTGCATTCTGTTGTTTGCGGTTTTGAAGTAATTCTCACTGCATCAAACTTGGCTAAGGTGTTGTCCATTCCAAATGAAGGCTTCTACTACACCTGTAGTCACAATAAAGCAAAGAATTCTGTTTTTCTGAAGACTATAACAAGACAATGCTATGAAAAGGGAAAAAGCTGTGAGAGCAACAAAATAGGTGATCTGAAGCCCACTTGTCGCGGTGATTTTTGGATGTCGAGTTATTAATTAACTTCGAATCGCAATTTAATATTCCACCACCGATCTTTAATTTATCCGAGGGAAAGGGAAAAAGTTCGAAAAAACCCTATTTTTTAGAGAACAAGGTTCGGGGGTTGGTTATACGAAGGGAAGGTACTAGCACCCTAAGAATCTATAGTACTCTATAGGAACCTCTTGTTTTTATTCTATCTATGCGCTTTATTTTAATTGCTTGTAAAAAATGTATAAGTATGAGAATTAAAGTGATGATAAAAAAAGAAGTTTAAAATGATGGAAAAGGAAAAATGTTTTTGTTGATTTTATTGATCGGAGAGACAAGTCTCATGCCTACGTACCCGAGGGATCAAACCACCGTAGTTCGGGGTAAAAAGACGAGTAAATTTGTTTGTTTGATTTTAAGGTTTTTGAAAATGGTTTTAAAATACCAAAAGCCAAAAATGGCAAAATGTGAGTTTGATTGATGTTAATTTGTGAAAAAAGTCTATATGGTTAAATTGATTAAGATTTGATGATGAAAATAAGATGCGGACGCTTGGTTTAAAATCCAAGGTTTATTGAGAAAATGTTTGAGGTGATAAAAGACACTTGGTTTGAAGTCCAAGGTTTTTGAGGAAAAATGAACGCTTGGCTTGAAATCCAAGGTTTTGCAAGTATTTGACGATAAAATGTTTTTTTGATGCTTTTCGATGTTTGAAACTAAATCGATTGCGTATTTTTTTGAAAGAGGTTTTGACCTCGTTTTTTAGAATAAAGCGACTAACTTTTTGAAGAGGTGTTGACCTCATTTTTGAGAATAAAACACTAATTATTTCCATTGGAATGTTGGGTTCCAAATCACTAAAAGGGTAACGCTAAAAGAATAAAAACGTCGCAATAAACAAAAATAAGCGCGAAGACGATCCGTAATGATATTTTGATCAAAACGGTGTCTTTTCCCTCGGAATGAATATTCTAACGTTTTTGCGGAAAGCGATAAATAAATATGCATGAGATGCGATTTTTTCATTTATAGTGTACATTTGTTCCTAATTACATTCTAGAGTATAAGCAAAAATAAATATGAAATGAATGCAAGAGTATGCTATGCAATTTATCTAAATTTACATTAAGTCCTAAAAATACAATCTAATGTCCTTGCAATAAAATAAATGGCTAATTAATTAGGCAAAAATAAAATAAAAAAACAGAGGGGGTGCAAATATCAATATAAACAGAAAAAGGGATGCAAAAAGCAATTATGGGCCCAAGCCCAGCTGGGGGCGTGGCCCAGAGGGGGTGTGTGAAGTAAATGATTAAAACAACATCAGAGCCGTCTGATTGATCAGACAGCTCTGATTTGATCACAGAGATAATGAATCAGGGACACATGATCAGGATCAGAGGGGCAATGGCGTGCAGGTGCACCATAAGACCGTGCACCTGCGCGCACAGGATCACAAAAGAAATATATAAAGGAAAACCCTAAAAACAAATCACAAATTCTCTTCTTCTCTCTTTCTCAGCCGCCGCTGCTACTCTCAAATCTTCCTCATTCTCTTTCTCGGCCCAATCTCTCTTCCCTGTTCTAACCTCCATAACCCATTTTCAAAATTTTCTTTACATCAAACAACACAGATTCAAACCCTAAACCCATATACAAACTCGAAATTGACAAAATCAAACATTATAAATCGGATCGAGAGTAAAAGGAAAATCAAAACAACCTTGATTCTTCGAAACCGAAACGGTTTTTCTTCTATTTCCTTCTCGTTTTTCTTCGATTTTGACTCACGTTCTATTCGTTTTCAATTCGGTTTCTGGGTTTTGATTCGTGTGATTGTGACGATGGGTTTTCTGATCTGGGTTCGTAAGGATGCTGTTTCTGTGATTCTGTTTGTTTCGATTTTGGTTAAATGTGGTTTTGGGTTTGATTGTTTTGATATGGTGATTCAGTTTTGGGTTTGATTCAATCGGTTCTGTTTGGATTCGGTTCCGTTTCGGTTATGAATGAATAATGAAGTTTGTGGATTTTTTCTGGATTTGTGGAAGATGATGATGAACAGAGGATAAATTTTGATTTTAGATTTGAAGGTTTGATTCTGTATTGATTTTGATTTTTCTGGGTTTGGATGATGAGCAGTGATGAAGAGCTTGATGATTTTTGATTTTTTTTGATCTGTTTTTTTGATTTTTGATTTTTGTTTTGATTTTTGATTTGGAAGAATAAGCTGCGGCTGACCTGAGATTTTTTTCACCTCCTTGGAAACTGTGCTATTTGTACTGTGTCAGACCTAGGGTTTGGCAGATGAAATTTACCCAATTTGGACAAAATTGCCCCTTTGGGCCTGGACAAAAAAAAACACACCTGGACTTCTTTGGAAAAAAAAAGACTAAAAATATAAAAAAAAAAAGAAAAACGAAAATATAAAATAAATAAATAAAAAAACAGTAATATATATATATAAAAATGATAAAAACTAATTAAATAAATAAAAATAAATAAAATATAAAGAAGTAAAAATAATAATAATAAAAAGAAAGTAAAAAAAGAAACCAAATAAATGAGGTATTTTAAAATACCTCTCTGCCGAAATTTCGTCAGAAATGACAAAGAGGCCAAAAGGGTTTTAAACGCCGAACAAAATCGATCGGTCAAAAAATGAGGTATGACAGATGCCCCTATTTAAGTTTCTTCCATCGGAGATAAAAAGAAAAAGATGATTTTTTTGATGATATTTTTGTTTTGGTTCGATGATGGAAGAGACTTAAATACAGAGTACACCATTTTTTGACCGGATTGAACTATAAAATGCTATGATATGATGTTATGTTATGAATGTAATGCTTATGAGTGCTATGTTTATGAGTGCTATGTTTATGAGTGCTATATTCACAAAGTGTTTGAATGTAATGAAAATTATTTGACAGAGGTAATGAAGACACAAAGTGATAAAGTCCTGTATGCGGACAAAAAGCGGTAAAGTCCTGTGTACGGACAGAAGTAAAGACAGAAAGCAGTAAAGTCCTGTGTGCGGACATAAGCAGATAAAGTCCTGTGTACGGACAGAAGTAAAGACAGAAAGCAGTAAAGTCCTGTGTGCGGACATAAGCGGTAAAGTCATGTGTACGGACAGAAGTAAAGACAGAAAGCAGTAAAGTCCTGTGTGCGGACATAAGCAGATAAAGTCCTGTGTGCGGACAGAAGTAAAGACAGAAAGCAGTAAAGTCCTGTGTGCGGACATAAGCAGTAAAGTCCTGTGTACGGACAGAAGTAAAGACAGAAAGCAGTAAAGTCCTGTGTACGGACATAAGCGGTAAAGTCCTGTGTGCGGACAGAAGTAAAGACTGAAAGCAGTAAAGTCCTGTGTGCGGACAGAAGCAGTAAAGTCCTGTGTACGGACAGAAGTAAAGACAGAAAGCAGTAAAGTCCTGTGTACGGACATAAGAGGTAAAGTCCTGTGTGCGGATAGAAGTAAAGACTGAAAGCAGTAAAGTCCTGTGTGCGGACAGAAGCGGTAAAGTCCTGTGTGCGGACAGAAGTAAAGACTGAAAGCAGTAAAGTCCTGTGTGCGGACAGAAGCAGTAAAGTCCTGTGTACGGACAGAAGTAAAGACAGAAAGCAGTAAAGTCCTGTGTACGGACATAAGCGGTAAAGTCCTGTGTGCGGACAAAAGTAAAGACTGAAAGCAGTAAAGTCCTGTGTGCGGACAGAAGGAAAGACAGTGTCCACCAACATTGTGGGATGGTGAGGACAAGTAAAGGCAGTGTCTACCAACATTGTGGGATGGCAAGGACACAACGGCAGTGTCTACCAACATTGTGGGATGGCAAGGACACAACGAGGAAATAAATTATCTGCTGTCATTGTGGGAGAGCGAGACATGACAAGAATATGCATTTTTCTGGACCAAACACACTGGAGCTGACCTCTTTTGGGGAAATTAACTACAAGTTTGCAGTTGATTATTTGCAAAATTTACTACTTGAAATATGTTTGATGGAGACATCTCTGGAACAGACTTACTCGGGATGACTCTTTTTTTGTGATTTATGATTGATGGAGACATCTCTGGACCAGATACACTGGGGATGACTCTTTTTATGATTTATTGAAACAAGACCGATGATAGTCAATGCGGTATGTGTGAATGATTTTGTGTGCATGTTACATATGAATATGAATGTTTGTACACATATGTGAATGATTATATGTAGGTATGTATGTATGTATGTACATATGTATGTATGATCGTATGTATGAATATGTGGATGATTGTATGTATATATGAATGTATATATGATTGTATGTAAGTATCAATGTATGTTATGGATATGTAAATGATTGTATGTATGTACATGTGAATGATTGTATGTGTATGATTGAATGGTATTTGTACATGACTGGATGAGACAAAGACTTGATTAGGTAAGATGAGCATTGGGCCGACGTATCCGTACAACCACTCAATAGTTCTCTGCTGGGGACAACGTCCTTATAGGTGAAATAAATCAGATCCTCGGGATAAAACCCGGCATAGTATGTAAGAATGATTGCTTCTTGGGGTAAAGCCCATTGGACAGAGGTTTGGCAGAAGTCGCCATTTTGTACACTGAAACCGAATATTTCCTCATGGTCTTATTTCAACAGTCATGCTTTTGCTTTTTTTGTGAAATCCCTAACTTTTGCCTGGATCGCCCTTTCAGGTTTTCAATCCACCGGGAATATATTTCTTCTTTTTTTTGTTTTGCCTCTAATTTTTGCCTGGACCGCCCTTTCGGGTTTTCAATCCACCGGGACGCTCATTTTTGTCTAAGCCGCCTTTTCAGGTTTTCAACTTAGCGAGTTGTTCTTTTTTGCTATTTTTTCCTCTTTTCTTTTTTTTTGACAGAAAGAAACAAGACTGATATGCTGATATGCAAACTTCTCCAAGAGATGCCATTTGCTGATGAATGAGCCTTCCAAACGGGTCTAGGCTTTTTCTTTCACTGGGGAAAAGAAAATCATACAAGCTTTTTGAAGATAACCACTTGTTGGGGATTACCAGAGAACAATCAAGTTTAGTATTCAATTGAGGAACTGTTGGATCAAACGCTGAGTATATCATAGTACCAACATGTCCATAAGAACCCAAAATATCAACTCGATGATTATTGGCTCAAAGAGGAAGAAACATAACAATTATCTTGGCAGATCTGGATTTTCCCCGGAAACCACTGCAAGTGCCCCAAGTAAGTGAAACCTTGACTTTGAATCTTTGAAGTGTATGCCACTGTATGTAAAGACTTGCCCCTGGTTGGCGGGTTCCTGATGTAATTTGCCCCAAGTTAGGAGCGCTTTGAATTGATTCGTCCTTGATTAGACCATTTTGATTGAATTTCTTTGATGCCAAATATAAATTTGTAAACAAAATTGTTTATTTTGAAAAGTGTTTCTAATGTAATGTACATGCAAGTTTTGGAATCGAAAATTTTTTTTATTTTTTTTTTAGAAAACAAATGTGGTGTGTGTAAGAGATTGTTATTCAACAAACAAGTAGAGTCAGTTTCACAATAATTTTGCTGATTATGCTTTCAAAGTAAACCTAGCTTCAATTAGGTCTTTTGAGGGTTATAACGTGGTCTGGTTCATGGTTTTGAAAAGAAAGATGTTTAGGCTCAAAATTCTGTTTTAACCCACCCACTTCTTTGATGTTCTTCAATCCTACATTCAATTAATTCATCAGACATGCTTTGGTTGACAAGAGGATTTATTTGACAGTAATGTTTGAGGTTGACGCTTTGGTCGAAGTTTTGACGAGATTTTTGAAGTGACGGTCACTTTTTCATTCACAAGCTTGTTTTCAATGTTTGCTCTTAATCCCTTATTTTTGCATGGACCAAATCTTTTGTATTTTGCAGTTCATCGGGAGGCCCTGAATTTTGCCTAAGTCTTTTTACCTAGCGGGCTTTTTGTTGTTGTTTTTGTTTGTGTTTTTTTGTTTTGGTGTAGGATGTTTGTGACTGCCACATGCTATTGTGAGTTTCGTCTGCTCATGACTTCTTGTATCTCAGACTGATTGATCCTCTTGTATTGGGATGTATCATTGAATTAATTGAAAGACTACCATGCCCCGGGTTAAGATTAAGGGTTTTTTTTTATTATAGAAAGAACACCAACTTCTGACTCAAAGGGGTTGACTACGGATTATCTCCTTATTTCTCCGGTGTTTGGGAAGTGAAACAATGCCTTACATCATCAACCGGGTCTTACTAATGAAAGCATATATCAGCACATATCAACAATTTTAAACATTTATTTTACATCATTCTCCCCTCAAGTTTGTAAACAAGAAAAGTGGAAATAAAAAAACATTGCCATTTGTGATGGCACAAGAAAAGAATGAATACGAATGGATGGATTCCAAAATATGCATGCTCATTGTTTAGAAATTTTAATTAAAAGATACAACTTTCAAATGCAAATAAATGCTTGGCAAGAAAGAAATTGCAATTGAAAATAAAAGGCCTAGCGATCCTAGGGACAAACTTCTTGATAATCTTGAAAATGACGAAGGACCCATGATTAAGCAGAGGATGAACCTTGAACATTAGGGTTCTCATCCTTGAAAGATAGCACATTGTTACGGATTAAATCCTGAACGGCTTTTTTGAGAGGATAGCAATGCTCTATATCATGGCCAGGGGCCCCTTGATGGAAGGCACAAGTTAAATCACTGCGGTACCATGGAGGTAGTTTTGCTGGCACAGGGGGAGATGGTCTCGTCTGGACAAAATTTTTAGCAAGTAAAGCAGGGAGTAGGTCGGCATATTTCACGGGTATGGGGTCAAATGGTTGATTTTTCTGAGCACGATTATGATTGAATGATTGTTGGGGAGATGGTAGGTGATGAGATTGTGGGTATTGTGTTGGTAGTGATATGGCTGCAATATGTGGATAAGCTGGATTTCTCAAATGAGGTCCTCCCTGAGCCACCATGCCAACTTCAAATTCTTGCTTCTCTGAAAAGTTGTTGCCATATCTCTTGGCGGTATTAGTCAGAGCTTTCTCTCTTGTCAACCGTCCCTGACGGACTCCTTCTTCTAAGCACATTCCCACTTCCACCATTTATGTGAAGCTTCTTGATACAACACCAACCATTTTCTCATAGAAGAATGGGCTCAGAGTATGCAAAAACAACTTACACAATTCTTTTTCTTCGACTGGAGGACGAATCTGAGCAGCAAGCTCCCTCCACCTTTGAGCATATTCCTTAAAAGACTCCCTATCTTTTTGTGCCAATGCTCGTAACTCATCCCTATCAGGGGCCAGATATGAATTGTAATTGTACTGCCGAATGAAAGCACTAGCCAAATCATTAAAGGAACTGACATTAGCCCTATCAAGGTCCATGTACCACCTCAGAGCTGCACCGGTCAGACTATCTTGAAAATAATGGATCAGCAACTTGTCATTACTGGTTTGAGTAGACATCTTTCTAGCATACATTATTAGGTGAGCTTTGGGGCAAGTACTCCCCTTATACTTCTCAAAATCCGGAACCTTAAACTTGTGAGGGACCACAACATCAGGGACCAAGCATAGTTCATGAGCATCCTGGCCAAACAAATCCTTCCCTCTAAGAGCCCTCATCTCTTTTTGCATCTCATCATATTTGATCTGTAAGTCATCCATCCTATCATAACCTCCTACACTTTCAGCATGAAAGATGGGCATCTGAGTTTGCTGGGTAGTATGAACCAAAGGTGCAGACACAAATGCTATTACCTGAGGAAGTGTATTGCCGAGCTGAGGAATAGGCACTGTCGATTGGACATGGGGAATCTCTGATATTACAGGACGTGATTCTGCCCCAAGAAAGCCGACTGGCATGCCCCATGGGTAACCTTCAGGTATGACAAACTGAGGAGCGCCAAGAGGCGCAGATGCAATAGGAGGAGGTACAAGAGCATTACTAGACTGTGGTGCTGGTGCTGACGCCTGATTCTGGGTAGCCATCAAAGATGCCACCATGCTAGTCAACTTCTCAATTTCTGTCTGCATGGTTGTCACCTGTTCCCGGAGCATATGGTTTTCTTCCTCAAAATTGTTCATCTTGGTTTTTAACTTAGACCGAGTATTGTAGACACGAGTTGGTTTGTACTGAATACGCCGAGCCACCTTTTTTACTGAGGTAGAGAGAACAGGAAAATATGAGACTTGAGTTTGGAAACTTATGAATGTAGTATGATGCATGATGTGTTTATGTTAAAATATACAATGTTTTTTTTTTTTTTGTGTTATCGAAGGACTTATCTCAAATTGGTTGTAAACATTTAGATATGGATTTTGTTAGGAGAAAAGAAGATGAAAAGAGAAAAATTTATTATGTGTCATTTGAAATGAATGTAATCTACAATGTTTACAAAAAATTTGTTTAAGTCCTTCGACGTCAGATGAGAAAAAAGAATTTATGAATGAGTGCATGCATGATGCGGAAAACATGGTGGGGTTAAAGTATAATGTTGGAGTCAAAGGTGAAACCCTCCCATATGGTATGTACTAGGGTTTACTTGTACCTGCATCACGGGTTCTACAAAGTTCCCAAAGTCATTGACCGTCTCCGAAAATCATCGGGTTACGGAACTACTTCCGATCCAACAAAAATCCGTGGAAAAGTCTCATTTGAGTGTAGTATCGTGTGACGACTAATCTCAAGACTACTCTTGATTTAGCCACCGCACTACGTCCTAAAAAAGGCCAAGATGGGTTAAAGGTGATTCTAAAGGTTCTCGGCTTCGCCGGACACTCACATTGAAAATAATACCATCATCATGACTTTTCATGACAACGAGTACTACCATCGCGAGGCCTCCACCGAGTAGGATCATATCACATGTGCTTCATAATCCAGACTACTCTGGACATGTCACTATGATTTCACCCCATCCTATCTTATTGTGTCACTTAAGCCCGGGTTAGGACTTATCTCACCACTCAAAATCAAACCCAAATATATATACAAATATTTACACAGATAAGAGAAAAATAGCGCGAAGATAGTAATTTAAAACAAGTTAGGCTCAACCCGCTTGGTTGTCCCCAGTGAAGGCGCCATTTCTGTCGCGGTGATTTTTGGATGTAGAGTTATTAATTAACTTCGAATCGCAATTAAATATTCCACCACCGATCTTTAATTTATCCGAGGGAAAGGGAAAAAGTTCGAAAAAACCCTATTTTTTAGAGAACAAGGTTCGGGGGTTGGTTATACGAAGGGAAGGTACTAGCACCCTAAGCATCTATAGTACTCTATAGGAACCTCTTGTTTTTATTCTATCTATGCGCTTTATTTTAATTGCTTGTAAAAAATGTATAAGTATGAGAATTAAAGTGATGATAAAAAAAGAAGTTTAAAATGATGGAAAAGGAAAAATGTTTTTGTTGATTTTATTGATCGGAGAGACAAGTCTCATGCCTACGTACCCGAGGGATCAAACCACCGTAGTTCGGGGTAAAAAGACGAGTAAATTTGTTTGTTTAATTTTAAGGTTTTTGAAAATGGTTTTAAAATACCAAAAGCCAAAAATGGCAAAATGTGAGTTTGATTGATGTTAATTTGTGAAAAAAGTCTATATGGTTAAATTGATTAAGATTTGATGATGAAAATAAGATGCGGACGCTTGGTTTAAAATCCAAGGTTTATTGAGAAAATGTTTGAGGTGATAAAAGACACTTGGTTTGAAGTCCAAGGTTTTTGAGGAAAAATGAACGCTTGGTTTGAAATCCAAGGTTTTGCAAGTATTTGACGATAAAATGTTTTTTTGATGCTTTTCGATGTTTGAAACTAAATCGATTGCGTATTTTTTTGAAAGAGGTTTTGACCTCGTTTTTTAGAATAAAGCGACTAACTTTTTGAAGAGGTGTTGACCTCATTTTTGAGAATAAAACACTAATTATTTCCATTGGAATGTTGGGTTCCAAATCACTAAAAGGGTAACGCTAAAAGAATAAAAACGTCGCAATAAACAAAAATAAGCGCGAAGACGATCCGTAATGATATTTTGATCAAAACGGTGTCTTTTCCCTCGGAATGAATATTCTAACGTTTTTGCGGAAAGCGATAAATAAATATGTATGAGATGCGATTTTTTCATTTATAGTGTACATTTGTTCCTAATTACATTCTAGAGTATAAGCAAAATTAAATATGAAATGAATGCAAGAGTATGCTATGCAATTTATCTAAATTTACATTAAGTCCTAAAAATACAATCTAATGTCCTTGCAATAAAATAAATGGCTAATTAATTAGGCAAAAATAAAATAAAAAACAGAGGGGGTGCAAATATCAATATAAATAGAAAAAGGGGTGCAAAAAGCAATTATGTGAAGTAAATGATTAAAACAGCATCAGAGCCGTCTGATTGATCAGACAGCTCTGATCTGATCACAGAGATAATGAATCAGGGACACATGATCAGGATCAGAGGGGCAATGGCGTGCAGGTGCACCATAAGACTGTGCACCTGCGCACACAGGATCACAAAAAAGAAATATATAAAGGAAAACCCTAAAAACAAATCACAAATTCTCTTATTCTCTCTTTCTCAGCCGCCGCTGCTACTCTCAAATCTTCCTCATTCTCTTTCTCGGCCCAATCTCTCTTCCCTGTTCTAACCTCCATAACCCATTTTCAAAATTTTCTTTACATCAAACAACACAGATTCAAACCCTAAACCCATATACAAACTCGAAATTGACAAAATCAAACATTATAAACCGGATCGAGAGTAAAAGGACATTCAAAACAACCTTGATTCTTTGAAACCGAAACGGTTTTTCTTCTATTTCCTTCTCGTTTTTCTTCGATTTTGACTCGCGTTCTATTCGTTTTCAATTCGGTTTCTGGGTTTTGAATGTTGGATGATGGTTTTGATTCGTGTGATTGTGACGATGGGTTTTCTGATCTGGGTTCGTAAGGATGCTGTTTCTGTGATTCTGTTTGTTTCGATTTTGGTTAAATATGGTTTTGGGTTTGATTGTTTTGATATGGTGATTCAGTTTTGGGTTTGATTCAATCGGTTCTGTTTGGATTCGGTTCCGTTTCGGTTATGAATGAATAATGAAGTTTGTGGATTTTTTCTGGATTTGTGGAAGTTGATGATGAACAGAGGATAAATTTTGATTTTAGATTTGAAGGTTTGATTCTGTATTGATTTTGATTTTTCTGGGTTTGGATGATGAGCAGTGATGAAGAACTTGATGATTTTTGATTTTTTTTGATCTGTTTTTTTTATTTTTGATTTTTGTTTTGATTTTGGATTTGGAAGAATAAGCTGCGGCTGACCTGAGATTTTTTTCACCTCCTTGGAAACTGTGCTATTTGTACTGTGTCAGACCTAGGGTTTGGCAGATGAAATTTACCCAATTTGGACAAAATTGCCCCTTTGGGCCTGGACAAAAAAAACACACCTGGACTTCTTTGGAAAAAAAAGACTAAAAACATAAAAAAAAAGAAAAACGAAAATATAAAATAAATAAATAAAAAAACAGTAATATATATATAAAAATGATAAAAACTAATTAAATAAATAAAAAATAAAGAAGTAAAAATAATAATAATAAAAAGAAAGTAAAAAAAGAAACCAAATAAATGAGGTATTTTAAAATACCTCTCTGCCGAAATTTCGTCAGAAATGACAAAGAGGCCAAAAGGGTTTTAAACGCCGAACAAAATCGATCAGTCAAAAAATGGGGTATGACACCACTCAAAGAGTACTAGCCAAAATTATATTAAGTTCTATATTTCCAGGAAACGAAATTTCTGATCAATTGTCATGGGATCATAGACACTTTGTCTATTTTCTCACAAGGAAATATGATATAAATTGGGCGAAATACATCTTCGATCACCTATGCAAAGTTGTGCTGAACACTCAAAATCAAGCCAAAACCATTATACATGTCATCTACCCAAGGGTACTCAGTGAGATCTTCTATCAATGTGGAGTGATAGATATCATCAAAGCTGCAGGTCATGACTGCTTGTTAAGAGAAATCAGAGCCTCCACAATATCTGTTCATACATTTTCTCACATGAACTTGTTGTCAGAACATGAGGTACAACCTTCAGATCCCTTAACACCTCAATCTCACTCAGAACCTTCCTTGGTGAAGAAATGGAACATTGACATACCTACAGTTTCTAATGGTATTGTCAATCAGTATATTCAACTACTGGATGAACTAGGAGAAGGGTTTGAAATTGAAGAAAAAGAGAAGAAGGCCAGATGAAGCTGCAAATGAAGGAAGACATTCAGACTCAAAAGGACACAGAGAGGGATCATCCTGAATCCTCTGCTGCAAGAGAAAATATTGAGCAAAACCTTAGGGAAAGGTTAGCTTCAATAATGGACGATCTGAATGTACCTCTCCAAGACAGTCTGAGAAGTAATCAAGGCAATCAACAGCATCTGAAGAATCCTGTCTCTGAGAATGACATCAAAAGAAGTAAAGCAAAAGTGGACAAGTTTGTGGGATTGGTGGAAGAAGTAGATGCTAATAAGAGAAACATCATGACAAACGTAGCGTCTTTCTGTAGTCAACCCCAACCTTAGGATTAATTTGATTGCTCATATGACTTCATGATTGATAATTTGCTAGGCATTTTGATTAGGTTAAAACTTTTGGTTAGGTTGAAACTTTATTTGTTAATCTGACATATCTATTCACTATATTTGTCTGAATACTTATATGTCTGCTGTTAATTCTGTTTAGTATGTTGCTTGTTTTTGACTCTTTAACTGATTTTCATTAAAACAAACAATCTTGCAATTTGTTCTTTCAAACTTTTGAGTATCATTTATAAAATTTGATTTTCATTGAGTACAATATTTGGTTGTTCTTAAAGGATCAAATTACATAACAAGAGAAGAAATATAATTAAGAAATCAAACTACATAACAAGCCAAAGTAATGAATCTTATTTCATTAATTAAGAACATGAGTTTTGAATTACATATTAAATTCCTAGAGAATACTCTCTTGAAGCCTCCAAGGGATGATCTTGGAGAAGGGACTGATATTCTTGAAGAAACCATGCATCAGTTTGGTCTCTTTCAAGAATGTCAGTTTGTCCTTCTTAGGCTGTGGACTTCAGTTTGATTTTCTTCAGGAATATATGTCTTCAGAACTTAAAATAGTCAGAGTTCAAGGATTTCTCTTCAGACTCTGAACTGAGTTCTTCTGTGACAGACACTGGCTTTGTTTCCATTGGTTTCTTCTTATGTTTTCTCCTATCTTGACTGACTCTCGTTGAAACTACTTTCTCCTTCTCTGAGCGTTTCATTTTTTCTCTCAAGAGATCTATCAATAACCTAAGATTATTATGTGTGAGTAAAATGACTAGGTATCTCTCTCCTTTTATAAGCATATTTCAATGGCCGAGTCTTAAATGCGCTCAACCACTCCTAATTTGACGGCATTGAAAGTTGAAATTTTTATTAATTTCTTATACTACCTTTTTGATAATGACAAAAGGGGGAGAAAGAATAATTGTAAATCAATTGTTGGAAGAAGCGAAATTACTTAGCTTTTTAGGGCTTTGTAGTGCTTCAGAGGGAGAACGTATGAGAATTGGTCAAAAGTTAGTAGCATGAGGTACATGCTTTGATATGACAATCTGATCTTTGAGGATTTCAAAATATTGTGCTAAAAGAGCTTTGAACTATTTTCAAAGAGTTTTGATTTATACTCTGAACTGTTTTAAAAGTTTTGGTTCAGGCTCTGAACTTTTCTTTGAAAAAGATTTTTTAAGCTCTGAACTGTTTGAAAATATTTTGAACTCTGAAGATGTTAATGATAACCATCAGAACCAAGCGTGTGTATAGACGTCTCTAAGTGCCTCTGATTCTATTTGTCATTCAATTTAAATATTGCTTCATCTTGCATCTGCATTAAGGGCTTAATTTCAAGGAGAATACATTTATTAATTGAAGTTTATTATTCATAGATAGTTCTTGAGTAAGGGTGCAACTTTATTCAAAGATTATCACACTATGAAAAGAAGAAGCTTGCAAACCTTGTTCTTTATATAGTGAAATATGAATAATTTAAGTCATATAATAAAGTAATTCTGAAACTGATTAAAATTAACTATGGATACAAAATAGGGGAAGCTTACAAACCTAACCCTATGGGTTATCAGACTTAGGGGGAGCTTGCAAAACTCAGAAGCCTAATGTCAACATAGCTGATTTTTATCAACAACAATTGTATTTAATACTTATGTTTGTCATCATCAAAAAGGGGGAGATTGTTGGAACAAAATATGTGTTAATACACACCCTTAAGTTTTGATGATAACAAAGTATTAAATGGACAATTGATGGTACTAATGTTTAAATTAAGAGCGGGTGAATCCAACGTTGTATCAAGAGCACACTTAATTTAAACTCTGATGAAACCTATGGAAGTCTGAACATTTACACTCTGAAGGAGTTCAGAAGCTACAACGTGGTCAGAAGCTAAACAAAGTTCAGAAGCTCAAAGAGGATCAGAATGTCTGCAAGCGTTCAGAAGCTCAGAGGAGTTCAGAAGCTCAAGGATGTTCAGAGGCCTACAAGAGTTCAGAAGTTGTCTGCTAGTCATAAGTCATTCAGAGGATGAAGACGTTCAGAAGCTGAATTACGAAGGACTATCAGAGGCCAACCATTCAAGACCAATCAGACTCCAAGTTATCAAAGGTTCATCAGAAGCTAAGGAATTCGCTAGTCATCAGAAGGGCTACTTCAACTCAACTTATCAAGCCTGATGATCTGATCAAGGACAACTAATTACAACGGTCACAAAGAATGTGATCCTACTCTCTAGAAGCTAGTTGTACCTTATTACTGTATCGTGGACAAATAGTAAAGGAGAAGCCTCTCTGCAAAAGACGACGTGGCTTTACTCAACGGTTTTTCAAACAACTACAGCTGTCCATTTTACAACGGGAATTTCTCCAACGTCTCAATGTCTTTCTCAACTCATATAAATAGGCCAAAGAAAGAATTGATGACAAGCGCTCTTCATTAGAAAACATCTCTCAGAAGAAAGTGAGCATCTGAATTGTAAAAGAAAATATCTCTCAAATGAAGTGAGCATAGAAACTAGCTTAAGCCTCTGAAGTTATTATGTTTGTAATAAGTTTAAGCTTACAAGTTAGTAGTAAGTCTTTTGCTTAGTGTAGAAGCAACAAAGTCTTCTGCTTAGTGTAGAAGCTCTTCTGCTTAGTGTAGAAACAAGAAAGTCTTCTGCTTAGTGTAGAAGCGTATAAGTCTCAATCTTAGTGATTAGAGCAACGAAGTCTTCTGCTGAGTGTAGGAGCAAGGAAGTCTCTTTGTCTTGTGTGACTAAGAGCAGGAAGTCTTGAGCTTTTGTGCTTGAGCAAGGTAAGTCTCTGATCTTGTGTGATCAGAGCAAGGAAGTCTTTGATCTTGTGTGATCAGAGCAAGGAAGTCTCTCTGTCTTGTGTGACTTAGAGCAGGAAGTCTTGAGCTTGTGTGCTTGAGCATCTATTGTAATCTTTGTGATTATAGTGCACTCTCTTGGAAACAAGGGGACTGGAGTACTCTCAATTTGTGAGGGGAACCAGTATAATTTGTTGTGTGTTCTTCTCTCTCTTACTCTCTCATTTACTCCTTCATCATTCATAACGCCATAAGTTAATTGTGTGAACAATCCACTGTGCTTTAAAGACTCTGATAAGGTTTAAACATCTTGGAAAGTTTTTAAATATCCAAAACACAATTCAACCCCCCCTTCTTGTGTTTTCTCCACGCACCTTCAAGTTGTTCCACCACAGGCTTGTTCTCAACCATACGAAAGAAGTACAGTTGTTGCTTCAATAACTGTTTATGTGTCGGGGACTTGGTCATATACAATGAGTCAAGTTTGGTCCACATCTCCACATCAGTCTTCTCCTTGGAAAACTCTCTCAAAACCTTATCACTGAGGCACAAAATAATAGCAATATGTGCTTTCTTATCCATCTCAGTTTTCTCCTCACCAGAGAGATTTTCCAGCATCAGTGTCTTACCATTTAGTGCCTCAACACACTTCTGTTGGATTAATATTGCTCTCATCTTCACCTTCCACAACCCGAAGTCATTATTCCCGGTGAACTTCTCAATTTCCCACTTAGAACCGATGGTACTCAATTTGTTTGATCCTTGTCCCACGATGGGCGCCAATTATTGTGAATTCGATTAAATCACACCAATAACCTTTGATGTGTGGAGCAAATCAATTGAGCAACCAAAACAAGCAAGATCGGCAATAATAATAATAACAAAAGTAAACCGCGAAAACGTAAAGAACACAAACGAATTGTTTACCCAGTTCGGCTAATATTACCGACTCTAGTGAGAAAGCACCTCTCCGTTCCACTATCAACCTTGAAGTTCTTGATTACAATGAGATTTACAAGAGTTACAAGAATTAGCAAACCCTAATTTTACCCTTGTCTCAAATCTCTTCTCGTGACCAAGACATTCAATTGAATGTGTTTACAAGATGAAAGAGATAAGTATCAAACCCTAAGAAATAGTCCTAGATGATGTTTATGAAGAAACCCTCCAAAAAAACCCTTCCTCTCTCTATCTCGCGGCTGAAGAAAACTGAAGCAACAACATATATACCACGCGCGCGCGCCGCGCAAGGATGCGCGACGCGTCAATAGCAGAAACACCAGCAACAACACGCAGCAAGCACTGCGCTACGCGCAGGAACACATGAGCGACACGCCACCACTAGGAACAACACTAGTTTCTTGCTTTCTCCATCAATTCTAAGGCAATTCTCCAACAGAGAGAAATTTAGAAGAGGAGCAAGAGAAATTGCAATAAAAAGAAAAAAAAAAGGGTGTTGTTGGAGATTAGATGAGAGAGACGAGAGAAACAAGCTTAGAAGATGAAAATCGGTCTAGCACATGCCCAATAGAATACACGTTCTTCAACGTCAACAGTCATGTTTCGAGGGACTTTTTTTTGAATCGGCTAATATATTATTAATAACACTCCATCATAAGTTAATTTTACGTGACTGTTGACGTTGAAGAACGTGTATCCATTAGTATGACTTATACTTATGGTGGAGTGTTATTAATATATATGACTTTATTCTTAGGTTCGAGATTATGAATTTATGATACAATAACGAGTCCACACTCACTACTATTTTTTAGTCAATTAAGGTGATAACGAGTCCATAAAATTCGTTTTTTTTGTTTGGATCGTCAGTTCAATTCGATTTTTCTGATCCGCTTACACCCCTAAGTTTTAACATGATCATATGGATTTATTTATGGTAATAATAATTCATTAATAACAGCTCCCTTATTGAGTCAACATTAACGTCAACCATTTTGCCAAATATATAATTTAATAAAACCTTAACCATGATCATATGGATTTATTTATGGTAATAATAATTGGTATTAGTAAGGCTTATGATAGAGTAAATTGGGGATATGTGAAAAACATGATGAGGAAGATGGGTTATCATGAGAAATGGGTCAATTGGATGGGATTGTGCATGGAAAATGTGCAGTATCATGTGCAAGTTAATGGAGAGAGAGTTGGTTTGCAAACACCGGGTAGAGGACTCCGACAAGGGGATCCTTTATCTCCATACCTTTTCATCATATGTGCAGAGGGTCTTTCAATCCTACTAAAAAGACTAGAATCTCGTGGAGAAATCCATGGGGTAAAAGTTTGTAGGGGAGCACCAATACTAACACACCTTTTATTTGCCGATGATTGTTTTTTATTCTGCAGGGCTGAAGAAAGAGAAGCTACCATATTGGTAGAAGCTCTTAAAAAATATGAGGAAGCATCAGACCAGGCTATCAACATGCAAAAATCGGAGATTTTTTTCAGCAAAAATACATCAGGTGAATTGAAGGAGAAAGTGCAAAATATCTTGCAGGTAACTGAAAGCATGGGTTCAAATAAATATCTTGGCCTACCATCTATGGTGGGTAGGAAAAAGAAGGCTATATTTAACTATATCAGGGATCGCATCTGGAAGCGCATTCAAAATTGGTCAGGCAAACACTTGTCAAAGGCAGGAAGAGAAGTCTTAATCAAATCGGTGGCTCAATCAATACCAACATATTGCATGAGTGTCTTTCTTCTCCCCACAACTCTAGGAGAAGAGATTCAACGAATGCTAAACTCATTTTGGTGGGGCTCAAATCGAAACAATGGAAGGGGTATCAATTGGTTGAGTTGGGACAAGTTAACAATGCGAAAGGAACATGGAGGGATGGGATTCCGACATCTATATGGATTCAACTTGGCTATGCTAGGGAAGCAAGGTTGGAAATTAGCAACCAACCATGATACTATAGTGGCAAGGATTTTCAAAGCCAGATATTATCCAAGAGGGAATTGTCAAAGTAGGAATTAGATGGCGGTTGGGAGATGGGAAGAGTATTAGAGTTTGGCGTGATGCTTGGTTAAGAAATGAAGCGAATTCTTATGTTACAACTCCAATGATATTAGGAAGGGAGGACATGTGTGTTCATGATTTGATAGAGGAGGGTGGGAGAGAGTGGAGAAGGAGCTTAATTATGGGGTCTTTTAATGAGAGAGATGCTCGTTGCATCTTAAGTACTCCTTTGTTTGGTGACATGCAAGAAGATGTGCCTAGTTGGAAGCATTCAAGAAATGGTGAGTATAGTGTCAAATCCGCATATTATTACACGATGGAAAATCTTGTGGACAACACGGGTTTGAGAGTTGAAGGAAATTGGGGGGAAATTTGGGAATTAAAAATTCCACAAAAAATGAAGGTGTTTCTTTGGAGAGCGGCGAGAGGATGCCTACCAACAAGATATCGACTCCAACAGAAGGGTGTAAATTGTCCTCATACTTGTGCTTATTGTCAAAATAATTTTGAGAATGATTGGCATGTTTTCTTTGGTTGTGTGAATGCACAAGAAATTTGGGAGGAAGCGGGACTATCGTCTTTCATCGAAGGCATGTTTGAATCGACGAAAGGTTTCGTTTCCTTATTTTTTTCTCTTTAATAGAACTGCTATCACAACATAAAATTATCTTGTTTGTTGCTGCCTTTTGGTGTATTTGGAAGAGAAGAAACCAAAAAATATGGGAGGATATTGAACTGCATCCATCGGTCTCATTACAACTAGCAAACGACATCATTTACCAATGGAAAATAGCTCAAACATCTCATCAAAGACAGCAGACCAGCGCTGCCATATTGCCACATTCAGCAGCAACGAGGAATGCTTCAGGAGAGGAAAGAAGTGTTAGCGTTACTACATCAGCCGTACGAGTAATATGGACACCTCCGGTGCAAGGTATGCTTAAATGTAATGTCGATGCGGCGATATTTAAGGAGCAAAACTGTTTTGGTGCGGGTATGTGTTTAAGAGATGACAAAGGAAATTTCATCCGTGCTCAAACAACATGGAATTATGGTAATCTACTCCCATACGATGCAGAGGCATGGGGATTGAAAGCGGCTATTTCTTGGTTACGGAATTTAGGCTATGTTAATGTTGTTATAGAACTAGATTGCAAACTAGTGGTAGATGGCATTAGCGGTAAACTAAATCAACGTACGGAATTCAGTGCTATGTTAGCTGTGTGCAATGCTTCTTTACGCTTATTACAAAACTTTAGGATAAGTTTTATTAGGAGACAAGCCAACAATGTTGCTCACCTGTTAGCAAGAGCGGCGTTGTCCTTTGCCTGTCGCCAAGATTTTGATTATATACCATCATGTATTGAAACTATTTTGATGAATGAAATGAATTAAAGTTGTTACGGTAAAAAAAAAAAATATAGTTTTTCTTCTTACTCAATTTGTAGCAATTATTCAAACTAACTAGCTATATCTCATCTCATTCATATAAACTTGCACATTACTCTTAAATCATGTAGGCTAACTCAAGTTTTGAATTCAATGTCAAGCATAGTATCCTCACTCATGTAGGCTAAGTTCTTCTTTTATTGTTATTTAGTTTTTAATTCTTATTTATATTTCTCATCTCTTCTTTACCTTATCTTTTAATTTATTTATTTGTTTTTTTGAATAAGCTAAATTAACCCACCCAAATTAGCAACAGAGAGAATCGAACCTGAGACAACCTTAACTTTTATTTCTAACAATTAAACCTTTAATCAATCTTTTATGTTACAATTTTTTAAACAGGAAAATATTAGTAATTAAATTGTATTGATCTTTTAAATCGTCAAACTCTTTTAACCTTTAATTTAAACTTCCATTATCATGAAAGTAACTTATATTATATAGCTAACCTTTAACATTTAAATCCCTTTTTTCATGAATTAAACCTTACTTTGAATTAGTATGTTTTAATATCATCTAATTCTCAACTACATTGAATATATTATAGCTAAACTTCCACTAGTATCTCCTAGTACATATTGTTCGGAAAAACCCAAGTTCAATTTCGAGTGATAATAATTTTTTTTTCAAATTTTACTAACCTCACAGCTGAACTCTGGATTATCAAGAGGCACTGAAAACCAGAAGATTAATATAAAAAAAAAAATCGAAGATTCATAGTTTCAACTCTAAAAACTAAGAGATTTTTTATGAAGTAAAAACTAACATTGTTTTATGTTTGGAAATAGAACACAGGGTGGACCAAGAAAGTCGGGCGCCAGCAAAGGAGGTACGTGGTGGAAAAATTAATGAGGGTGGTGAACAAAGAAGGAAAAATAGGGTTTTGAAAAACAATACAATAGTTCAGATTGAGAATGAAGATAAAGAATTGAAGCAAGCTATAATACTAGTAAATAAAAGCATTGGTTGATAACAAAGTAATGATAGGTGTTTGTTGTGGTTGTAGACAATTAATTAATAGTAAGGATAATGATGTTCCTTCCAAAGTTCATGTGTTCGGATGGCGATTATAATTGGAAAGATTATCCTTGAAGATGGCGCTTAACAAACGAGGTATTTTACTAAATCCGCTTGATTTGTTTTGTATCTTTTGTTCTCGGCACAATGAGGATTGCGTCCATCTCTTTTTTCTTTGTCCCTTTAGTAAAAGAGTGTGGGTTGCGGTGTTTAATTGGATCGGAAAGAATATGCTCCCAGATGTAGGCGGGTGGAGTCACTTTATGTTGTTTGGTGATATGGTGAAAACGAAAAATGGGGGAGAATTCGGCATTTGATTTGGTTGGCTACTACGTGGAATATTTAGAAGCTTAGAAAAAATGTGGTTTTCAATGGCGCTACCCCGAATGAAGCCTCTCTCTTGGATGACATAAAGTTTGTATCCTGGGTATGGTTTAGCGGTCGTCATGGCCGTAATTCTTACTTTTCTTTTTATGAGTGGAATGTCGATCCCCTGTGTTGTCTCCAAAACATATTATAACTTACTTTGATTGTAAGAGATTGAGTACCCCTTGTACTCCCTTATAATACACTTTGCTTATAAAAAAAAAATTAATTAGTAATAACGAAAAAATGTAGATTCAGTTTTTGTCATGTATAACTGTGCTTCAGCTCTGATTTTGCTTTCTTGTTTAAAATAAAATTGAGCTTCAACATTAGAAGATGTTGACTAGAAAAGACATGAATATATATGGTTTGAAAAAAAATAATTCAGTTTTTTTTCACAAAATAATTGTAACAAGCCGGATCTTAATTAACCATTCAGTGCAATGTTTAATTTCAGATCGGTGCATATGAAAAATATATTTTGCGAGAGATCAACCACTTTAATTATTATAGATTCTTAAAATTGAGAGTCGAGTCTAGGTTATCCTTACAAAATTCACTTACCACTTTAATAGATTCTTAGAATTGAATATTGAGTTTAATTCATCCTTACAAAATTGGTTTGTACAAAATGACTATAACAATACTAACTATTGTAGAATTATCAGGTTGCTGCAAATGAGCAAATAGGAAGATGATTGAATATCACATCATAATCCATAGTCTTAAGACGTTAGGTACATGTATCATCTCACTTATATATATATATATATATATATATATATATATTCAACATTTACTCCATTATTTCATATAGGGTTAAATATGTTTTTGGTCTTTATAAAATTACCAAATTTTGGTTTTAACCCCTATAAAAAATGGCAAGTTTTGGTCCTATTGTTTTATGCATATTTTTCAAAATTTTAAAAATTATTTAGTTATCCTTAAACTTTTATATTTTTGAATAATTTTGTCTCATGTCTGTTTAGAATACTATAAAGAGTTTCTTTAATTATAAAAAAAATAGAATTTTTTCACAAAACTTTACAATCTTTTAAAATAAAAAGAATTAAATATAAATTTTTTAAATTTCAAAAGACAAAGATAAAAGTAATGAAAATTTTGATTCAGAAATCAAATTTCAAAATTCTTTTAAAAAAAAGACTTTATATAATGTTCTATTGTTATAGTACAAAAGTAAGTATTGTTTGTATCGTATCCACAGGGACTAGTGCGATATTAATGCCGTTCAACAATTTATATGATTTTAAGTTAAGGATTTAAAGGTGTTTGCTAGCGAAAACTTGAGAAATATAACAACGACAAAAGAGGAGTAAATTAACAGAGAGTTGAGATTGCTGGGTTAGACTTCATTAACTCATTCATACATATTTCCTTGATCATACATATCGTACGTTTCCGTGTCCAGAGAACGACGAGAGATTATTGTACCTATCAAACCTCGATGTCTCGAGTGGTTAATCAATACAATATCTATTTCAGATATCAATCAATATTTCCACGTATCGTTCATCGGATGTTTCTGTGTCCAGATAACACCGAGAAATCTATTATACCTATTAACCTCCGATGTCTCGGATCGTCAATCAATATAATAGCATTAAGCTTCGATACTCTAAGTGAATATTGAACCCTAAATCTATGTCTAGAATTTAGTATTCAATAAGTGATTACCCTAGTTCTTAGATTCAAAAGGTATATGTCTATAATAATTCAAATCCTAGAATTAAAACATGAAAATCAAGGATAACACCAATATTAATGGATAATCTAAAATAATATATGAAACCATGATCATAAGAACTACATACTAATTGAGTAAATTACATCTAACCCCAACAAAAGTGTCTTTAGCTACTCATTACCATATAGCTTTACACAAATAAGAAGAAAAGAGATAAAATAACAACACCGGTTGATTCCTCAAACAGTTAGTGTGCATCCACCTTAATTTTCCTCTCGTCTCCTTAAGCTCTCTTTCTCCCCTTCTCTGTTCTGCCTTTAGCTCTTTCGTGTTGTGTCTCTCCAGCCCCAATTCCCCCTTCTTCAAAAATTCAATCCCTTTTATAATGTTGTGGTGCCGCCTCACTTGAGAAATTTTACCTCTATGCGTGGGTTTTCTAATTTCATCACTGCCCCCCTTTGTTTCAACTTTTATCCAATCAAATCCAAGAACATTGGCTTTGCCACTTGACCGCCTCTTTCTATTATTTTACAAACACAAAACTTTACTAATAATAATAATAATACTATTAATAATAATAATATATAACTTATATAATTAATATATAATAATTACTATAAATTTGAAATAATAAATGACACTTATCATTAATCTCATAAAAATCTACAAAAGTGATGAGAAATAAGTGAAAATAGCTAAAATACTAATTTGCTAGTAAAAACTAATATTTACAAAAAGTTGGGGTTTTTACTTTAAATAACTTTATAAGATAAGTTAATAAGTGCTTAAAATGTATAAGTAAAATCGCTGCTTTTTGACACTTATTATCTATACATGTGTACAAATAATCCCACAAAATATGCATTGATTTAACCGTAGTGACTAAAATTACATGCATAATAATTTTGTAGGAATCAAAACTTATATTTTTTTTATAAAGACCCAAAACAATATGATCCGCCTGCTGAAGTCCGGGTAGTATACCAAAACAACTTAAATAAATGTACATATATAGAACGTATTGTTTTGTTACAATGTACATAAAAGGTATTTTATTTTATTTTTAATGACAAATATATTACATATTAAAATAAAAATTAAAGAAGTGTAAGAGGATGTTCAAAATACAAAGAGGTATTAAAATTACACTTCATGAGAATCTAACCTACTCTAAAGTAAGAATAAAAATAAACAGTCAAATAAAACTACAAGGAAATAAGAATACGCCCCCAACAAACTAGAACCACTCAAAGGCATCACAACGAGAAAAATAATACTCTTCATGATGAGAGAGACAAGGATCAACCACAGGTAGGACAAAACTACAATATGGCCTCCAATCCCCTAACCCAACGAGACCCAACACGACATCTCAACAAACTTTACTGGTTCCAACCTAAAGTAGGGTGGATACCTCACTCGTAAAAAAAACAAGGGGAACCAAAATTTTTACCTAGAAACCATTTCCAAGATAACAGTTTCACCCTATCGATCGATCAGACACTCAACATAAAATGTCCCTTATGAAAAGATGTACATAGAAGCTATAAATGTACTAATTGTATATATTAGAATTAGTAACTCTTTTTTTTTTTAATAGAATTAGTAACTCTATGATAGAGTATTATATGATAATTTATTATAATTATTATGTGCTACTGAAGAATTATTGGATTATATATTTGTTATGTTGTTTTTTAAAATATTAAATATATATTTAAATATAGACGACCTCTTCAAAATCCCCCTCTCAAATCCTCTAGAAACTCCCCCAAACTTTGTTATCAACATTCTGGTTCCCATGGTCTCATATCCACACTTTGTTGATTATTTCTAAAAAAAAAAACACTGATAAAAAGAGAGATGTTTCAATTATATTATTGTACATGAATAATGATATCTAAATAATATTGTATGTATATTTTTGGATCTTCATGACTTCATTCTGTAGTCTAAGTCCAACTTATTTGTTCGTCCACGCTGCTATTTTTAGTCAAGGTGAGATGATGTAGTGTGAACATGATCACATGGATTTATTTAACTCATGGTAAACTTAATCAAACTTTAATATAAGTGCATAAATGCAAATTTAAATTAAAGTACTGCACAGTACATAGACCAAACACCTTTAGTCTATCAAATAAAAAGACTAAACGAGTTTAGAAAAGTATTTAATTTATTCACACAGTTACTTTAAAGATATTGTCGACCGTGATGAGGCCGGTCTGCTTGCTGAGACTCATCTGCCTAGGTTTTTATTCTATCGGGTTCCATCAACTTTTGACTCAAGGAGTTGTTTTTTGGATTCCGATGGACTGATCGCTTTTGATTCGAGATCGCAGGTTAGGGTCTAATGACATCTCTCTATGGGTCGGGTTGTTGTCTTCTCTGATAGTCTGGAAGAGTGTCTTTCTAAGAAAGAGATTAGAAGTCGACCTCCTATTATATGGTGTCTGTTTTGGTATTTTCATTGGTGTTCTGTCTATATACGGCGCCTTTGTTTTTGTAACTTTTATTTTAGGGGTCTCTGTTCGTCTTGTACAGAGACCTGATTATTAATAATAACATTTGTCATTCAAAAAAAGTTTAAATTAAGATATTGTATCGTCAATCAACATAAATTTGTAATCCATCGATCATTAAAAATGTTTGAGGTTAATTATTCTTACTTCTATATATATTATTTATTTTTCTGTCAAATAGTAGTATAAAGTATAGTTGTTAAATTAAAAACGGAACCTATTTAAAAAAAGTTTTAAAAGTACCAGGGAAAGTATAGAATCATGAATTTGAATTCAAACTCTAAATATCAATATTCTTTCGACAATTAGGTGACTCTTTTTTTTGTTTATCAAGTAATATAATGATTAGAAATTTTATTCTTAATGGTAGACAAGCAAATGAGATATTAGGAATTCAAATTTCAACTTCCATATATATAATACAATATCATTACTAACTTAATTAACCTCACCGGGACATGCAGCTAAGTGGCTTATACTACTTACAAGACTATAATTAATCATATCTTACATCTAACTCATGCATTGATTTAATTTTTGATAGTTACTCCCTTGAATCACCGTTAATAGTTTCCTTTTTTTGGTTAATTCAATTAACCAATGTAATTGAAATATAATAAATATAAAAAATATTTTGTTTCCTATACAATATATAAAATTGAATGGAGTATAATTAATGAGGAAGATTTTTATGGTCACGTGACCATAAACACCAATTTTAGACACACTCATATATAATTAAAATATGAATTAAGTGTTTATTATATATAAAATAATTAAAAGAACAAAATAAAAATTAACATTTTATTAATGTAACTAAAATATTATATTTAATTATGTGACTATATAAAAATAATCCATAATTTATTAAGCCAGCACTATCAAAATTAGGTAAAGAGAGTGACAATTAATATCTATGAATAAAATAATAATAATTCTTTATTAACAACCTGCATTGTTACTAAGTAAACATTAAACCTTGATCATGTTCTATAAATACCAACATCCTCGTACTCACTAGCTATCTCATCAATTTGCAAGCAAGGCATAAACCATTATCACCTTTCACTTGTGCACAATGGGAAATCTTAAACAAGCTATGGATCATTTATTGGGAGCAATGGTTCGTTTAATGGAAAATCTTAAACAAGCAATGGTTCGTTTATTCAGGTACGTTATTATAACTTCTTTCTTTTTATTTATTTCTTCTCGTCAAACCTTAGCACTAAACTCACTATAGTACGTTTTAATTTCATCTTATTTTCAATATATATATATATATATATATATATATATATATATATATATATATATATATATATATATATATATATATAATAGAAGTATATTTGAAAAATCGATGAAATTAATTTATTTTTATCTAATTTTCATCTTAAGATAACTACTAATTATAAACTAATTATTTTTGTGTGTTTGAAATTTCAGACTAACGAGCGGTGGATCAGGTCTTAGCAATGGAAAAGATCCACAACATACGTAGTATTATATATGGATATGGAAATTTGATTTTTGTGAATTTTAATTAAGCGTAATAATTTTCAATGTTAAAGAAACGTTGCACTTTTGATGTATAAAGTGTGCGGCTAATAAATTTGTCAATGATATGATAATTTGAAGTCTAAGACATTAAGTCGTTTTATGCTATTAACTTGGATGTTGTGAGCATGTTCGCAGATTTATTCTTGTCAGTTTTTAGCGAAATTGAATATGTAATAATTTCAATTGATGTGTTTTCTATAAATTTGAATGGATGAACATTGTTGTTTTTTAGTCACAAAAAAAATCGACTTCATTTTTTTTCTTTTTATTTGATTCAAAAAAAATAATTCTTTTTATAGAGGATTTAAAAGCAATAGAAAATTTAACATAAACTTTAAAAATGTTACCAAAATAGTATAGTTGATTGAAATTTTCAAACAACCAAATTATGTCTATCAAGTACTTAACCACGTACTCTCAAATTACTTCCTAAAGAATCAACTTTATCCATCAACCGAGTCTTCCAAACAAATTACACCATTGCCTCCACTAAAAATGGATATTGAAGATGAAGTTCTTTTTTGTGTTCTTTCTATGCAATTGTTAGACAAACAACCACCACCCATAATCTCTATTTTTGAGCTTGAAGCAAATTAGGGGTTTCAGATTTGGAAGAATAGAAATTCGGGATTGTGAAATTTAGTGTTTAAATTAGGGGAAGAAATAGCCATTTCATGGAAATATATAGTAAAATTTGAATCGTTGCAAACAGTAAAAAAAATTACACCCAAATTTCGAAGCCAATCAAATTAGTACCTCAAAACGTATCTATTGACGTTGAAGAACGTGTAAACTTCTCACGTCAACACCTTTAACAATCAAAGTTGACAGAGAAACTTATATGATGTAACTTTCACAATTCATAGACGTTTTGTCTATTTTTAAAAATTCAAGAACAAATTTGATCAAGAGTAAAAATTTAATGACACATTTACTTATTTACTCAATTTGGGATGATGTAGTTGAGAATGATCAGAACAATCCATACTTGAAGTTGGGGATGTTCAAATTTCTCTTCAAAAAGAATGAGACCCGCTATGTGCCTTTTGCCATGTAATTTTTTTTTTAAGAAGTTAAATTAGTGCACCCAAATTGTCACCAGAGATAATCGGACATGAGACTTTAAGAAGGAGCACACTCTCGGATCCCAAACCAATACCACCAAACCAACCTCAATGGATTTAGCATCATGTAATATTTCTCCAGATTTAACCAATAAAATGTTTGGTGCATATATCCAACACAAAACCAACATATTTCTTTCAAAAACACTAAATCACTATATTTATTACTCTTGAAATAACAAAATTAGGTATAAAATTATGATATCTCCCTGTTTTCTTTTCTGAATAAAATTACACTATTTCTCAAAGATGATATACATTTTCCATTGGGTACATTATAAATAAGAACTATCCAAGTCTTCTTTCAAAATATAATATATTGATTAGAACAAGATTTATTTACTAAGTACCACATGAATTAAGGAATTACCAAGCAATATATGCTAGTTCACATTGGTAACTTGGTCTAGATTTTATTTATTATTTCCATTTTTAGTGACACCTATAGATTGTATAATTTTTCTTCTTTTATATATATATATATATATATATGACTTTATTATTCTTGGGTTCTAAGTCCAAAAGTCCAGCTAATATATAGCTATTTCATTAGTTCATTATTATTCCTTTATATATATATTGTATAGGTTTTAGTCAAGGTGATGACTAGTGGGAAGTGTCAACATGATCATATGGATTTATAATTCATTAATAACAGCACCATTATTGAGTCAACATTAAACCTCAACCATTTTGCCAAAAATAATTTAATTAACCCTTAACCATGCTCTTTAAATATCACTTTTCTTCTTACTCACTTTGCAGCAACTATTCAAACTCACTAGCTATCTCCTTCATAAATTTGCACATTACTCTTAAATCATGCTTCGTCTATTGGGAAATTTAACACATGCGAGCAGCAAGCCTAACTCAAGTTTTGAATTCAATGTCAAACATAGTATCATCACTCATGTCGGCTAAGTTCTTTTATTTTTATTTAGTTTAATCTTTAGTTCTTATTTATATTTTTATTTTTTCATCTCTTCTTTACCTTATCTTTTATTTCTAATAATTAAACCTTAAAAAATTTGTTACAATTTTTTCAATAGGAAAATATTAGTAATTAATTGTATTGATCATTTAAATCGTCAAACTCTTTTAACCTTTAATTTAAATCAGTTGAGCTAGTATCTTTTAATATCATCTAATTTTCAACTATATTGAATATATATCTAAACTTCCATTATCATGTAAGTAACTTATATTATATAGCTAACCTTTAAATCCCTTTTTTTTCCATGAATTAAACCTTCATTTGAATTAGTATGTTTTAATATCATCTAATTCTCAACTACATTGAATTTATTATAGCTACATACACTTCCACCAGCCAGTATCTCCCAAGACAGATTGTTCGGAAAAAAGTCAAGTCATGTCAAGTGAAAATAATTGTTTTTAGACTTTAGTTAACTCACAGCTGGACTCTGGATTATCAAGTGGCCCTAAGAATCAGAGGGTTAATAAAAAAAATTGCACGATTCATAGTTTAAACTCTAAAAGCTAAGATTTTTTATGAACTAAAAACTAACATATTGTTTTATGTTTGGAAACAGAACACGGGGTGGACGAAGAAAGTCGGGCGCCAACAAAGGAGGTGGTGGAAAAATTAATGGGGGAGGTGGACAAAGAAATAACATTGGAAGTTGGAACAAAGAAGGAAAAGAAGGGTTTGAAAAACAATCCAATAATTCATATTCAGAATGAAGTTAAGGAATTGAAGCAAGCTATAATATTAGTAAATTAAAGCATTGAGTGATAACAAAATAACTAGTATATGGAAATTTTTATGTTTGTGAATTTAAATTAAGAGAAATGGTAGGTGTTTGTTGTGGATGTAGACAATTAATTAATAATAAGGAAAAAGTGTATAATTGAGCTTCAGGTCTGATTTTGATTTCTTGTTTAAAATAAAATTGAGCTCTAACATTAGAAGATGTTGACTAGAGAAGACATGAATATTGGTAATGTTTTGGACTGGGCCTAAATGCCCAACGCGTTGAGGACCTCCTCTACTGGGCCGTCGAGCAAGGCCCAAAACACAAGTCCAGTCTTGCTTGACCGTTGAGCAGCGTACGTCTCTCATGAGATTCGTAACGCCCAACATCGGAATGATGAGCATTAAATGCTCATCACGGCTCCTCAGCCGTTTTCCGACAGCCATTGAAGGGCATTAACTGCCCATCAACGGCCTTGGCTAAGCGCTGGGGCTATATATATAGACCTTTCACAAACTTCACAAAGGTACGTAACATTCTATATTGAAAACCTATACTCCTTCCTCAACTGACTTGAGCATCGGAGTGCCTGCAGGTACACAACCCCCTCCGGGTTTACTTGGACTGAACGGAACCACAATCGCCGAGCACCACCATCTGGTCGACTTTGATCAAGGTAAAGATCAGTGGCACCGTCTGTGGGGAGCTAAAGTTTCCCCCGTCTTTTCAAGAATTAGACCAACACTCATACAAAAACAAAACCCATTTTTGACCAATGGCTGGTGCAAACCATGAATTTGTGGGAGAAAACAATCCCCCCAATCATCAAAATCAATCTGATGGCGTTGAAACTTCTGTCACGCCAGAAGGTAGCGCCGCGCATGCACAAGCAACTCCGCTTGATGTGCCACCGCCGCACCAAGCACCGCAACCAGAAGATCCACTGGTGGTCCCACAAGTACCACAAGGAGCACCAATGGAAGTGGTGATGGCCGCATTGGTCAACACCATCAACAGGCAAGGACAACTACTTCGCGAGCAAGTAGACAACATGCGTGGGCAAAACGAATTGATCCACGAGCAAAATCGACGCATCCGGGCAGTCGAAGATTCACGTGCTGCTTCGAGGATATCGTGAAGTGTTCGGCGATAAAGATCGCCAACACCTGAAAACAACCGCTCGCGATCGAGGTCTAGGTCTCCAAGGCCTGCACCTCGACGAAATGCGGAGACACCACTGAGTCCACCTAAAGAGAATCCTCGGAGGAAGAATCACTCCCCTCCGCAAAGGAATAACCGCAACTCCCCACCGAGGAACAAACGTTCCCCTCCTCGAAGAAACGATCGATCACCACCGAAAAACGGTGAAGCAGCTGCTCGTGGAGGAAATGTCCGTCATTCCCCAAGAAGGGAATCTTCGGGCAGTGGGGATGAGAGGCACCGAGGACCCCTCTCACGAAGAATCATGGACATTCCACTCCCACGAGGACTGGAAAAACCCCCAACGCTGGACAAATATGACGGGACAACAGACCCTGACGAGCATGTCTAGAGCGTCGAGACTGCCCTCGACTACAGGAATCTGTGGGGATCAATTAAATGCATGCTATTTCCACTCTCCCTGGTACGAGGAGCATCAACCTGGTGGAGAAACTTACCACCAGACTCAATCGACTCATAGGAAGAGCTGCGCCGAATGTTTACGGCACACTTCACCACTTCTCGGCGACACCCGAAAACAGTGGCCAGTTTCAAGGTCCCGAGGAATCTATTCGAAGCTATATCGAAAGGTTCAATAAAGTCTCTGCCGAGGTCGAAGCGACCGACAAAATGAAGATGTATCTTCTCGAGGAAGGATTGCACGAAGGAACGAAGTTCCAAGAAGCTGTTGGAATCGTCGAAGTACAAACCCTCGACGCATTCTTCGAATTGGCCCAATGTTACATTAAATGGGAGGACAAGCAAAAGGCCTCCGAAGTCAGAAGGCCAAGAAATTTCGAGGTCGGTGGACCTTCCTCACAAAGAGAAGAACGCCGAGGAGATGAAAAGAAAAGGGAAGGTGGAAAAGTCACAGAGGCTAAACCACCAAAAAGCCAGTTCACCTACCACACTCCCTTGAATGCTCCTCGGGACAGGATATTGTCCGAGATATCAAGCGCTGAGTTCAAAAGCGCGGGAATCAGGTTCCCAAAACAACTGCCCGCAAAACTAAACGTGGACAAGAAGAAATTCTGTCGCTTCCACAAAAGTTACGGGCATGTAACTGATGACTGCGTGCATCTGAAGGATGCCATCGAAATCCTCATTCAGAAAGGATATGCACGACAGTACATAGATGGGCAACCAAGGACTGCCAATAATGCTCCTCGACAAAATTAGTTGGCAGTTGATCCAGCAAGCCCTGAACAACCCGTCGAGGAAGAAAATAGAGTCATCGGTGGAGTAGCCCTCGCCATATCAAGACCCGAAGATTTCCTCCCTTTACCAAACAACGAGGAAAAGGAGGCTCTTGATTACCTTGTTGCACACCTGGACGGAAGTTGGGAAAATTTCCCCGGAGCCCTGGTTATCTCCGGAGGAGGATTTAATCCCGTTACCATCAGATCCATCAAGAGGAAATTCGATGAGTTAGAAAAAGCATCCCCAGTCGGGGAGATTAAAATAACAGAGGTAAAAGAAAGCTCTGTTCCTTTGGCATTCTATAGGGAAGAGGTTCCCGGAGGATCGCCAAACTTTCAAATACCTTTGCTCGTCAGAGCAAAGATGGCCAATTTCGACGTGAGAAGAATTCTCGTCGATCAAGGAAGCTCATGTGACATTATGTACTCAGGACTCTTCAAAGTGCTGCAGCTTACCGAGGAGAATTTGGTCCCTTATGTTGGATCCGACCTTCAAGGGTTCAACGGATCAACAACAAAGCCTTGGGGATACGTGGACCTGATCGTCACCTTCGGCGAAAACAAGACCATGAAATCCGTGAAGGTCAAGTTCCTGGTCGTCGACTGCCCATCTCTATACAACTGCATCATTGGGCAACCAACTTTAGCTGAACTATTTGCAGTGTCCTCGAGCATCCATCTGAAGCTGAAGTATTACACTAAGGATGGACAGGTCGCCACAACCAACGGGGACATAGAAGCTGCTCGGCGATGCTTTGAAGCTGCGTCCAAGAACCTCGACTCTGTGGTTACGCCGAAGAAGAAGAAAGAAGAAACAAAGCTGCCCGGCGTAAACTCAATCAGTATCGAGGATGCAGTTGAACTAGATGCTCGAACTTCCAAGAAAGAGCGCAAACAAGAAAAGAAGGCAATTAAGGACGACCTTTTGATCAAGGAAAACTATCGCCCCATCCCTGATGGAGAGTACGAACTAGTTCCCCTTGGTGAGGATCCCACAAAGGGCGTAAAAATTGGAGCTGATCTCCCCGACTTAGTGAAAAGGCAGTTAAAAGCTTGCTTAAGGGAGAATGCTGAACTGTTTGCCCGGAGTGCAGCTTAAATGCCCGGAATAGACCCCGAGGTCGCTTGTCATCAGTTGACCATAGATCCTAGGGCTAGTGCTGTAGTTCAGCGTCGTAGGAAGCAGTCTCCCGAAAAAGCGGAGGCTGCTCGAAAAGTTGTAAAAGACCTCCTAGAGGCCAATTTCATTGCTGAAGCCCAGTACACAACCTGGCTTTCTAATGTTGTACTTGTCAAAAAATCTAATGGAAAGTGGCGTATGTGTGTTGATTATACCGATCTTAATAGGGCTTGCCCTAAAGATGCTTATCCTTTCCCGAACATAGATAAATTAGTAGATAATTCCTCCTGGTTTAAATTACTATCGTTTATGGACGCGTATTCCGGTTATAATCAAATAAAAATGGTTGAAATCGATAAAAAGAAAACAGCTTTCATGACCAAAACTGGTAATTATTATTATAATGTAATGTCTTTCGGGCTCAAAAATGCAGGTGCCACTTACCAAAGGATGATGAACAAAGTATTCCACAATGAAATTGGAGACATGCTCGAAGTCTACATGGACGACATGATCGTTAAATCCGAAGAGGAAATCGATCATACCGTCCACTTGAAAAGGGTGTTCGACCAAGCAAGAAAGTTTAACATGAGGTTCAACCCAGAAAAATGCACGTTTGGGGTAAAGGCTGGAAAGTTCCTCGGTTTCTACCTAACAGAACGAGGAATATAAGCCAATCCCGACAAATGCAGGGCTTTCTTCGATTATCCAACTCCAAAATCGAAGAAATTCATCCAAACATTGAACGGCATGTTGACTTCGATGGCTAGATTCGTCGCCAAATCTGCTCAACATGCTCTGCCCCTCTTCAAGCTCCTCAGGAAAGAAACGACTTTCGAATGGACCGAAGAGTGTGAAGGAGCATTACAACACCTTAAACGAGCATTGTCTGAACCATCAATATTAACACGACCAGTCGAGGGCGAAAAACTCTATCTCTACCTCGCCGTAGCATCAGAGGCCATAAGTGTCGTTCTCATAAGAGAAACCGAGCAAGGGCAAAAACCTGTCTACTTCGTAAGCAGAGCACTACAAGGACCAGAGCTCCGATACTTGCAAATAGAGAAAATTGCTCTAGCAGTAATAATGGCTGCGAGAAAACTTCGATACTATTTCCTCGCCCATTCCATCGTCATACGGGCGGATCAACCTGTAAAGCAACTATTGGCACGACCATATATGGTCGGAAGAATGATAAAATGGTCGTTGGAACTTGCGGAATTCGACATAAGCTTCGAAAGTAGAAAGGCTTTGAAAGCCCAAGTACTTGCCGATTTCGTCGCCGAAATGACGACGTCGACGACTTCCAAAAAGAATAAATGGACCATCTTCGTCGATGGATCCTCAAATTCACAAGGAAGTGGGGCGGGCATCATACTCGAAAACGGAGATGGAGTCCTAATAGAAGTATCCCCCGAACTTTCGTTCCCAACAACGAACAACCAAGCCGAATACGAAGCTTTCCTAGCAGGGTTGAGATTGGCCAAGGACATGGGGGCCGAGGAAATCAAAATATTCACAGACTCTCAGCTAGTAGCATCCCAAGTATCAGGAGAATATCAAACAAAGGAGGAACGACTCCTCGAATATTTAAACCTCATCAAAACGAAACTCGCCAAGTTTAAGGAAACGGATGTGAAACATGTTCCTCGAGAACACAATGCACGAGCTGATGTCCTTTCTAAACTTGCGAGCACGAGGCGCAAAAAGGCGGGCAACCAATCGCTCATACAGGAAACATTGACTAAACCGAGCATCAAAAAAGCGATAGAAGTCATGCACATATGCGCTATTGACGATCAAAGCTGGATGGCCCCGGTGTACAATTTCCTGAAATCGAACACACTGCCCGCAGATGCCAAGGAAGCAACAAAAATCCGAAAAAGAGCATGCTCATACATCTTGCTCGATGATAAGCTATATCGAAGAGGATTCTCAATCCCATTGCTCAAGTGTGTGGAAGAAACACGTGTAGAGTTAATCCTACAAGAAATCACGAAGGAATAAATGGACAACATATTGGTGGACGATATCTGGCAAGAAAAGCACTAAGAGCAGGGTACTATTGGCCGACGATGCAAAACGACGCCAAAGATCATGTCCTTAAATGTGACAAGTGCCAAAGACACGGGGACATGCACATCGCACCAGCCAACGAGCTGAAAACGCTGATTTCCCCGTGGCTATTTGCCTGGTGGGGTATGGCCATCCTCGGCCCTTTCCCAACAGCCGCAAGGCAAGTCAAATATCTCATAGTTGCCGTGGACTACTTCACCAAATGGATTGAAGCAGAACCTCTCGCAAAAATTGGCGCATCCCACATACTTCGTTTCTTCAAAAGAAACGTGCTCGCAAGATTCGGAATCCCTCAAGTAGTGGTAACGGACAATGGAACGCAGTTTACGAACAAGAAGTTCCAAGAATTCCTCACCGCGATAGGAACCACACAACACTTCACATCAGTCGAGCATCCCCAAACTAACGGGCAAGCTGAAGCAGCCAACCGCGTGATATTACGGGGACTAAGACGAAGAATGGACGCATCTAAAGGAAATTGGACCGAAGAATTGCACAACGTCCTATGGTCCTACAGAACCACTCCACATTTCACAACCGGGGACAGAGGCAGTAATTCCCGTGGAAATGGGAGAACCATCTCCGAGGATTGAATACCCTCACGAGGAGGACATTAACGACGAGTTACTGAGAGAGGAATTAGACCTCGTCGAGGAACTCATAATAGGGGCTTCCCTTCGAGAAGCAACCCTCAAGCAAAAAATAGCTACTCGGCACGACAAAAGGGTTATCAAAAGAGAATTCGAGGTCGGTAGCCTAGTGCTAAGAAGAAACCAAAAAGATTCACGAGAAGGGAAACTCGCAGCTAATTGGGAAGGACCATATCGAGTCCGAGCTAAAACAGAAAACGGAGCATATCACCTCGAAGACCTCTGCGGCAAAGAAATCCCTCGTACGTGGAACGCCGAAAAGCTAAAACAATACTATAGTTAAAAATAGCGTAATTCGACATGCTCTTTAACGAAGGCTACAAATCCCGCCGAGGAGATGCGCCTATACAACGGAGGAATGCCTAGCTACGGGCAGGAATCTTAAAACTTTCAAAGTTCAACCTTAGCTTTAATGCTGACGTCCACGCTCAACAAGGGAATATTCCATGCGAGCCCCATCGTTGCTTAGTACATGCTCGGCAGAACGCCCAGCTCGCGAGGAAAAATTTCAAACGAAGAAACTTTCCTCGACTCTAGTTTGGGAGCCAGCCAAACACTCGTGCAGTTCTACAAACTGCTCGGGAACGGTGCTTATGATCCGCGACATCAAGAAGCAACCGTAATTATTAGACGAGCACTAGTGCAAAAGGCGATCTACCTAGCGAATAGAACGTCTAAAAAATACTAAGTTAAAACCCTAAGTCAGAATTGAGCATCATTTTAAAAGTGTCATCGCATGCTTTAAATGGCCGAATTCGCAGGGAAATAATCAAAACATATATCGACAAGTTAAAACATAACACCCACAAGTAAAGCAAGTATAAAATTGCAAAAAGTATGAGCAAATAGATAAACAGACGACCAAGAATGCCAATTTTTATAATATTACAAAAAAAGGCGAACAAACGCCAAATAGATTAAAGCCAAGGCGAGCATAACACCGGCATCAAAATTACAAGTTATAAAAACAGAAAATCATTCTTCTTCTTCGAGAGGAGGAGTAGCGATCTGACCATCCTGGACCTCTTTCATTTCGTTCATTCCCTCGGTAGCCAACTGGCCATCAGGATTCAGGATTTGAAGTTGGGCAACCGCATTCTTGAAACTCGAGGAGGCAACCTCCAACTGCCAGTCACCGATCTGGTAGATCCTCGAGATCAAGTCTGCCCGGCTGAACTTAGCATATGTGCCCGTCGGGTCTAACCTCCTCTCCTCCTCGTCAATGGGGGTCAACGTCATGGAGGCCAGCTTCTCTTCCAGGTCAGCAACCTTCCACTTTAGAGTCTCCTCATCCTTCCGAGCACTCTTTAGGTCTTCTTCCAGCTGGGAAACCTTCCCCTATGATTCTTTAAGGGCCTTGGTCTCCGAGGATAGGTCGTTCTCGAGCACAGATAAACGCTCTCCGAAATCCTTGGCATGAGCCCGAGCTTCGTCCCTCTCTTGAAGATATTTGCACTCACGACCATTTAGGAAAGTGGCCACTTCCAGCAGCTTAAATACAGCTACCGAGGATTCGGCCACCACGTTCCTAACAGATTCAGGGCCCATAGACGTTAGGATTGACTGGTCGGCGTCAGATATCTTCATCTTCGTCTTCCCATCCAAAATGAACTCGCGACTCATAGCTGGTGGGATAATAAACTCCGCAACCGCTCTCCCTGGGATCAGCTTGTGAGGACCAGACACCATGCTCCCACCTCCTTCAACCCGAGCATGTTTGGGTGGCCTCTGGTCGCCAGTGACCTCCTCGGCAACCCTTCTTTCCCCCGTCACTTCGATGGACGGTATGGGGGAAGATTGCCCAAAGGCATTTGGGGTCGAGGAAGAAGCACCAAGCTGTCGCTTCTTCTTTTCGGCCTGGAGTTTGCGGAGGGTAAGTTGTCTGTTCTTCATCTCACCTGAAATAAATAAAATGCAATTAGTAAACTCACAAGAGAAAACGAAAGCATGTGAGCAAATAATATATATAATTCGAGCAACTCTACGAAACAAGATAAACGAGCATACGTAGAAGGTTTTCCGCCTCCACTTTAGTTTCACACTTCAGCAGAGAATTGGTATTGATAAACTTTTTGTACGCCAATTGATGGCCGTCCTCGTCACAAATGGGATTCCCCTCCCGATCTTCCCATAAATTCAGAGGAAAACTATCAACGAAATCCTCCCATGCTCGTAAGTCCACGAGCTCCTCTTTAGACAATAACCCTCTCTTGAAGGTGAAACTCTTCGCCTCCCGCGCGTAATGTTTCGTCTACCAGCAGAAAGGAAACCGTTCACAGTCAACCCCAATGGGCTCACCATCATCCCCATGCTCCACCCTCCCTTCATTATCTATCTTGTATCCCTGGATTAATATGGTTTTCCATCCTTCTGAAGTCATGGGGCGAACAACAAACCAGTCGTCCTTGAAACCCCGCAAGGATTCCTCAAAAATCTCAAAAAACTTCCTGTGCTGCTTCAGAGACACCCATCCACATTTGTCCATCACGTTGCCTCGGGGACGGGAGCGTTGAATTCCGAAGATGTTAAAAAACAGGGGAATGGTGGGCGCCAACTCCAGAAACACTGCCACTATTTCAAAGGCCCTGATGAAGGCCAAAGAATTGGGGTGGAGCTGTGACGGGCACAACTCCAGGTGATTGAAGATCGCCACCTCCAAATCACTGAAAGGAAAACGCCAGCCCATGTGCTCGAATGCGATTTGATACATAGGGAATCCCCCATTCTTGAACGGGGAGCAAATCCTTTGCCTAGCGCCAGGTATCCTAACCTCCCAATTCGTATGACCCTCATCCTCCACCTTCGTCCACATGTCCTCGGGATAAACATCCTCGAGCTCAAACCTATTAGGCGTAGTCCTCGGTTCATCAGCTACCCAATTTATATTATTTTCCACGGGAATCCTTCGTTGGATGTCATTGGCGGCCATAACACCTGAAAAAGGCAGAGGAAAAGAATGAATTCGACATCTTCGAACATCAAATTCACCCCTTCCACCGCCAATTCAAGTGAAGGGGCGAAGTTATTGGTCGACCAATCATGCTTGAAAACACTTAGGAAAATTCTAAAGGAAGATCCTAAAGATACGAGGAGCCTAATGCGGAAATGCCCGGAATATCCTATAGATGCTCGAATCAAACATGAAAGATACTTGGGAAATTCTAAGGAAAACCCTAAACCTTCGAGGATTCTAAACCAGAACTGGAAGTTGCAAAGGCGCGAAAACGCCAGCAACCTCCGTATCAGGGGTCTAGATCCTACTTTAATACCATGGTTTTTGCTAAAAACCACCATATCGTGGGAGGGAAAGGGTGTTAACCACCACTTACAACCCTCAACCACCGTGTATAAACAAAACGGCACAAATACAAAAAGGAAAAACAAGCTTAAACCCTGCCAAATCAAGAATCAGGCAGAAATAAAAGAAGAGGAAAAGACCAGAAGTACTTACTTGTCTATAAAATTGGAAAAAGACTTGAGATCTGGAGTGAATCGCTAGAATATGGTGTGCAGGTCACTGGAAGTTCAGAGAGAAAACGAGAGTTTGGAAGTTGGATAGTTAAGAGTGAGAAGGATTTTGAAAAATCCCTCCACTTCCCTATATAAAGGTAAATTCCCAGTGGACACACCTGCTTGAAGTTTGAGGCACCACTCCAATCTAAACCGTTGCTTCAATCCAAAGGTCACGATGCAGAACGATCCAACGGTTCAGATACGATCATCGCAGGAACCAATGGGCGCGAATATCCAACGATCAAGAAACGTCCTCGTGATTCAAACCCAACGAGTAGGCACTCAAATACCGTCAGAGTAGCCTTTACACGTGGCAGAAGAAGACGAAACAGCTTGTCCCTTCAAATCACGTCCTTCTGATCGCGTAAACTTCGTCGAAACCCTAGGAAATCACGCCGAAAACCTTGATCGGATCAACAGCGAGATTCACGGACTTGCAATAAATGCTCGGATGTATCTCCACGAAACTTTCGCAACTCATGAACCTCTAACGGTCAACGAATAACGGGGTTCCTCGACACCTTATTATGCTCGAGATTAAAAATCCTACTAACGTTCAATGAACAATGGGATATAATCTCCTCGACATCTCGTTGTGCTCGACACCAAAGGAAACTTTAAACCCTCAACGCCATTAGCCTAAGTATCAGACTTACGACCACTAAAGTCATCATCCTCTTGCCCAAGCATGATGACTTGGGGGGCTCCTGTTCTGGACTGGGCCTAAATGCCCAACGCGTTGAGGACCTCCTCTATGGGCCGTCGAGCAAGGCCCAAAACACAAGTCCAGTCTTGCTTGACCGTTGAGCAGCGTACGTCTCCCCTGAGATTCGTAACGCCCAACATCGGAATGATGAGCATTAAATGATCATCACGGCTCCTCAGTCGTTTGCCGACAGCCATTGATGGGCATTAACTGCCCATCAATGGCCTTGGCCAAGCGCTGGGGCAATATATAGACCTTTCACAAACTTAACAAAGGTACGTAACATTCTATATTGAAAATCTATACTCCTTCCTCAACTAACTTGAGCGTCGGAGTGCCTGCAGGTACACAACCCCCCTCCGGGTTTACTTGGACTGAACGGAACCACAATCGCCGAGCACCACCATCTGGTCGACTCTAATCAAGGTAAAGATCAGGTAACAATATAATTAAACAAATGAATGTTGTCCTTAACTATAACTCCCACCATTTAAGTCTCTAAATGAAAGTATGTGTAAATTGATACCGCTAGGGACCAATATAGAGTTTTTTTTTTTTGAATGGCAAATGAAATTCTGGCACGCAGTAGAAAGATGCTGCGTAAGACGCTACAGCAACCTGTGAAGCAATATATCACGCTGAAACAATAAAGTGCAAATAAATAAATAACACAAAGGTTTGTTAACCCAGTTCGGAGCAACTCTCCTACTCTGGGGGATACCAATCCAGGAGGAATCCACTATAGTAATGCTAGTTCAAAGTTTCTCAGCAAACCCCCCGTTTACAACTTCTCGCCTAGCCACTACCCGTGCTATACTCTACCTAGGAACTCCTAGATATGAGACGCCCCGTCTCACTCCTTACTTTTACAATAACCAATATGTTACTCACTGTAACAGAAACTTTGAATCACTTAAACAAACCTACCTCCGTGCTTAAAAGCTTTGGAGCAAGTTCACACAACCTATTCTCCGTGCTTAAAAGCTTAACAGAATTAAACAATACAACTCAATAAACTCAGTCCTAAACTTGCATCAAGATGACACAAGGAAGGCTCACAAATCACAAGAAACAAAAACACCTAAACCTTAAAACACACGCTTTAATGAACACACGGTTTAGAAAAATACACACTTCAATAAGCTTGGGTCTTCATGTATTTATAGCCTTGAATTGTCTTGATGTCCAAGCTAGGTCTTCAAGTAAAAAACAGCTGCAATAATCTCGGCCAACCCTAGATTATTTTAAAAAATAAAACTTGAAGATTTGAAAAAATAATTCTTCCAAAAAAGATTTAGTTCAAAACAAAAATATATAAATATATTTTTGTGTTAAATATTTGAAGCAATCTTTCTTTGCGTAAGGAACAAGGCGCGCAAGCATGTTTAGCACATGTGTTGTAATTTTTCTGAATCAAATCTTCCCAAAAGATATTGCATAAAAATTCTGGGCGCGCGCAGCTTGAGTTCTAACGTAGCGATGCTGCACAACATGCTCTAAAGCATCTCGTCCAGCATGTTGGCTAATAGTTAGCTTTTGCAAAATTGTAGCCAACTTCAACAACCCCACAATCTCCCCCTTTGGCAAATTTTGGCTAAAAATAACTTTAGACCAGTTTGTGGAGAGATACATATCATACTTTCCTTCTAGTCAATCATAAACACACAACTAGGAAAGAAAGTAGAAAAAGAACATTTATCAGAGGCAAGCAACAGCGGAAAAACAACATAGCCTCATGAAGTACAGCCTGAGAGAAATAAACTCTCATGTAGTGGATTCAGAAATAAGGAGAAATAAACTCCTTCATGGAAAAATAAATTCCACACATATTAGGAAAAATAAATTCCTATTCATCACATATAGTAGAAAAATAAATTCTACTCCCCCTTAGCACATGCATGGAGATCACTCCCCCTCAAAACATGCATATCATCAAAAGACAAAGATGCTATACTAGATGCTATAGCATTTGTCGCCACATCATGCAAACAGAAAACCTTCAGAATAACCTTCAGAATAACCTGCAGAATTACTCCCCCTTTTTGGGCTAAATTTGACAAAGAAAGCCATTTAAACAATCAAACATAGTACCATATCAGAAGAACCAAAAGAGTACCAGAACATAGGAACCATAGAGTACCAGAGCAAAGGAGACATTCAGTTCATATTACAGACCAGGTGCACATGCAGGTGCAATTAGAATCAGGGCATAGCCAACACAATAACATCCAAAATATCAAGCAGAACAGACAAGAGGACTTGCAATTAGAATGCTCTTCCTCCACCTCAGTATCACCACCTACATCATCTGCATCATCTTCAGTAACATGAGGAATAACACTTGAAGTGCCTTCTATTCCAGCACATGCAGCTGCTGTTTTCTCATCCTCTAAAGTGTGGACAACAAGATCAACCATACCCTTCTTCTCACCCAAAATCCTACTAACCTCCTTGAGATCAGCAATTATTTGATCCATTGTCAGAATATTTGTTGGCTGCCTAGCATTATGTGCAGCATCTTCTTCAGGAGCATTTTTCTTGTCATGTTCCAACACAGAATCACTTTTAGCCTCAAGTAGGGTTCCAACACCAACAGTAGGAGGATCAAAACAACTAGGACCAGTTTTCCCCAATTTTTCAATACAACTAGGCTTTGCTAATCCTAGGGTTTCAGAATCTTTAACAGTTTCTGCATTAGGATTCTCTATCTTCTTGACATTATTATCTTCCTTAGAATTTGTTAAGCACATCAGGGAAGAACCCCACAAATCGTCCTCTATCAAACACTTTCTCACCACCAGAAACATCCTTCTTATCACCAACAGACACAAAATTCTTACTAATTTTTCAGATGTTTCAACACTACCCATAATAGCGTGCATTACCAAATAGAGGTAAAAGACAGTAGCAGTCGCACGTCACACTGGCAATAATTGCTATAATTCTTCAAATAGGCAAACACCAAGTTTGCCTCGCAATTTTTCAAATTGAACAGCATCTAGAGCTTTAGTAAATATATCTGCTAGTTGTTCTTCAGTGCCTACATGCTCAAGAGTAACAATTTTATCTTCTACAAGATCTCTTATGAAGTGGTGCCTAATATCAATATGCTTTGTCCTACTATGTTGAATAGGATTTTTTGAGATATTTATGGCACTAAGATTATCGCAATATAATGCCATGACATCTTGCTCCACATTATACTCCTTCAACATTTGTTTCATCCATAATAGTTGAGAACAACTGCTTCCAGCAGCTATGTACTCAGCTTCAACTGTAGATAATGAAACACTATTTTGCTTCTTACTGAACCAAGATATGAGATTGTTACCTAGAAAGAAACATGCACCAGATGTGCTTTTTCTATCATCTGCACTACCTGCCCAATCAGCATCACAATATCCTACAAGAGTAGAATTTTCACTATAACAGTAGAGAATCCCATAATTACAGGTGCCATTTACATACTTCAAGATTCTTTTTACTTGAACAAGATGACTCATCTTGGGTTGAGTTTGGTACCTAGCACATACTCCAACTGCAAAAGTAATATCAGGTCTACTAGCAGTTAGATATAATAAGCTTCCAATCATGCTTCTATATAGGCTTTGATCAACATCAATTCCTGTTTCATCTTTGGTAAGCTTTAAATATGTTGCTGCAGGAGTTCTTTTGTGATTTCCTCCATCCATACCAAATTTCTTCACAATATTATTAGCATACTTACTTTGAGAGACAAATATGGTGTCTTCCATTTGCTTTACTTGTAGTCCAAGGAAGTATGTTAGCTCTCCTACTAGGCTCATCTCAAATTCTGACTGCATTTGCTGCACAAAATGTTGTACCATCTTGCTTGACATTCCTCCAAAGACAATGTCATCAACATAGATTTGAGCTATTATGAAATCACCTCCTTCTTCCTTTACAAATAGAGTTTTGTCATTACCTCCTTTCCTGTACCCTTGACTTAAGAGAAATTCAGTGAGCCTTTCATACCATGCCCCTAGGGGCTTGTTTTAGGCCATATAGGGCTTTCTTCAATTTGTAGACATGATTTGGGAGAGTGGGCTCTATGAATCCTTTTGGTTGTTCAACAAAGACTTCTTCATTTAAATACCCATTGTGAAAGGCGCTCTTCACATCCATTTGGAATAATTTGAATTTTAAGATGCAAGCAACACCTAAGAGAAGTCTTATGGACTCAAGACGAGCAACGGGTGTAAATGTCTCATCAAAGTCAATTCCTTCAATTTGAGCATAACCTTGAGCAACAAGTCTGGCCTTGTTTCTGGTGACAACTCCATTTTCATCAGATTTGTTCTTGTATACCCATTTAGTACCAATCACATTTACATTTTCTAATCTTGGAACTAATTCCCAAACCTCATTTCTTTTGAATTGTTCTAGTTCCTCTTGCATCGCATTTATCCAACAATCATCAGTCAAGGCTTCCTTCACATTTTTCGGCTCAATTTTAAATACAAAGCAAGCATTTAAGATAACATCATTCATCCTTCTTGTAGAGACTCCTTGGTCAGGATTACCAATGATGAGGTCTAAAGGGTGATTCTTTTTTATCCTAAGGGATGGACCTTTCTTAGGTGGAACACTCATAGAGCCAGTCTCAGAAGCTTCCATGTTATTTTCATCTTCCTTCATATTTTCAAATGCTTCAGTTGATGAGTCAGATGCTACAGCATCTTCGCCCGCATCTTGCGTCCCACTTTCTGTATGATCAACTATCACAACATTGCTTGATTCCATCATTACTTTGGTTCTGGAATTGAACACTCTGTAGGCTCTACTGTTGGTGGAATAGCCTAAGAATATCCCTTCATCACTTTTAGGATCAAGTTTTCTCCTTTGTTCTATGTTAGCCAAGATGTAACATTTGCTTCCGAACACATGAAAATATTTGACCGTAGGTTTCTTGTTCTTCCATAGTTCATACGGAGTTGTGTTGGTTTCAGTCCTTAATGTGACTCTATTGTGAATGTAACAAGTTGTATTCATGGCCTCAGCCCAGAAGGAATATGGTAATTTCTTTGCATGAAGCATGACTCTTGCTGATTCTTGTATAGTTCGATTCTTTCTTTCAACCACTCCATTTTGTTGGGGTGTGATGGGAGATGAAAACTCATGCTTGATTCCCTCAGATGCACAAAATTCAGAAAATTTTGAGTTTTCAAACTCCTTTCCATGATCACTCCTTATCCTTAAGATTACACTATCTTTTTCTCTTTGAAGCTGAACACATAGATCTTTAAAGATGTCAAAGGTATCGGACTTTTCTTTGATAAAATTGATCCAAGTGTATCTAGAGAAATCATCAACAACAACATAAGCATACCTTTTTCCTCCTAAGCTTTCGACTTGCATAGGTCCCATAAGATCCATATGAAGTAACTCAAGGACTCTTGTAGTTGTGGAATGTTGTAGCATCTTGTGTGGCATCTTGGTTTGTTTTCCAATTTGACATTCACCACAGATGTTACCTTCTGCAATTTTAAGCTTAGGTAGCCCTCTAATAGCTTCCTCAGATATTGCCTTTTTCATGCTCCTCAGATTTAGATATCCTAACTTTTGGTGCCAAAGTGTTACCTCATTTTCTTTTGTTATGAGACATGTTGACAGATTTGCTTCCTCTTGAGATACCCACAAGTAGCAATTGTCTTTGGACCTCAAACCTTTCATGAGTAATTCATCACTCTCACTTGTGACAAGGCACTCAGTTTTGGTGAAATTTACCTTCAGACCTTGGTCACACAATTGACTAATGCTAATCAAGTTAGCAGTTAATCCCTTTACAAGTAGCACATTCTCAAGTTTAGGTAAGCTTTTGTTGATCAGCTTTCCTATACCAATGATCTCCCCTTTGGCTCCATCTCCAAAAGTCACATAGCTAGTTGAATATGATTTGATATCAACAAGAAATCTATCATCTCCAGTCATATGTCTCGAACACCCACTGTCAATATACCAGTCTTCTTTTGAAGAGGCTCTAAAAGAAGTGTGAGCAATCAAACCTGTAACCTGATTTTCAGTTTGGTCTTCATCAACTTTGGTCTTTATAGTGATGTTCTCACTTTTGACTTTCCATTCTTGTTGAATCACAAGTTTTGGCTCAGTTTGTTGCTTCTCCTGAGGGTATCCATACAGCTTGTAGCAAAAAGGCCTTATGTGTCCTTTTCTACCACAGTAGTGACATCTCCAAGGACGATGTTTCTTATGGTAAGAATTGCCATGATGCTGCCTAGGATGCTGGGGCACCTTTCTTGACATGTTAGCCCCTGGAACTTCTTTAGGATGAGTATACATAAGATCAGGATTATAAGTCTTGAGTTTGTTGACATTTTCATAGCTGATTCCAGCGAACCTTGGTCTCCTTTTGTGGTGTTCCAAGATTTCATCAAGTTTCTCATCCCCAGTTTTGTTAAGCATCTCAGAATATTTTCTTAACCGTCCCACATTAACATTCAACAGATCAATTTCTTTGTTTGCTTCATCAAGATCAGAGGTCAGATGGTTTACCTTAATTTGAAGTTCTTCAATCCTTGACATGTTTTTAGCTTGGTCTGCTTTAAGTTGAGAGTTAATCTTCTTTAATTTTTCAATTTCTCTACACTTATCAACTGAGACTAAGCACAACTCTTTGTATGTTGTTGCTAGTTCTTCAAAGGTGAGTTCTTCATCACTAGATTCTGTGTCAGATTCTACTATTCCAGTTAGAACTCTAACATGTTTTGTAGCTTCAAATTCTTTTTTCTCCTTCAGATTCTTCTTCGTCAGACCATAAAGCAACTAAACTCTTCTTTTGGTTTCTCAGATATGTGCCATATTCTGTTCTTATGTGACCGTACCCTTCACATTCATGACATTGGATTCCCTTGTTTACAGTAGGCTTTTCATCACCCTTTGATTTTTTTTGGGCATCAATGTTGCGCATGATGTCAGAAGCATTATTCTTAGCACCTTTCCAGGAGTTTTTGTCCGCCTTTCTTAGTACCTTATTAAACTGTCTTCCAAGCACGACTATAGCTTCAGAGAAGCTCTCACCTGAATCTTGTTCATCTTCCTCAGCAACATTGGATACAAAAGCAATGCTTTTGTTTTTTCTTTCTATTCTTTCATTGACAGATGATTCATAAGTTTGTAGTGATCCTATTAATTCATCAACTCTCATAGTTGAGATATCTTGTGCCTCCTCCATAGCTATTACTTTCATATCAAATTTCTTGGTGAGAGACCTAAGAATTTTTCTTACAATTTTTTCATCACTCATTTTTTCTCCCAAGTCATCAAATGAGTTAGCAAAATCCATAACATTCATATAAAAGTCATGAACACTTTCATCCTCTTTCATTTTAAGATTTTCAAATTTTCTAGTTAGAATTTGTAATCTAGAAATTTTTACCTTAGCAGTTCTTTCTTGAGTGGTTTTCAAGATATCCCAAGCTTCCTTAGCAACTTTACACCTTTTGATTAATCTGAACATATTTTTGTCCACCCCATTAAATAAGGCATTCAGAGCTTTTGAATTTCCAACAGCTAGCGTATCTTCGGCAGTAGTCTAGTCTTCTTCTGGCTTTAGCTCACCAGTGTCTGCTCCACTAGCATCCTTTACCTTGGGATGTTCCCATCCCTTTAATATAGCCTTCCAAGCTCTCATATCCATAGAATTTACGAATGCTTCCATGCGTGATTTCCAAAAGTCGTAGTTTGAGTCATCAGATTTGGTTCTCTCATATCCACAGTGCCAGATACTACCCTGGAGCTCACCCAAAACAGGTTAGGGTGCCTGCTCTGATACCAATTGAAATTCTGGCACGCAGTAGAAAGATGTTGCGTAAGACGCTACAGCAACCTGTGAAGCAATATATCACGCTGAAACAATAAAGTGCAAATAAATAAATAACACAAAGGTTTGTTAACCCAGTTCGGAGCAACTCTCCTACTCTGGGGGATACCAATCCAGGAGGAATCCACTATAGTAATGCTAGTTCAAAGTTTCTCGGCAAACCCCCCGTTTACAACTTCTCGCCTAGCCACTACCCGTGCTATACTCTACCTAGGAACTCCTAGATATGAGACGCCCCGTCTCACTCCTTACTTTTACAATAACCAATATGTTACTCACTGTAACAGAAACTTTGAATCACTTAAACAAACCTACCTCCGTGCTTAAAAGCTTTGGAGCAAGTTCACACAACCTATTCTCCGTGCTTAAAAGCTTAAGAGAATTAAACAATACAACTCAATAAACTCAGTCCTAAACTTGCATCAAGATGACACAAGGAAGGCTCACAAATCACAAGAAACAAAAACACCTAAACCTTAAAACACACGCTTTAATGAACACACGGTTTAGAAAAATACACACTTCAATAAGCTTGGGTCTTCATGTATTTATAGCCTTGAATTGTCTTGATGTCCAAGCTAGGTCTTCAAGTAAAAAACAGCTGCAATAATCTCGGCCAACCCTAGATTATTTTAAAAAATAAAACTTGAAGATTTGAAAAAATAATTCTTCCAAAAAAGATTTAGTTCAAAACAAAAATATATAAATATATTTTTGTGTTAAATATTTGAAGCAATCTTTCTTTGCTTAAGGAACAAGGCGTGCAAGCATGTTTAGCACATGTGTTGTAATTTTTCTGAATCAAATCTTCCCAAAAGATATTGCATAAAAATTCTGGGCGCGCGCAAGCTTGAGTTCTGACGTAGCGATGCTGCACAACATGCTCTAAAGCATCTTGTCCAGCATGTTGGCTAATAGTTAGTTTTTGCAAAATTGTAGCCAACTTCAAAAACCCAACAGCAAATATATTATATATAAATAATGAAACGAAAACAATACAAGAGGAAGCTCATGAAAATGAAGAGGTACCAGAAGTACACTCTACTAGAACCTGAAAAGGAATACCCCTCAGGAAGAGAGACAAGGATCAACCATAGGTAGGACAAGCAAGTAGAGGACCTCTAATCCTCCTGACCCAATGAGACCCAACAAGACACCCACCAAACTCTATCGGGGTTCCAGCATAAAGTAGGGTGGATACCCCACTCATAAAAGGAACAAGGGCTGTCAGGGTTTATACCTAAAAACCACTTCTGTAACACCCCAAACCCGAATTTACATAAAATTCTAACTTTCAAAAATATTTTACACAAACTCGCAGCGGATACAAAGACTTCATTGATTAAATCAAGACCAAAATACAAAACACTTGTTTGAGTATTACATTCTCCAAAAATAATACTAATTAATAAAAATAGTATTCACCGGTCTATACAAGAAGTACTCATTTAATACAACATAATTATATAAAAGACTCGATAAACATGAACCCTTCCCGTGTCCTAATCAGAGCAGAGCTTCATCGACAAATCATACCAAGAACACCTGGGGATCTGAATCGCCCAACGATCCAGCAAATGCACAAACAGAGAGTTAGTACATATAATCGGCATTGAAATAAATGAAAGTAAATAACTAACATTAAGTCCAATTCAACATATATAACGCAATCATATACACATTCATTCATATATCCAGCATGTATTTAATAGCAATCCAACACCAACAATAAGACATGTACATTTAATCATTTAATATCCATAATCTTATTCGCACCGTCAACAATCAACAAGATATATGCACATTCAATTAGTACACAATTATCCAAATATCACATCATCATCACTTTAACACAATTTAAGATTCACCTTCCTAATGCATCTAATGTCACCTTCATGTATGTTCCTAGACACACCTACATGTGGTACCATTCGCCATCAATATAGGATACAAGAATCCTCTTCACCATCTATTTTCACCATCCATTTGACACGACATATGCATGAATGAAGTGCCATCATCAACATGTAAATAATACATACAAAACATCACCAACATTGCATGTAAAATTACATGACTTCACCAATTCACCATCCATTGTTTGCACATATACAAACACACCATATATATTCATTTTAATTCATCATCCATTATACATCAATTTTACATAGCATATATGTAAATCATAACATCATCATCATCAATATTAAATTCGCCAATACATATATATAGTACATTTATGCATATATATATATATATATATATATATATATATATATATATAAATCAACAACATCACCATCATTGTTATCATTATCTATCATCAACTATTATCCATCATATATATATATATATATATACATATATACATCATACACATACATATGCATATTCCAACAATATCATCATTAATCATCATAACATTCATCAAACACCCATATACATATGTATATCATACATGTACATATATATATAAACAACTCAATAACATCATCACTAATCACCATCATATCTATTCGTACTTATTAAACATGTTATAAGTATCACCATCAATCATACATCTACATAAGAACATAATAACTTATATATCAAACCATTATCAACATCGAAACCAACAAGATATAAAACTTCATCTAACTGTCCTCGCCAACTCTCGCCTAGCGAGCATCTGGCGAGCACAAGTCAGAAGCTCCCAGTTGAACTGGCGACGGCTGGCGAGACTCAACGAGTTGGTCGCCTAGCGAGCCAAAGCTTCGCTTAGCGAGCAAGCCCAGAAATGGGTGCTCTGTTTTCGGGTTCTTACGAAATCAACCATAAATTCATCAATTCGAGTTCCAGTTCTAAAAAGGTGATTCCTTTAAGTTATAATCATGTTAGCATGCATAGAAGTACAACTTTCAACACTTATAAACATCAAAATCATCACCAATCAAAGATTATGCATATTTTTCATTCCAAACTCAAAAACTCATAATTTCATATGAACATACTTTGATTCTCAAAATTGGAACCATCAACAAGTACTTTTAGCATCACATAACATAGATATCACGAAATCATTACAAAATGAAGCATTTTAATTCATATAAAAACATAAAAATGCTAACTTTAAGCATAGCAAAGGGTGAGAGGGTTTGGGCAAAGAGAACATGATTTCTCCTCCCTCTTTATCACCCACAATTATATGAAACTACTCTCTTACCTCTAGTTATTCAATGATTATCCCCTCCACAAGCTCCCTCTTCATCTTTCTCTCTTGTTCTTCATTTTCCACTATTTTCTTCCAAATTTTATGCCATAGTCTGAGTTCGATTTCTCCCTACTCGGGCCTAGTTTCGACGATCCGAACGGTCAAAAGTTAGCTTCAGATGTTGTGAACCATCCCTCAAAATTTCAACGAAAATCAACGGTTAACGAATCGGGAATCGAAGATTTAGTCAAGGTGTTGAAGGGAAAACGGGATTTACTTACCAATTTCATTCTTCTCTTATTTCTCTTTCTTTTTCTTCTTATGAGAGCTTCTCTCTCTTCCTCCATCCAAAATTCATGACAAAATGAATCCTCTCTCCTAAAAGTACCAATTTATACCTAGGTCAACATCTCCTCCAATTACCACATTACCCTTCATTTATTCCAAGTCCATTCCACATAAAGCCCAACTTAATATTCACACCTCTCAAAAACACTACTATTCTAAATACACCACCACACCAAAGCCACATATTTAAATAAATCACACAACATGGAATTTAAATAAATAAATTAAATCAAATAAATAATTAAAAAAAACGTGATGTTACAACTTGGAAGATAGAAGTTTCACCCTATCGACCAGACACTCGACAATGAAGGTCCCTTCCGAGAAGAATACGTCATTTCGAGATTTCCAAATAGTCCACACAATAGTATGCCAAATTAAGAAAATAGATTTTTGCATCTTATCTTCCTATAATACCCATATTAATTCACCAATAAATTCTTATTTTTTTGCACACACTTTCTCTTTCCAATAAATTTAATATATTATCTACAAAATAAAATTTAATATGTTATGTACAAAAAAAAAGTAAAAACAAACTTAAATATATAGCAATAATTAGTTTTTATTGAAATAGATAAGAGTATTTGACAATGGGTATAATTGACAAATCATACCCTTAAAAGATCAAAACGACAGTTAAATATAAACGTTAAATCCGACAAAAAGCGACACTTAAAAAGAAACGGAGGGATTGAGTGTTTATTAAGAACTATTATTAAAAAAAATGAGTGATGTGTACACGTGGGACCCAGTTAAAAACTCAAATTTAGGTAGCTCCATTGTGGATGCTCTTGGTATATTTATGAGCAACAATGATATATAAGGACCGGCCGGTCTCGACTATTTTGAGACCCGGCTCGAATATTAAAAATTGGCCCTTTTGTAACTAATATACAAAATATTCTGTAAAAAGTAGTCATGCATGTAATTAATATACAAAATATTCTCTCGTAAAAAAAAAAAACTCTTTCTTTTTCTTGTCAGGTAGCTTAATGCCTAGAAATTCAACCTTTGTGATGAATAAGTCGGGAAACCTGAGTACAAACCTCGAACCCTACAGATATAATACGATGCCCTTACTAACTGAGTTATGTTCACGGAAACAAAAATATTTATATTCTAATATTCATAAAAAATAATATTAATAATATATAAAATAGTCATCATTTTCATTTTTTTTAAAGACCTACTTGGCTACTACGATATATATATTTTTTAAGCCCAAAAAATTAAAAGCCCGGCCCCGTAGCACACCTTGCACATTTTAATGGCCGGACCTGACCCCATATGATCATAAACACTCATTCAACACGTCATTTTACTTTTATATCTCTAGCTAGCTCTTCCAATCACGTCACCAATTTGAGTAGTTCTTACTCCTGAATTTATAAGAAAAAACAAGAGATAAAAGAATGTGAAATTGATTATATTTTTCATTCATTCTTATAATCAGTGACATCCAAAGAATTTGAAAAGTGGGATCAAAATTATGACATAAAAAAATGCATAAATTGTTATTTATATCAATGTACTAGTTTCAACATTTTTTATACAATACAAAGCTCACTACAACATTTTTGCTCTTTAACAACCGTTGAAAAAGTTGCCAGAACTGTGAAAAACGTTGCCTAAAAGAATAGGGGTCGTTTTTCCGCCGTCCTTTATGCGAGCGTTGCCTATTGCCATAGGGGACGTTTTCTCGCGCTCTTTGGCTACAATATTTCAAAGCGTCCCCTAAACTATAACGTTTTTTCCTGACATCTTAGGCGACGTTTTTAAACTGTTGTCCGACTGGCAACGACCACAAAATGTTCCGTAAAAGTTTAAATATAAGAACAGCCTATGGCAACACTTTTCAAATGTTCTCATATCTGGCAACAAATGTAAAATCATAAAATAGACAAAAGTTAACAATCTACAATTATTGAACCAAACATAACATAACACAAGAATTGAACCAAACATAACACATGCATGTACCACAAGTTAATAAAATCTTCAAATACATGAGGTAGGCAATGTCTAACATTACTTAATACTGTAAGTTAATACTTTGATGTACAAATCTAGCAAAATACATAGTTTCTTTAAGTTTAATACTTCAAGTACAAGTCTAAAAAACATCATCCAAGTTTGTCTTCTTGGATCTCATCATATCTACATCATCCTGTTGTCGTCCTCTTGAAGTTCATCACTAACAACGCCATCTTCTTCATTATTTGGCATTGATACCCTGTCGCATAAGAAAATAAAAACAATACAATTAACGACAAACAGTGATTTGTTCAAGGGAAAAATAGTGAGCCTTCAATTGCACAAAAAAAACCAAGACAACAAACAATTTTTCATAATGTGCCTAAGGGGTAAAATCCAAAGTCACAAAACTCCAAGACATGAATTAAAAATGCATAATAACAGCCCATGAATTAAAGTGTCAATTGCGGAAAGTTACCAATTTTTCATGCATCAAAGAGAAGTTTTTTGGAGCCATTCAATGCACTCACTTTATAGTTGAGCTCTATTTGTAGTGTTCTTTTCACTGATTGCCTACATTTAAAGTTGAAGGAATATTACAATATAAATCTTAATTGAATATATCTTACATAAAATTTAAAAAGATGCACAATTCATAAATAATTTATTTTATAAACCTTACTTGTATATGTTCCTTATTCTAATATTCAAAAAGGTTCCTAAAGTGAGCTTCTGGCACCTTTGGAGTACGATGTTTGAGCCTCCCAGTCATGTTGGAATACTTAAAAAATTCTTCTTGATTTTATGCTTATCTTCTGCATGTATCTCTAGCAGTAGTCTCCAAATCTCGTGCTTTAACCGACAAGATAAACTTCCGATGCAAATTCAAATAAGATAAAAGTTTACTATGCTTTCATCACCTGGTAGTTCAAAAATATATATTAAGAATAATGTAACTATAAGAAATCCAAAACCTAAATTGTACATATGTAATTTTATAGTCATAATCATGAAACAAGAAAATGATTTACCATTGAACCATTTCTCTAACATTTCTGTGCAGTCTCTCATGCAACATATATTCTTAATTTGCTTGAGTTTCTTTGCCAACTCTTTGTAGGGCTTGGATAGAAAAATCAGAACTTTTAGTAGGGCTTTGATCGATCTTTCTAAGAGACCCACCATCTTTTACACCTCTTACTTTGTCCATTGGGAGTACACTAACGAACTACAAGGGGGAAAAACGCTTCACAAAACAAGAGCTAACAGTGAGCTTCTTTTTCTATTAATCAAAAAACATATTGATAAAACCCCAAACCTAAGTACATGTACTATAGAAGAAGCAAAAAGATACAATAAGCCTACTAAACCATGACCAATACAGTAGCCACAAATAGCCCTGATGCCTAAGTCCCAAACCCGAAAACAACATCAAAACCAGCAACTAAACCAACAAAATCAAACAAACTGAAACCACTAGGAACAACTACTAACAAGCCAAAATTGATTCGCACAAACAAACAGACTCAAAGCCACCCCTTACAATGATTACAGTGCCATAAAAAGACCCTTTATCAAAACAAAACCGAACTAGAAACATCTCAATAGACAACAACACAGCATGAATAAACACAAAACATCAAATTACCAACTAGATATGCAGATAATAGACCTTCAACACACCCAAACATTATATGACAACACTTAAAAAGATGCAAACATTACAAATGAAAACAAGAAATGTTGTAGTCATATATGAAATTAGAGGATATGTTACGAAGCATACTGTGAGATTTGGGAATCGTGAATTGCAAAATCGATGCGATTTGAGACGAAATCGAAGGGGTTGGAGTCATCAACAGCGCGTCAAAATCAAAGGGGTTAGAGCAACCGTCGAAATCGAAGGGATTTGGGCGTGGATTCGACGGGATTTGAGGAAACTTTGAAATCGGACTTCCCTGTTCACCGTCGAAATCAGACTTCACTTTTTCTGTATAATAACTTCATATATTAATTATTAATATTAATAAGTATATTGAGTCAAAAAAATAATTTTTTTGACAAGTATAAAGTATTATTTTGACTTAAAGAAAAAAAAGTAGTTAATTACTATTATTATAATATATTATTAAATTAATTAAGAATTTAATTTATATGCACTGTCAGTGTAAAGTTATTTTACATATACGTCTAATAATATATCAACACATCATGTATTGTGTTTAAAAATGACGTGACATTCATTAAATAATGTGGAAACACATCATTAGATGTATGTTTAAAAAAACTTTACACTGACTGACAGTACACAACAATTAAACTCTTACCTTAATTATTATTGGGGTGTATAAAATTAAATTAGGAGTTCATTTTAGTAGCAACAATTACAAACGTAGCCTTTTATTTAAAATGATCCAACAATTGAAAATCGTTCCCAGAGATAGCTAAGGGGACAATTACTAGCTATTGCCAAAACAAGACTGAGGTTACAAGTGAAAATCGTCCCGTTATATTAGAGGGTACACTTTTGGGCCGTTGCAAAATATATTTGGCAACGGGTCTAAAGTATAGCCTATATCAATTTCAGGCAACAATTTTCACTACTTAAAAAAGTGTTGCCAGAGACCATAAAATGTTGTAGTGGCTATTTCTTTTGGTTTTTAAATGATACTCTTAAGACGCTCAATTTTATAATTGTTGCACAGCGTAATAAATTGACTTTGTGGAGACAATAATACCATATAAGTTGGGTTACCGACGAGGTTAGCCCTCACTCAAAGAGGTATTTCTCTTAATCCGCAAGACTTAACATGTGTTTTTTGCACTTTTTTTCATGAGGATTGTACCCATCTTTTTTACCACTGTTCTTTCGTCAATAGTGTTTAGGAAGCGATATTTAATTGGTTTGGAAAGGGTTATCAAACAGGCATTGAAGGTTGGAACCATTTTAGCTTATTTGGTGAGATGGTTAAAACAAAAAAAATTTAACGGGTTAGACATTTGGTTTGGTTGGCAACAACACGGAGTTTATGGAAACTTAGAAACAATGTCATATTTAACGGGGTCACTCCAGATACTTCTTCTTTGGTGAATAACATCAAAGCTATTTCTTGGGCATGGATTAGTGGTCGGCATGGACATAAATCATGTATTTCCTTTCCTCTTTGATGCTTTGATCCTATGACTTGTTTCAAAAGTGCATTGTATAATTATTTTGTTGTAAGGGATTGAGTACCCCTTATACTCCCTTATATTATATCTCACTTGCTTATAAAAAAAAATATAAGTTAGGTTACATTGCATAAATATATAAGTATTAACTAAAAATATTATAGGCATGTGGGATCGGCTGAACCCATTACTACCACACTGGATCATGGCTGCTAATAATCATGTGGCAATACTCATATAGTAAGATAACTACACAATAACATTTGTTAGATCTTATGTTACGGAACTGTTGCAAGATTTATATGCTCAATAACTAATAAATAGAATATGCCAAAAAGATCTCGTTTAGATGATCCTATCAATATCTACTTAACATTTGTTAGATCTTATGTTACGGAACTGTTGCAAATATATACTTGAAAAGAAAAAGATGAAGATAGATATGATGAAAGTTGTACAAATAAATTTCAAAGTGTGTATGTATGAATAAACTAACCTTTAGGTTTGGCACCAATTTTTTTTTTCCTTTAGTGTGTCATTGTTTATAATTAAACTAATACAATTTGATGAATGAAAACAATCAACCATTGAAAAAATTTCTGAAATCTTACTTTAAAACAATATTATGATATACTCATATCAAAAGTGATATGTTGGTTTGTTTTTAATATCACTCCTATGTTCGAGAGGTTGGAAGTTTGAATCCGAGAAACACCATTAAATCAAAAGATACATTCTTTTGAAAATACTCCCTCCGATCTTTATTATAAGAAAAAAATTACTTTTTAGATTTATAGAATGTTTTATGTATCTAAACCATATTATGAACTAGATACATGAAATATTCTATGAATATACAAATCATTTTTTTTCTTATAATAAGGTCCGTAAGTAATATTTTAAAAATTCTTCGACAATATTTTCCTTTTACAACATGAGAAACAGAGAGTCAATTGGAACCTATGATACACAGGTACTTCATTTGAGGAAGAATACAAGTACCGGGTACGTATCAGATTTCGGTATGTGTACGGTATGGACCGATAAAGTACCTTTTTTTTTTCAACTGCTACTCACATAGTACACAAATCCAAAAAAACACCTTTTTTTTCCTTTTTCTTTTATTCTTTTTTTAATAGGAAGATTTAAGTTTTTTATTTGTTTATAATATAAAAATAATAGCTATTGTTAAAAAACAATAACAAAGTAGCCGCTGAGAGTTGAAAATTTAGTTTTTATTTATACGAATCTTTCTCTTCTCTCGATAAAGAGAAATAGTAATACTTATAATGACGGAGCAACAAAAATGTGCAATATTGATAGAGATGAATGATATCTATTTGATGTAGGTGATATTCTTGAAGTTCCTAGTCTTTCTCGCGATGAACCAGCTGAACTATAGGTCACTCTTTTTAATGATTATGGAGAGGGAAACCATTGACTATTTTTGTGCTAATAGATTTTTAATTTGATATTTTTGAATATCAGAAATCCGAAAGACATCTCCTTGATAAAATCGATCTTTTAGCTCCTTCAATATATCTGCTGCAACATCCATCCAAATAACACTTTGTGCAATTTTTGGATCAACTGAATTCGTGAGCCCGGACATAACCATCATGTTACACCGATCCCACGCCATAGAATCACGTGTTAGAACAAAAATGGTTCTTAGAACAAACCCCAAGAGCTTGATAAAGTTTTGATGATAACAAAGTATTAATATGCAATTGAAGAACACTAATGATCTTAAATGAAAGTGTGCAGTTAACAATGAAGACTGAATCTGAGAAGCTCAAAACAAACTATAAGCATCTAAAGCATTCAGAGGTTCTGAGAGAACCAAATCTGAAGAAAGCCTGTCAGAAGATACAGGAGTCTCAGAAGCAACAGAAAGTCCAAGAAGCAAAGAAGAGTCTGTCAGGAGCAATTTTAGTGTACTCTCAGAAGCTACACAAGTTAGACAAATCATATAAATCTGATGGAATCAAGTCTAGAGATATTTTCCCTCAAGCTATAATCTACACAAGGACGAAATGAATGTTGATGTATGTCAGTCCAACAAGTCAAGAAAGGGAATATCAAGACAATGGTACTAAAGTTACATCTTATGTGCAAAGGAACTATCTTCGAGAACTAGAGAAGCAGAAGCAGTTTGCCATTTACGGAATAAGTTAAAAATGGTCTGAGTACCTTTCAAACGGGCAAAATGATCTCTCACAACGGTCATATTCAAACGTCTTTATTTCTAAGCCTATAAATACAAGACCTCTTTGAATTGACAAAGTTGTCGTTGAATGATCAAACTTCTCAAAAGAGCTTAAACTTAAGAAGAACTACTGTTAGCCCATATTTTAGTCGAGCTAAAATAGGCAGTTAAGAGCCTCATTAATGACTTGGTTTATTGTCATTTAAGGTTTTGTCTAAAAACAAGGGAGATGATTGGCGAATCTATGCAAAATTAAAGTATTGCGACATAGAGTAATAAGTTGTCGAGGTTGACATAAAATGGAGCATGCAGCATATTGTGTCGAATTCGACATGGTACGAGGTTACGTTTGCAGATTTTTTGGTTCATGCAGATATCAAGAAGGATTTTTCAGCATCGTGGACTTTGTGCATTTGGTGGCGAATTGGTGCGTTGATAAGATTCGACGTCAAAAGGTGCAAAGATTCAAATTCAAATTCAAATACATTCTGTCCAGATGACGTGTCTCTAGCAGTTGGAATTTGAACGTTAGAAACAGTTGCATTTCCTTCGCCTATATATAGTAGTTTTTCATATGAAAAACAGGTCACAAAACTCATATATGAAATCCTGAAAACTCACAATGCTCACGCTATCGAGAAAATTGAGTGTCGAACGGAAAAAGTATGATTTGGTGAACCATTCCTTGTAACGCTTTTACATTTTCAGTACAATTTACAATTCATGTCAAGTCTTTTTATTCCATTTAAATTCCTGCAATTTATCCTATTTCATTCTATTGAATGAGATTGTTGCTTTTCTTTTATTAATTTTTGCAAAGTTTACTTTTCTGCAAAACTTTCATTTTACTTGTTTGGCAAATGATTTTACAATCAAACACTCTCAAAACTTGAAACTTCAAATAAAACCATGAATGTTCATACTTTCTGGAAATATATGCACAAAATTATGTCCCGGGATTTACTAGTTGATCCCTCAAGTAATAAATTTTAAACTAGCGATTGTTTACCAAAAATCAGCGTAAACAAATTGGCACGCCCAGTGGGACTCAATTTCGTGTGTTTTTTCTTTGTTTAGAAAGTAGTTTTTTATTTGAATTCCTCTGAAAATTCCTGTTGGTTGGTGTTCAAATTTGTGTGTTTTGATTTTGTATGCATTTAAGAAGTGGAAAATCTCTTCCAAATTTGACAAGTGCTAAATCTCGTCCAAAAATGGTTCGACCACCCAATAATAATCAAAACAACAGTAACCCTCCAAACCCTGGGGGGCAACCAACACAAGCGTCTAATAATAACGCTACAATCCCTACCCAGATTTCTGGTACAATGGGAACAACTGCTCCTTCGTCAGTTATAAGTGAAATTGGGGCAACTGCTCCAACGACGAATATGACATTGTCTAGTTCGACTATGTCACCAGCATCCTATGTTTTGGGAAATAACCCTACTCAAGGAAATTCTAGTGATCATAGGAGCCTTATATGACCTTTTCCATTATCCAGAGATCCTATGTATGGTATGCCTACATCCTTGATGGTTGGCTTACATAATAGTCAACCTAATGTGGAGATTCCAAATATGTTTTCTCCTTCAGGATCTGGAGTGGTAAATCAAAACAGGGTAATTCCCCAAAATTTAACAAACACATCCGTTTTGGCAATTCGACAACAAATGGATGACAGTAATCATGAAATGGTTAATATGTTAACACAACAATTAGGAACTGTGATAAATCCTTTAATTCAAAATACAAATGACAGTTACCAAATGTTAACTAACCAAATGAGTCGAATTGCGGATTTCTTTGGGGCACCACCCGTACAACAACAACCAATTCGACCAATACAAGTTCAGGCGCCTGTTCAAGAGATACAGATGCCTAATAATCCAGGGGTTCCAGTAAACCATGGACAACAACCACCAGTGGCACAAATAGAGCCACCAGTCCAAGATGTTGTCGAACCAAATCCTGGTATAGTTTTGGTTAATAGAAACTAAAATGCTGACGAAGTAGTTAGAAACGTTCAACAAAATCGCTTTGAAGGGCAAAATAATTTGGCCCATCTAGTTGAAACAATTCTAGCCCAAAATGGCCTTAACATGGGTTTGCATAGGCCTAACTTTGTTTCTGCCTTATCTGAATATGTACTCCAGACTGAATTACCAAGAAATTGGAAAATTCCAAAATTTACAAAGTTTGCTGGAGATACGAATGAATCAACCGTGGAACATATTGCCAGGTACATGGTAGAAGCAGGGAATATTGCAAACAATGAGAATTTAAGGATGAAATATTTCCCTAATTCTCTAACCAAGAATGCTTTCACTTGGTTCACCACCCTTCCCCCACATTCGATACACACTTGGACTCAATTAGAAAGGTTATTTCATGAACAATTTTACATGGGACAATCCAAAATTAGCCTTAAAGAATTGGCTAGTGTTAGGCGTAAAACTCCTGAGTCCATTGATGATTATTTGAATAGATTTCGACTTCTCAAAGCAAGGTGCTTCACCCAAGTGCCTGAACATGAGTTGGTTGAAATGGCTGCTGGTGGCCTTGACTATTCTATTAGAAAGAAGTTGGATACTCAATATCTAAGAGATATGGCCCAATTGGCAGATAGAGTTCGACAGGTCGAACGCCTTAAGGCAGGAAAAGCCAGATCTTCTAAGTTTCATAAAAAAGAAAAAGTAGCATATGTAGAAACTTATGAAAGTGATGATGAGTTCGAAAATGAATATGATTGTGTCGTAAATAATGAGGTCAATATTGCTGAATTAAAACCAGGACCTCCTTATACTTGTAAATTGTTGAAACCATCAAATGGAAAAAATCCTGTCGAACCAAAAAACGATAAATTCGTTCCTAAAACTTACACATTTGATATTACAAAATGTGATGAGATTTTTGATTTGTTGGTCACTGATGGCCAAATTGTTGTGCCAAAGGGTTTAAAAACTCCGCCTTTGGAACAAAGAAAGAAAAGAGGTTTTTGTAAATTTCATAATTTTCTCGGTCATAAAACCTCACAATGTGTTCTTTTCAGGGACTTGGTTCAAAAGGCATTGAACGATGGAAGGCTGAAATTTGGTGACAAAACCAAACCACCAATGAAAATAGATGAGGATCCTCTACAACTGTTAGATGCAACATACGTCGAACCAGTGGATTGTTTGATGGTGGATGCAATGGATCTTACTGGTGGAGCCCAACTGTTGACTATTCCTGAAGAAGAATACGAGGAGAAAATCAAGTCAGTTTATCCAAACGCTGATGAAAGTTTAATTGATTTTCTGAAGAAATGTAAGTTGAACAACAGCGAGGTAACATTGTGCCCTCGTTGCAGTGCGGTGTTTGACAAGAAGGCTACTGAAGGCCTTGACAAATATATGCCTTTTTCGAAAAGGCAAAACAATTGGCCAAAACAAAGGCCATTTCAGAACAAAGGTGATATGAATCGAATCCTCGCTCACCTGAGGTTGGGATATAAAACTACTTTTGTGCCATCCAATAAGGCTCCTGTTAATCAATGGGTCCATAATCACCAAAGACTCTCGAATAAATCCTTTACTGAGAAAGGAAGTTCTAGCAATGTTGGATCTGGAAATTCTGGGGATCCAAAGAAATATGCTTATAAAAGTAACTACATGGGGAAAAATCCCATGACTAGGACCCAATGGCGCAGGTATCAGCGCCAAAAGAAATTGGCTTCTCAGGCTGTTAAGAATGCTCCAAACAACAAGGGCAAGCAGATTGCTAAAACCTCTAAGAGGCCAATAAAAGAAAGGGTTAATTATCCTGTTGAAATTCTGAAACGGGATGACAAGGTTGAAAATGAAAATATTGATGATGACGATCTCCTAGATTCTGAAGGTGATTTTAATGTGATTGTCAGTGTAGTATCAATCTTGCCTGTAGAATATGACGTTTGGTCTGAGGTTGCGGAAAATGAGGAAGACTTCGATAATGGTAATATGGCTTTGCATAGGCCAGTCTGTTACTATGTGATGAATAACGGGTGCTTAGAGGATCAAATGGCATCGTTCGAGAAACCGGATGAAAGCATGAAAAGCCATCTAAAGCCACTCTTTATCCAAGTAAAGGCAAATAATGTAGGTGTTAATAAAGTGCTGATAGATGGTGGAGCAGCAGTGAATTTAATGCCAGAATTCATGTTAAAGAAGATTGGAAAATCCTCAACTGATTTGCACACACACAATATTGTCCTGTCAAATTATGAGGGTGAAACAGGATTCTCACTAGGGGCAATCCAAGTAGACATTGCAGTTGGTAGCACAATTAGACCAACTTTATTCTTGGTGATAGCGTCAAAGGCTAATTATAATTTGCTTTTGGGAAGAGAATGGATTCACGGTGTAGGGGCAGTGCCTTCTACTCTTCATCAAAGGGTAAGCATTTGGAAACAAGATGGCGTGGTGGAGAACATTGAAGCTGATCAAAGCTATTTTAGGGCTGAAACTCACAACATTACAAAGAGTTCCTTTGATAAAAAACTGGCGAACATTGCGCCATGTACTGAAAAAGATTTCGCTTATGTCCATTCTGACAATGTTTATCATTCTGTCAAATTAGACCCAACCCATGGCTTCATATGGGAAAGGGAGGGAGCTGATGGTGGACAAGGAGAAGAGGAAAACGAGATACACCCAACTGGGTGGGAAATTGATGAAAATTTCTATGTCTGAGTCCCAAGCATGGGCGAAGATTTCGGCTTATGTTGCCGAAAACAGAATAAATATGGCTTTAGAGGCCAGTTTGCTCCAAGAAAATATGGCTGTTGAAGCCACTGATCAAAATAATGGCAAGTGGGTACCAGAAATGCGAAAGCTTGACTGTATTTATGAAGACGAACCATTGGGATTTGAAAAAGATCCTTTGAGTTCAAACCCAAAGATGCAGGCTCAAGATTCCTTGCAAGAGATTGACATTGGTGATGGTCGAATCAAAAGACCAACATATATCAGTTCAAAACTGCCAAGTGATTTGAAGAATAAATTGGTCGAACTCCTCAAGGAGTACAAAGATTGTTTTGCCTGGGATTACAATGAGATGCCAGGATTAGACAGAAAATTGGTGGAACATAGACTACCGATTCGACCAGATAAAAAGCCAGTTAAACAACTGCCACGAAGATTTGCACCAGACATCATGTCCAAGATCAAAGAGGAAATTGAAAGGCTGCTGAAGAGTAAATTCATCAGAACTGCCAGGTACGTCGAATGGTTAGCAAATATAGTCCCTGTTATTAAGAAAAATGGATCTCTTAGAATATGCATAGATTTTAGGGATTTGAAAAATGCTACACCTAAAGATGAATATGCTATGCCAGTGGCTGAAATGTTAATAGACTCAGCAGCAGATTTTGAATATTTAAGTATGTTAGATGGCTATTCTGGCTATAACCAAATTTTTATTGCTGAAGAAGATGTGTCAAAAACTGCTTTTAGATGTCCAGGAGCCTTAGGCACATACGAATGGGTTGTGATGCCTTTTGGTTTAAAAAACGCTGGGGCAACTTATCAAAGAGCCATGAACTCAATTTTTCATGATTTTATTGACACATTTATGCAAGTTCATATTGACAATATTATAGTTAAATCTTCGTCAAAATATGATCACCTGACTCACCTTAAACAATCTTTTGAACGAATGAGGAAATATGGTTTAAAGATGAATCCATTAAAATGTGCCTTCTGTGTTCATGCAGGGGATTTCCTAGGTTTTGTGGTGCATAAAAAAGGCATCGAAATAAATAAAAACAAGACTAAGGCAATTATGGAGACTCAACCTCCAAGAAACAAGAAACAGCTTCAATCCTTGCTAGGAAAGATAAATTTCTTGAGGAGATTTATATCAAATTTAAGTGGTAAGGCACAACCATTCTCACCACTACTTCGACTCAAGAAAGAAGATACTTTCACTTGGGGGCAAGATCAACAAAAAGCGTTTGATGATATCAAAGGTTATTTCTCAAGACCTCCAATACTTATGCCTCCAATTAGAGGCAAAGCAATGAAGTTGTATATTTCAACATCACATTCAACTCTTGGCAGTATGCTTGCACAAGAAGACGAAACTGGTCATGAAAAGGCCATTTATTATTTAAGTAGAGTCTTGAATGATGTAGAAACTATATATAGTGATATTGAAAAATTATGCATTTGTCTGTATTTCTCGTGTATGAAACTTAAACATTATATCAAGCCTGTTGAAGTGTATGTGTATTCGCATTATGATGTTATTAAACATATGCTATCAAAACCAATTCTGCATAGTCGAATTGGAAAATGGGCCTTAGCCCTCACCGAATATTCACTCACATATAAACCTTTGAAAGCTATAAAAGGCCAAATAGTGGCTGATTTCATTGTAGATCACTCAGCGGTGGAGGCACCACAAAGTTATGTGGATTTGGAACCTTGGAAATTATATTTTGATGGATCCAAACACAAACATGGAACTGGAATTGGAATTCTAATAATTTCACCTTTAAAAATTCCAACCAAGTTCAAATATAAAATCAATGGTTTTTGCTCAAACAACGAGGCCGAATATGAAGCTTTGATTACAGGCCTTGTAATCTTGTTGGACCTGGGGGCAAGAAACATTGTAATAAGAGGTGATTCAGAGTTAGTGTTAAAACAAATCAGCAAAGAATATAAGTGCATCAAAGAACATCTGATAAAATATTTTGTTGTTGCCAATTCTTTGTTGAAACGTTTTGACAATGTGAAAACTGAGTATATTCCTCGTATAGAGAATCAAGAGGCAAATGACTTAGCACAAATTGCCTCTGGGTATAAAATTTCCAAAGAAAAATTGGAAGAGTTAATTGAAATTAAGGACAAAAGAGTTGTCCCTGAAACTGTTTCGACACAATTGTCAACGCCAAAACTCGTGGGGGCAGATGAACCACATGAAATATACGAAATTTTGGCCATTGACAATTTATCTGACAATGACTGGAGGAAACCTGTAGCATCCCCAATTTCTTTTACTAGTAGTATACACTATTAAGAGTATATGTCTAAATCATCACATGTTTAGAGCTAGCACTAGTAGTAGGGATCAATTAAGGTGTGGTATGTGAATACTAGTAGTCTAGTAATGTTTAGTGGTTACCTAGTGTGTGAGTGTGTGGTGTCATTGAAAGAAAGAGGACTAGTCTTGGGTGGGACATGTGTCTTACATTTACCACTAAACTCATGACTCACTACACACTACACCAACCCATGATGCATTTTGCTGAGTAAACCAAAAGAAAACAGAAGCTCTCTTCTTCCAAGCTCTTCTCTCTCTCGTGTTAAGCCAACAAACAACACATACCAACCTCTCTCTAAATATCTAAATTTCCTAACTGAAATCCCTCAAATTGGCACATGCAATTGAAGTACATTGTTCTTTAGAATGTAAATTGCTCAAGTGGTAAGTTATTCTCTTCAAAATTCTTCTCCATTCCTCTCCAAATTCTTGCTCTAAGTCCCAACTTCTAAGCTCAAATTCTGTTCATATATGCATGGGTAGAATCAAGCTTAATTGTGGATTTGGTGTGATTTAGAAAGTGGAACTCAAGCCCATCAACCACAAGCAAATTGAAGTGGATAATCCAAGTCTGTATCTAGCTGTTCAATCAGGAATCAAGCTTCAATTTGAGGTGGGTTCTTAGGATAGAATAGTTAGAATTATTCCCCAAAAATCCAACTTTGCATGAGAACATAGGATTTAGGGATTGAAATGTGCATGAGAAGGGTTTAATTCCCAAAACTCTTCTCCTTTATAATTATTATGATATTCATGATGTTAATGGCTTGAAAGATTGGCAATTGTAGTGTAGAAAACTTTGTTTTGAACTGGTTCTGCAGGTCCTCGCGCCGAGGCGCAGCACTTTCGCGCCAGGGCGCAGGCAAAATGAGACAGAGACAGAATCTGGAATGCAGGTTCGCGCCAGGGTGCAGAAGGTTCGCGCCGGGGCGCAAGCCACCAGTATTTCCAGATTTTGTCCCCTGTTTCCTGCTTTTGGAAATTCCTACGCATTTTGGATTGTCATCTTTTAAGTCTTGTTTTCCATTAACATTAAGAATACCTTATAATTATGATGTCGTTGTACGTATAGGATTGATTATAACCTAGGCTAATAGCTAGTTAGTTCCCCGGGATTGGGACATATTGGTAGATGTTGAAACCATAGCTGTGTACATGTCAGTCGGAGAGTAGTTGGTTGTCTTATGTACGCCACTACAGGGATTCGAGGAATCCGGAGAAAAATGTTTAATAATAATTGTGATGCCGGAGGCTCCGTACCATAGTGCTTATGTTCACGAGAATTGGTGCGGAGGAGTGCGAGGCTCTCTGAGACAGGCTCACCTCAGAGTGTCCTTGCGGAGTTTAAAATGAATTCAGATAATTATTTGTGATACACCATATTATTTGTTGTATAGAGATATATATTTGTATATATGAGATGCGCTTCTTGCGTGAGGACTGACGTGTAGGTTTTTCCCCGGTGTAGTCACCAATAGGTGGGTAGTAGAATCCACGAGATTTAGTAGTCTTACCCCCCCCCCCCCCGTTCATGTTTCAGGTACTCAGGGTGATCGTGGCAAGCAAGCTGCGGAGTAGTAGCATTGCTTGTGGCTAGGATGTTCGTGTCTAGAACATCTAGTTATTATGTTTCAGTTTATTTTCTTTCCGCTGTGTCGTACTTTCTTGTACTTTAGCACCTGCGTGTGCTTAATCAACACTCCATGTATTTGTAAACTTAATGTACTCGGTATTTGATTATGGACTTTATAATATATTCTAGACAATGTATTATGGGGTGTTATAAAACCAATGGTTGAATACTTGAGTAATCCTCTAGGCATAGTGAGTCGAAAGATAAAATATAAAGCCATGAGCTATGTTATCATTGGCAATGAATTATTGAAGAAAACTTCTGAGGGAATTTTGTTAAAATGTTTGAGTGAAACTGAAGCCTACCTGGCAATGTCAGATGTTCATAGTGGTGCTTGTGGATCACATCAGGCAGGCCATAAAATGAAATGGTTATTGTTTCGCCAAGGGTTATATTGGCCAACAATATTGAAAGATTGCATTGAATTTGCCAAAGGCTGTCAGGAATGTCAAAAACATTCAGGTATACAACATGTTCCCGCAAGCGAGTTACATTCAATAATTAAACCCTGGCCATTTAGAGGTTGGGCATTAGATTTGATTGGAGAAATTAGACCTGCTTCTTCAAAAAATCAACGTTACTTAATAGTTGGTATAGATTACTTTACCAAATGGATTGAAGCAGTACCTATGCCAAATGTTGATCAAGAAGCAGTAATAAATTTCATCCAAAATCATATCATTTACAGGTATGGCATACCTGAAACCATCACCACTGATCAAGGTTCAGTTTTTACTGGACGAAAGATGGTGGAGTTTGCCCAACAAACAGGCTTTAAATTGTTGACTTCGACGCCTTATTATCCCCAAGCAAATGGACAAGTTGAAGCAGCTAATAAGATCATTATTGGTCTAATTAAGAAACACATAGCCCAGAAACCAAGAAATTGGAATAAAACATTAGATCAAGTGTTATGGGCTTGCAGAAATTCTCCTAAAGAATCAACTAATACCACTCCATTTCGACTAACATATGGTCATGATGCCGTATTACCAGTTGAAATAAGCTTGCAGTCAGTAAGAATCCAAAGACAAATGGAAATTCCAACTGACCATTATTGGAATATGATGTTAGATGAATTAGTTGACTTAGATGAAGAAAGATTGAAAGCTTTGGAAATGTTGACTCGTCAGAAAGACAGAGTTGCTAAAGCATACAATAAAAAGGTAAAAAATAAAACCTTTAATGTCGGAGACTTGGTTTGGAAAGTAATTTTGCCAATGGACAGGAAAGATAGAGTCTTAGGCAAATGGTCCCCAAATTGGGAAGGACCATTCAAAATTACTCAAATATTTTCAAATGGTGCCTATGAGATTCAAGAATTGACAGAAGATTCACATACTTTAAGTATAAATGGTAAATACTTGAAAAAGTATAAACCAATATTGCAAGAAGTAAAAATAAATATGATATAAATGCAAGAAAATCAACATGGCAATAAATTCAAAAGTTGCCACAGCAGGGCATCATCAATATTACATAACCAAATCCATCTAAACCAAGTTCATGCTGAAATATAGGAGCAAAATTCAACAAAAAAGATAAGTAATCAGAAGGAAAGATCTAGAGTGAAGCTTTGAGCTCCTCATATAGACGCCGGTAAGTGGCGAGTTCGAGATTCAGAATATCATTAGTTTCGACCAGAGTCTGAACTTCGCCATCAATATCCACAGATGCACTAAAATAGTCGATCCCTTTCTTGGCTTTGACAGAAATTTTCTTCTCAAGATTAGAAGTAACAGCTAGGAGGTTTTCTTTACGCTTGACCTTTTCAGCAGCAATCTTCTTTTCATACTCTTGAATCTGCAACTTCAAGTCCGCCACATGTTGCTCCCATTTGGAAATATTATGATCCTGTTCTTGAGTTGCAGAGTGGCTAGATGTGTCGACTTCCTTTTGAAGTTGCTCGACCGTTTCTTTGGCAGCACTCGCTTTCTTGAGCAGATTGGCATGATTTTCTTGTCGAGACTTTAGTCTTGCTTCACTATCGACCTTATTACGATAGGCTGTTGCATAATTGCCAATTAAAAATTCCAGTCAATTGAGAGTCACTTGAACACTCTTGTCAGTAAGGGGATTATGGAGTTTCTTTAGAAAGGCTAGATAACTGAATGCAGTCGCAGGATTGGCTTCAATAGTTTTCTAAACATCTTGTTCGACAAAATCAGTTTGCAGCTTCGCCATAAGAGCTGCTTGTCGAGAATCAGTTGATTGGAGAGATGGGTCGCTTTGAGTACCTTCACTGGAGGTTTGACTTTTTGCCCATTTTTTGGTGAGTAAAAGATTAAGTGTTGTTGCTGGGTTATCCTCCTGCATCTTGACGAATTCGTCTTCAGATAAACCAGTGTCTGCTGATAGTTTCGATGTCGAAGAAACAGGGAGTATGTCATCTCCTCCTTCTTAAACTTCCTTTATTGTTTCATCATCAAAGGCAGTGTTATCAGCAGTATCTTCAGTCGAACTCTCTTCTTCTCCAGAGGTCGAATCTGATTCCTCTTGAGAGGCCGTTTGTTCAGTACTGGACGATTCTCCTGATTCCTCAGCAGTAGGATTATCCTGTACTTCAGTTTCGACTGGTACAGCGTCAAGGTTCTGCAGTTCGCCAACAAGAGTCTCTTTTGAACGTCCCCTTTCGACATTAGAAGCTTTGGGAGGAGAACGTTCTTCATTAGACTCTGGCAACAGAGTTGTATCCTGCATAAAGAGGCAAATGTTAGTTGCAAGTATTTTGAGCAATTTATTCTATAGGGAATAAGAAATAGAATAAAATTACCTTTGGATTAGACTCAGCCAAGCAAGAGTTAGTGCTTTCGCCTTTAGAAAGAGGGATATTGACAACATTTGGCGAATTAGTCACTACAGGCACTTCTGTTGTAGATGTGGGGATTGTCTGAGTTGGTTGGACTTGCTGAGTAGAAGTTTCTTCTTGACCATCTTCTTCGTCCTCAAGGACTAGCTGTCGAACCTTTGCACACTTCCTTTCCTTTTTCTTTTTCTTCTCTGGAGGACCAGTAGTGTTTTTAGTTTGAGGTTCGATAGTGGCAGGATGTTTGCCTTTGTCAGTATCACCTTGAGTGACTGGTGCGACTATTGGAGAATCAATATCTTCATCCTGCTAGTGAATAAAAGATGAAAATTATTAAGAGAATAATTTTTAAGATAAAGGCTTCAATAGTCTAAAGAATTCGACGGCAAGTTACTTGTTGCTCTTCAACACTTGCAGATTTAGAACTATCTTGCTTTGTCTTCTTGCTCGTCTTTGTTGTTGGTGGTGGACTGTTATGTCTTTTTCAACTCAGATAAAATAAACAGGCGAAAAATAAATACCAGCATCAAATAAGGTAGATTGATGTCAGCCAAAGTCAACAAGAAATGAGAAATACCTTAGCCTCTTGAGGTGCTTGCATTTCTGTTACTGCCAACTTCTTGCCTTTCTTCACAACTGCTCCTGATGCAGTCGAAATGCTGGGCGTTGACGAAGAAGCTGTAAAATAAGTAATGTAAGTATGTACACATAAGTATATACAATAAAATAGGTTAAAATGGTCGAAGTTGTAAAAGTGTCAAAGACATACCTTTACGTTTCGAAGGTTGTAGTTGAAGTGCGTCGAGACCAGCATTGACTCGTTGCATAATTGTCTCTTCAGAAGGTACGTTTTTCTTGTAGTACATGTTCCACCAGTTGGCGAATTCGAGAGTACAAAAGCAAGAATGTTTGAAAGGAAATGGATTGATTTGGTAAATCATTTCTTCCGCTGCTTTCAGTCGACGCTGGTAATATGCTTCACTCATACCAGAATTTCCCAGAACTATATCATCTTTATTTTTGAATAAACTCTTAGGCATAAACTGTGTCAAGCCAAACTGGCGAGCAACTAAATTTGGTTGGTATCCGACCAAACCCAGATAAGCTCTTTGGACTCCCAGTCGAGAAGATAGGATGGCAGGACTTAAGAATGCCAACCAGAGTTCATTGACAGAAGCTTCTTTGTTATGATCCGTGGCAGGGAAATCTTGAGTCAACCAGCTTGGTCCAATTCGACGTGTTATGAAAGGTAAGTTTTCCTGCTTAATCTTGTCGAAAGATAAGAAAATATTGAAATAAGATTGGAAAAGCTCCTTAGAGGAATTTAAACCAGGAGTACTTTGTTGGAATAGAGCCAGTCGAGAAGCTTCTATGTTCCTCTTTGCCACCTTCGACTCCTCAAACGGTGAGATAGTTAAATTCAGATTCGACGCAAACGTAGCATTAAGCCACAATTGCAGTAACCATATAGGACCAGCCATGGTGAGTTTATCTTTGTTGCTTGGTTTATTAGAATTCTTAAGACTGTCACTACCATCAATCAAAGAATGATAAAGAGAGGCTAGAAGGAGTTTACCAAAAGAAAAGTTCCTCCCTTCATGGATTTGGATGGCCATGGGAATAAGTCTAGTAACAACTTGCAGGGAGCCAGTACAAAAGATAAATTGGGATAACCAGTAGGTAAGAAAAGCTATATGTTCGTGATCCGTCACTTCTGCACTTTTCGTAACATGTTGTTCTTGGATGTATTTGGAATACGTTTTGGCAGTGTACGCAAAAGTGTGGGTCGAACTAACATATGTTGGGTCGAAGGAAGGACCAGTAGGTCTTAATCCTGTGATAGCTGCTACATCTAACAAGGTGGGGGTCAACATGCCAGCTTTAAAATGGAACGTGCTAGTCGAACTATCCCAGAAATGCAGTGCAGCTAAAAGCATCTCAGGGTGATATTTTGGCTTTCTCTAGATAATTGGATTAAGTCGAATATGTCATATTGACGCCAAGATTCGCCAAATTTGGCTTGTACTTTGTCAAGCCATTCAACATAAGATTTGCTAGTCGAAGGGGCTGATCTAAATACTCTATGCCTAGGTTCCATATAATTCATAGTGTAAGTCGAATTGATGAATGCCCTAGGTTTACAAGTGGCATACCCAGGAAAAATTTCCTTAACCTCATCATTGAAATTTGACAGAGGTGGGAATGGCCCAGCAAAAGCTAGTTGTTCACTACAAAGAAGGTGAGGAATCAGTACCTGTTTCTCCCAAACTTTGCATGCTTCAACTTTTGGTGGTGGTTCAGAGACGAAATCCATGTCGTTTTCTCTGATAGGTTGCGAATCCGTGGAAGAAACAGGGACGACAATCGTTGATCTTGAACTGGAAGCCATTGAAAAGACCTTTGAAGAACAAAAGGGTTTGTAAAAGAAAAAATGGGTACGGTGAAGAATAGGATTTCTACCCGAAATGCTTCCACAAACGTTGGATCTTCAACAAGAATGCAAAAGATCGGTTAAATTCCTCAAAGAATCAAAGAAAAACCTCACAAATGGTTTGGTTTTGGTTTAGATTTGATGAAGTTTTGAGTTCTTTCTTAGGAGTTTATAGATAAAATAAGAAGATGAAGTTGTTGGAGAGAGTGATAAGTGGAAAAGTGGATTCATTTGGTCTATTTATAGAGCCAACATTATGGAAATATAAAATAAATCAAAAAGAATTTTTTTGATCTTGACCATTCAGATTTTGCCACATGTCCCACTAAGTTGAACAGTTGAGCAATCGTGGGTATCAAAATGACGGTTAGAAACTAAGTCATGATTATTATGCGTGGGAAATCTAAAAAGTGATTTTCAAAAAATTTTGTCACTATCTCTTGAGATTCTGGCAATCACAATCGAAGCTGACAAATTTTTGGGGGTAATTTGTTAGCCCATATTTTAGTCGAGCTAAAATAGGCAGTTAAGAGCCTCATTAATGACTTGGTTTATTGTCATTTAAGGTTTTGTCTAAAAACAAGGGAGATGATTGGCGAATCTATGCAAAATTAAAGTATTGCGACATAGAGTAATAAGTTGTCGAGGTTGACATAAAATGGAGCATGCAGCATATTGTGTCGAATTCGACATGGTACGAGGTTACGTTTGCAGATTTTTTGGTTCATGCAGATATCAAGAAGGATTTTTCAGCATCGTGGACTTTGTGCATTTGGTGGCGAATTGGTGCGTTGATAAGATTCGACGTCAAAAGGTGCAAAGATTCAAATTCAAATTCAAATACATTCTGTCCAGATGACGTGTCTCTAGCAGTTGGAATTTGAACTTTAGAAACAGTTGCATTTCCTTCGCCTATATATAGTAGTTTTTCATATGAAAAACAGGTCACAAAACTCATATACGAAATCCTGAAAACTCACAATGCTCACGCTATCGAGAAAATTGAGTGTCGAACGGAAAAAGTATGATTTGGTGAACCATTCCTTGTAAAGCTTTTACATTTTCAGTACAATTTACAATTCCTGTCAAGTCTTTTTATTCCATTTAAATTCCTGCAATTTATCCTATTTCATTCTGTTGAATGAGATTGTTGCTTTTCTTTTATTAATTTTTGCAAAGTTTACTTTTCTGCAAAACTTTCATTTTACTTGTTTGGCAAATGATTTTACAATCAAACACTCTCAAAACTTGAAACTTCAAATAAAACCATGAATGTTCATACTTTCTGGAAATATATGCACAAAATTATGTCCCGGGATTTACTAGTTGATCCCTCAAGTAATAAATTTTAAACTAGCGATTGTTTACCAAAAATCAGCGTAAACAACTACATACAATTGAAAAGGAAGAAAGTGTTCATTCAAGCCATAGAGCTTAATAGCAAACATCTACACAAGAAGTAAACTCAAGATCTTCATTCAACGTCAGAGCTTTCTGTTTTGACAATATTTGTAAGAGTTAGTCCTAGGTGTATAATTGTAAACAATCTTATTGTATAAGATTTGAAAGTCTCTTGCGTTTGTGCTTGAGCAATTTGGAAGTCTCCTGCTGTGTGGCTGGAGCAATTAGAGTAAGTCTCTTGCTTGTGTGCGTGACCATCTGTTGAAGTCTCTTGCCGTGTGCTTGAGCAAAGTGTGAAGTCTCTTGTTGTGTGCTTGAGCAAATTGTGTAATCTTGGTGATTATAGTGAACTCTCTTGTTGAAGAACAAGGGGACTGAAGTACTCTCAAGTTGTGAGGGGAACCAGTATAAAATCTTTGTGTGTTCTCTCTCTCTTACCTTCTTAAGAGGAGTAACAAGAACCAGCATTGGGTTTTCATTAGGATGCATGAAGTAGGGGTTGAGAGTATCGTTTTGATAACCGTTGTCGGCGTTGTTTGTGAATAAACCGCCATGAACATTGCCATGAATGCTGCTTGCAGAACTTTCACCGGCCATGGTGAAGAAAAAACAAAGAAATGGAAGGGAAATGAATCAAAGAAGAGAGAATAGAGAGCAAGAAACGCTCAAAAAATACGAAGGAGAATTGTGATTGCAGCGGAGAAACAAGAGGAGTAATCCACAGGTCGATGATACCATGTGAAAGTTGAAGCTTAGCTTCATAAATGTAAAAAACAGATTAGACAACAATGGCGCCTAAGAACAAAAGAAACTGGAAAAGCAATTTTGAGAAGAAGTTTTATTGATCGCAATTCTAAATGATACAATGCATAGCAGTAGTTTATATACGCATATGAGTTATTGTTGAGGATAAATCCTTAATTGATGTTTTAAAGATAACAAACCTCTTAATTATTTTTTAGTGTAATTCTAATCTTTTTGGTATCTAACAAGTGCTCTTGAGTGTTTTTATTAAGCTAGGAACAATTGAGCTATTTAGATCAAATATCATGGTTTTATCTTGATATAAACAAAAGCTTGGAGAACGGTCTCAGATTGATCTCTGAGACCTGCGCAAACATCATTTTCACACAATCAATGCAAAAGGACTTATGGATAAGTCAACTATGTACAAAGACAAATGATCACTTTTTCCTTGGGCTTCACTCACAAAATCTCCACAGTTCAAGAAATCATTTAAGGGAAAGATTTCTCTCATGAATAGAGAACTTACTACTTTTACCAAGTTCTATGATTTAAACATGTGAAGATTGAGCATATGACACAAGGATATTTTTATACTCAATTAATGGAACTGATCTTGTATGGACCATGGAGAATTAGACAGCACAACCTGGTCTTGGAAGTTGACTTGTACTTTAAAGAATAATGAAAGAACATTCTCCAATGTTGTTTCTCTTTCTACATGACAATTGTACTTGCAACAAGGACACTATGGAACATCAAGTACAACCTCCAGCTGCTGTTTTTATCCATAACAGCTGGCCTTTTCGTGCTCTAGCATCTTTGCTCCAAAAGGAAGAAAGTCATTCACGCCAGAGTTTGGAGATCGGTCTCAGACCAATGCTGGAAAGATAAAATCATCACTTAGAGTGACACCAGCTTGCTACAGTTGTTCAAAGGTTATCCAAAAGCTGCACAACGGCTATACTTGTTTGTTAAGCAACATACAGCAACATTACAGCTCAACAACAGCTATTCATACGCTCCTCTCTTAAAAGTCAGAAGAAGAAACTTTGGAGATCGATCTCAGACCGATCTGTTTTCTTCAAATTAAACGAGCTGTCAATTTGCAGAGCTATACTAGCCGTTATTTTCAAGCTTCCAACGGATATACTTCGTGGCCAAGACTCCCTGATCATCACTCATCTATATATAGAGGTCTTTGGCAACTTTGAAGAGCAAGAGTCTCCACTACAACTTCAACACTTGTTTTTTTGCAATACAAGTTTTTATCACGAGCTCTTCTTTTCTCTCACACTCAGATTTGTAATTCATATATCTAGGATCAGAATATCCAGTGAGTGTTTTGAGAGTTTATCCATCCATTTTCAAAGCTTCTCATAATGTATTGAGTGAATAGGCTTTGATTACCAACATCCTTCATCATTGTAACGTTTGGCTCAAGTTAGTACGTAACTACTAATTGAGTGACACCTTCATAGTCAGTGTGACTGAGGTAGATTAAGCTTGTAGGGCTTAGAAGATTATTTGGTCTTGGATCTAGATCAAAGGAAGTGTAACTTGAGATCATTAGCATCTCTTAGTGGACAATCTCACAAGGAGTGTGGGGACTGGACTAGCCAAAGCATTTTGGGTGAACCAGGATAAATTATTGTGTGCATTCTCTTCCCTTACTCTGATATAATTCGTGCAATCACTAATCACACACATCACAGTTTAATAGTTATATATATATACTGTCAGAGAGTGATTGGGAGAACGTTCTCCATACTGCGACACTTTTGGTTATTTGGTTTAACTAACAATCTAATTATTTTCTTCAAGTATATTGTGTTTGACAATTTTTATAGGAAATATTTTAAAGGTTCACAATTCAAACCCCCCCTTTCTTGTGAAAACTTTTCTATTTCAATTATCACTAACTAGTTTCTAACTATCAAAACTAACTAGCAAAAGCTGTTATAAACTAACTACGAAATAAATAACTAACTACTTGGTAACTTCTTCCTCAAGCAACTGTTTTATTCCATTGTCATCACTAGAATTAACACACCTAGGCAACTTACATTATACTTTATTCATTACACTCTGTGTCAATACTTTATTAATCGGAAGGATAACTTATATGCTCTCAAGTGTGCTTAATAAAAAAATTGTTATTTTTTTTAAAAAAAAAATGTCTCAATTTTTTTTTTGTTAGAATTTCATCTTTAAGATCAATAAATGAAATGTCCGAAATTTAAACTTCGGCTCCAATTTATATACTTCTATCGGTCGTAAATATAAGATAAAATTTATTTTTTAATTTCATTGACATTCAGTGACCTCCTGAAAATTCCTTATGTTGCACATCTTAAAAAAAATCATTGAGAATCTAATGTATTTGTTCCTAAATATAAGATTAAATACATTAAATTCTCAATAAATTTAAAAAAGTAAACTTTCTCTTATATTTAGAACCGGAGAAAGTAACATAATGTCACTAAAACAAAAGTATCTCAATTAACAATGCTATGAAAGAATCAAACCAATTTTAAGATATATTATCTTAAGATTATAGTTATATCACTATAAAATGAGCGAGAAAGAAAGTTAACCAAACTTCCCCTGAACTATCTACGTCAATAAGAATAAGATATAGAATTAATACTCCATTTTGTCATGTAACCTTTGTCCCAAATAAACCACTTGGACTTCAACAAATTTAAATATGTTATTATTTGATCAAAATGTAATAAACATTTTCAAATGGGTTAATAATTAACGTGGATGGGAAACCAAAAAATTAATTAACGTGGATAGTTCAACTGTCATAATATATATATTTATTATTATAGATCATAACCATTTGTAATTAGGAACTATATGTACCATGAAAGTTTACATGGTAATTGTGACCACATTTTATTGATTATTTCAATTTATAGTGACATCTACAAAGTGTATATTTTTTATCTTAATGACTAATTTATTCTAGAGGGTTTCTGAAGTACAACTATATATAATTGTTCATAATCCTTGATTTTAGTCATACTATATTATTTAGTCAAGGTGGTGATAGAGTATGAACATTGAACATGTATTTGTTGATTTCTATCATGTGTTAATCACTTAATCTTAAAACTTATATAACAAAATAAGCATATAAGTAGAAATCAAAGAAGACAAAACAAGGTTAGCAAAAAGAATGGGGCCAATTATGCATAAATTATAAAATAATAAAAATTCACATTAACAATCTACATTATTAAACTTCAATAATTTTCTTTAAATAGCACTTTTCTTCTAACTCACTTTACATCAATTATTCAAACTCACTAGCTATCTCATCAAAATTCACTTGTGCTGTGCACATATTACTAATCAATCATGAGTCCTAAATTGTTGAAAAAATTTACACTAGCAAACCTAGTTAAAGTGATGAAATCCATGTCAAGCCGAATTACATCCCCATTCATGTAACTAATTTCTTCTATCGTATTTTTTTTTATTTCGTATATTATTTTATCTTTCAGTTCATTTTATTTTAAACCTTTAACATGAACTAGTACGTTTTGATTTGATCTAAATTTCAACTATATTGAATATATAGCTAACTTATTATACAATAAATAAATAAATAAATAATTAAATAAATATAGTATATATATAGTTGTGTTCCAATATGGAACACTCTCCAAAAATATATAATTGAGATATTCACGTCTAAATTCTAAAAACTAGCATAACTACTAATTTTGAACTAATTGGTTTATGTTTGAAACCAGATCATTAGTGGCACGCGGTGGAAAACAAAGGTCGAACGCCAGTGGTGGAAGTGGTGGGCAAACCAACAACGGCGGGGCAGCAAAGTAATAACATTGGAAAAAAGAAGGTGAAGAAGGCTTTTGAAAACAACTCCAAAATTTCAGAGTAATGGTTGATATTTTCGTAGTAGACAATTTGATTAATATGAAAAAAGTATAGATTGATTGGCTCTTGTCATATGTATAATAGTGCTTCCTCATACACATCTAGATTGTCAATAAACGACATGAATATAGCTTAGGGCGTGTATAGATTGTTTGTTTGATTTATTTATAGATTGATCAATGGTTGTTTATTTCAAAATAAAAAAAAATATTGGATGTAGTTTTTAATTTTACTTTTCTTATGTCATGTCAAATAAATGAATAAATATAATTGAAGAGTTTAGCATATCGGGACATTGGGAAGGAGTGCGGTTTTGATCTTTTGAATGTGAGAAGAGAGAAATTAAAATTTAAAAATGATGATTCTTATGAGTGGAAAAAAAAATCAACACATTACTTTGTTCATACATGTTAAGAAGCTAAATATAAATTTAATTTATTGAAACTTCTACTTTTAACGAGGGACGGATCTAGAGGTTTTAGATTGGTGTGGCCAAATATAAAAAAAAAATATTAACTAAATTGTACTAAAATTAAAAAATAATATTGTTTAAGCTTTAAACTTCACCACGTCTAATAATTTCAATATTATTAGTTGAGAACTATTTTCAGGATTAAGGGTCCATTTGAATTAGCTTATTTTTGAGTTTATGCAAACAACTTATATAATTTGTCAAGGTAGTTTATGATAAAATAGCTTATAAAAATACAATTTTCACTAGTGTGAATTTATAAAATAGGATATAACCTAATTTATATTGCATAAGCTAAAAAAATAAGTTAATCCAAATGCACCCTAAAAATATCTATTTTTGTTGAAAAAATATAAAGACTATTTTTATAAATTACAATATTATAAAGGACTAAAATTACCATTAAAATTTAGTAAGCTCTGAACTTAACAAAAATTGTTTAAAGAAAGAGAGAAAAATAAGTGGTCAAAAATGATTCATATAAACATATGGCCCAAGCCCATAAGATGAGTACAACCCTAAATAAGTGCCTAATAATTATGATATAGAGAACAAAAAACTGCCTCCCTCAGTTCCTTTGCTATTCTTCTTCTTCCTATGTTCTACTTCTTTTTGCTTCATCTTCTTTTCTTTGAATTTTTTTTATGGAATCCACTTAAGCGACAATATATATTCTCTTTGTACTTCGATGTAATTGAAAATAAAAAATAATTTTATACCTTGATTGTATTATATTTTCTCTTACTTTTTAATAGTGTCTTAAACTGTACAAAAGTTGTCCACTTATATATTGTTATGGTTTCACATTGATGATGAATAGTGATTTCACTTTTAATAATACATTCCATCTTGAATAGACAACATTCAAGATGGAAGGTACTATTAAAAGTGAAATGCTTATGGCTAATATTTTTTACTAAAGAATTCTTCAATTTTGTAATTTTTAACTAACAAGTGTATGAATTATTTGATTCATGATTCCGCCTATCATATCCACTCTGGCTTTCGTTACTATATATTAATCAAATATTTTACTATGGTAATTATCAAAAACAAAAAAAAATATTACTATGGTTTAATTTTTTTTTGTCTCATTATAAAAAAAAATATTTGTCTCCTATTTAAGAACAATTTTTTTGTTAAATTGTTTTTGTTGGTAAGGAACATTACTTTGGGTTGAATTACATCGATTTGTGTAAAAAAAGATTATTAATTTAAAAATTGGATCTAATGATTTTATCAATTGTTTATAAAAATTGTTTGCAAAGCAAACAATCCATCACAGGGAAAAGGAGAAAATAAGAGGGTGGAGATGGACAGAGGTGCATGGAACCAATGCGGAAAAGCGAAATATTGATTTATTGTCATCACTCATCACCGGCAAGTGTTAGAAAACGATTTACTGAGTTTATAAAAATAGAAAAACGATTTTTTCAAAAATGGCAACGAAATAAATTATTGGCTGAGTCGCGTACTAGGTCGCTTTCTTTAAGACGTTTCGTGGAACTACTCGAAAATGTGCACTGTAGTATATCGACCGCGAAGTCCCCAGGATAAAACAGCCGTTTATCAAATAAATACCGATGAACTACTGCACTGTAGTATCGACCAGAAATACACCAATATAATTGATATGCAAATATCAATCCTACGGCAACAACCGTTCAATACTGAAACAAAAAATAATTTGCGAAGAAAAGAAACAGAGAGAAGGAAAGCAACGGTTTCTCATAATGCAGAGAAAAAGAAGTAAAAAATAAACTGAAGAATGAAGGCTGTATATAACGTGGAAGTGAGGAGCTGAATATTAGGAATCAGTTGAATTTCGAATTTGCCAAGTCAAAAGAAAACGTGGGCCGAAAATCAGGCCATGACCAACCGTTTTTCTTTTGACTGACTGTAACGGATATAAGCTGAAGAAGCAGTGACGCAGCAATGACTTGGTCTCGCGCACAATTAACATGTGCGAAAATAAAGGCAAGCACACTAAAAGAAAAAAAATAAATTTTTTCCTTTTTCTGAGAAACCGTTGCAGGCCCCGCCCGGTCCGAGCCGGCCGGACGGACGGCGGCGGCGGCGCGCGTGTGTGATATTCGACATGGTGTGCGGTCTCCCTTTCATACAAAAGTGGGTACCCCAAGGGCACACCCTTAGTGGTCACTTTGTAGTATATAAACACTACCATGAAGTGTGTTAGCAATGTGGGACTCAAAGTCCTTTTTTTTTCAATTCACACTTAACATGGTTCTATCACTTGTGCTTATTCCAATACCAAGTTCCATCCAAATTTTTCACATCATGTTCCAACAGTAAGTCACTTTATACTCCCTCATTTCATTTCCCTTTTAAGTTTTTTTTTAGTTTTGTTTCAAAACTATGAATTTTGATCTGAGCCGATTTTATAAATTTCATTAAAGGAGACAAGAAGTAAGGATTGGAAAATAAAAAAGTGCACAAAAATGTATGAGTGATCACCAGTAAATGTATGTGAAGCGGGTGGAAAAATGCGTGAGCGGAAAGCACTCGCTAAACAGTAAAGTCGCCACCGAACTTTATTTATTCCCGGAGGAAAAGGAAAATATCGATAAAACCTTAAAATAATATTGGAAAGAGGGTCATCGCAACCATTTCCAAGTTTGGGAGTCGATTATGCGAGAGGAAGGTATTAGCACCTCTCACATCCGTTGTATTACTAATAATAATGACAATAATAATAATAATAGTAACAATGATACTACTAATAATAACAATTATAATGACAATAATAAAAAATAAAAAAAATAAAAATTAATAGTAATATTGAAAAATTAAAGAAGAGCATAAAAATAAATTGACTAAAATTTTTTTGGATTTTTTTTTTAATACAAGTTACTAACAATAAAGTTAAACTAAATGAAATAGTTATTAAAAAAACGACGGTAGGATTTGAACTCAAGACCTCGCACTAGTAAACCCCTAAACACTCTTTCCAATACCAATTGAGCTAATTCACATATTCAAAAGAAAATGCGGCAATAAACCATATGATTATGTAAGTGGGCAAAATTTGGGGTATGACAGCTGCCCCTATTTAAAAATCTTTAATCACATTTGAGTGATGAAAGATAGTTAAATACAAGAAGACCACAAATTTTGTTGGGAGAGTGATTAATGACGAGACTCTAAACTTGCTAACCAAACAAAGACGGTACTCTAAATTTCTAATCCACAGAGATGGGTCTCTAAAACTCCTAGCTAGCGCTGATGAGACTCTAAATTGCTAGACAAGCGGGGATAAGACTCTAATTTGCCAGCGCGAATGAGACTCTAAATTTCCAGCCAAAGAGGGATATGACTCTAAACTGCCAGCGCGAATGAGCCTCTAAATTTCCAGCCAAAGAGGGATATAACTCTAAACTTCCAGCGCGAATGAGACTTTAAATTGCCACCCAAATGGGGATAGGACTCTAAACTGCCAGCGAGAATGAGACTCTAAATTGCTAGCCAAACAAGGGTGGTGCTTTAATTTACTAAATAAGGTAGGACTCTTACAATATGGATGGGACTCAGAAAATGCCAAATAAGAATGGGACTCTGAACAAATAGGTAGACCTTTGCAGACTCGGGCGTCATTGCTTAGATCGAAAGGGTAAACAGATTCAGGAATCATTGCCTACATGGGAAAGATGAGTAGATCTTTGCAGACTCGGGCATCATTGCTAAGATTGAAAAGGTAAATAGATTCGGGCATCATTACTTACATTGAAAGGATAAGCAGACTTAAGCATCTTGCTTAAATTGGAAAGACAAGCAGATTCGAGCATCGTTGCTTGGATTGAAAGGACATACGAGCAGGTTCGAGCATCCTTGCTTGGATTGAAAAAGATAGATCAGCAGATTCGAGCATCCTTGCTTAGATTGAAAAGGCAGACAAGCAGATTCGAGCTTCCTTGCTTGGATTGAAAAGATAGATCAGTAGATTCGAGCATCCTTGCTTAGATTGAAAAGGCAGATAAGCAGATTCGAGCATCATTGAAAGGATAAGCAGACTCAAGCATCTTGCTTAAATTGGAAAGACAAGCAGATTCGAGCATCGTTGCCTGGATTGAAAGGACAGACGAGCAGGTTCGAGCATCCTTGCTTGGATTGAAAAAGATAGACAAGCAGATTCGAGCATCCTTTCTTGGATTGAAAAGACAAGCAGATTCGAGTATCATTGCTTAAATTGAAAAGGTAAGCGGATCCAGGCATCGTGCTTAGATTGAACAGACAAGCAGACTCAAGTGTCTTGCTAAGATTGAAAAGACAAACAAACTCAAGCGTCTTGCTAAGATTGAAAAGACAAGCCGATTCGAGCATTGTTGCTTGGATTCGGAAAAGATAAGCAGACTCAAGCGTCTTGCTAAGATTGAAAAGACAAGCCGATTCGAGCATCGTTGCTTGGATTCGGAAAAGATAAGCAGAATCAAGCGTCTTGCTAAGATTGAAAAGACAAGTCGATTCGAGCATCGTTGCTTGGATTCGGAAAAGATAAGCAGACTCAAGCGTCTTGCTAAGATTGAAAAGAGATAAGCAGACTCAAGCGTCATTACTAAAATTGAAAAGGTAAGCAGATTCGAGCATCATGCTTATATTGGAAAGATAAGCAGACTCAAGCGTCATTGCTAAGATCAAAGAAGACCTGCAGGTGATATCAGAGGTTGACACCCATCCACATATAAAATGAACATCAACTGGGGTTGTTCCAAGAAAAGGGTTACTTAGAAAAAGGGTTTGCTGGGGAGCAGGAATTGATTTAGACCTTTATGAACAGTCACAAGATCTTTGCATAATCTATGTATGTTTGATTTATATGTTTGTTTATGCATGACGATTTTTGATGCATTGATGCATGATGGATGCATGAAATACTAGTAAAGGTTGGGCTTTGCGGATACCAATGATATTGGGCCTTAAGGGAATGTCAATGGATATTGGCCTTTGGATGTTTTTGGTTGAAAGCTTTTCGGTGAAAGTAATTTCAGTTTCATTGGAAGATTTGGGGATCTTAAAGCACAAGTAAAATGCAAGATACATGAATGATATGTTATGATGGATGCAATGCGATGCATGGTTTGATGCTAGAGTGTTGTAGATATGATTGATGCAGGATGCATGACTATGATTTGGAATGTTCCTCAAAAGGTCCTTTGTGATGGGCAATGGAAAGGGTGAGAAGGTTTTTTTTGCTAGCATGATCCCCCGACACCCTAGTTGGACTCAACGGTCGCTGAGGTATCACAACATTTACTTGACCAACTCGAAAGGATGGAGAGGGCTTGCCCCTCACTTTAGCCAATTTTTCCCATTTTTTCCTTTTATTTTTTTGAAAATCCCTAACTTTTGCCTGAACCGCTCTTTCGAGTTTTTGGTCCACTGGGAGTGTATTTCCTTTTTTGGTGTCCCTAATTTTTGCCTGGACCGCCTTTTCAGGTTTTCGGTCCACCGAGACGCTCTCTATTGCCTAAGCCGCCCTTTCGGGTTTTCGACTTAGCGAGCATTTGATTGATTTTTTTTTTGTATCTTTTTTTCTTTGGGCATTACATCTTTGACTGCATCAGACTGGGACCGAAGGCTCCTCTCCATCCATGAAGTGATAAATACAGGCTGCCCCAATATTTGAATAGGTGCGCCCCGACACTTGAATTTTGAAATGCATGCCCCTGGTTGATTGGCGCTTTAAAAGCTTGATCCATTCTTGAAATATCTTGACCCCGATCAATAATAACTCTGAATGATGTGCCCCTCGATTGTAGGGATTTGCTCTTGATTTGTAGGACCCCTGGGTGATTTGCCCCTTGTTAGGAATGTCGTGCAATGACTCACTTTTTGATCAGACCCTTGTTGAAGTTCCCTCGATGCCAAGTATTGATTCGCGGTGGAAATTGGTTCTTTTGAAAAGTAGTTTTGAAGTAATGCACATGCAAGTTTTGAAATTGGAAATTGTTTAGCTATGTAGAATGGATGATATTTGGCCAGAAGATTGGCACAATTGAAAGTGATAGAAATGAGAGAAAATTTGTTATTGATGATTCACCAACATGAGGAGTCAGTTTAACAATTTTGCTGAATATGCTTTCATAGCTAACCTAGCTTCAATTAGGTCTTTTGAGGGTTGTAACTTGGCCTGGTTCACGGTTTTAAGAAACAAAGGATTATAAGGCTCAAAATTTGATTTTAACCCTCCCAATCTACTTTGTTGTTCTCCATTCCTAAGTTTAATCCATATTCTTGCATGGACCAACTTTTTTAAATTTGCGGTCCATCGTGATGCCCTAATTTTTGCCTAAGCTTTTACTTAGCGGGCTCTCTCTTTTTTATTACTTTTTGAACAACTCTCATGAGATTTTGCTTTTAGCTCAGCAAAGTTATGACTGCCACATCAACGATTATGTGTTCTATCCTCTCATTATTCCCTCCATGTTGGATAGTGTACATGAGGAAAATTGTGTGCATAAACCTCTTAATGAAGTGATTATCTGGATTGATTCTCTTGCATCGGAATGCATCATTGAGTTAATTGTAAGACTACCCTGCCCCTGGTTAAGATTAAGGGTTTTTAGCAAAATAGAAAGAACACCGACTTCGGGCTCAAAGGGGTTGACTACGGATTACCTCCTTATATCTCCAGTGTTTGAGAGTTGAAACAATGCCTTACATCATCAGCTGTGTTTTACTTATAAAAGCATATATCAGCAAATTCAATTATTTGTTTACATCATCCTCCCCACCAAGTTTGTTAACATATGAGAAGTGAAATGGTAAAGTGAACGATGGCATAAGAAAAGAGTGAATACGAATGGATGGAATCCAAAAACATGCATGCTAATTTCATTAAAACACTTTATCAAAGAGTAAAATTTCAAAAACTAATCAACATCTTAGCATAAAGAAAATTAGAACTGGAAATGACAAGAGTTTAAAGATTCTAGGGATAGGCCTCCTTGTTGATCCACCACCTTTAGGAGATGCTTCTTGACATTCTTGTCCTTGTCAAGGTGAGGGATATATTTATGAATGGGGGGTTCTCCTTCAAAGGTTAACCATTTGTCGTTGATCAGGTCATGGACCTATTCTGCTGGTAGGACCGTTGTTGGTATGAATAGGGTTAAATTTTCTCCTCAATAGGGGTCCTATGATCAAGTTCATTCGAGTCATCAACTGGCTAACCTCCCTTTTCAACAACACTTGATCCCTTCGCAGTTCCTCCACAGTTTCTTGAGATATGCCCCAAGTTCGTTTCGATTATCGGGAAACCGGCTAGCGGGATTTCAGTTGGAGAAGGGTGAAGAGGTATGCTTTGAGACTATGGGTGCATGTATGCAAATGTATGAAAATGCATGAGTGTGCAAGAAATATTTTTCTTTTCATTTTCAAGGTACGCTTAAAAGATTTTAATGACATGTCATGATGCAATGTGACCAAAGAAGGTCAGGGTGTGACCTAGACAGGTTTGTAGGATAATTGGAAATTGACACAACCTAAATAGGGGGCTCCCTACAATAGGCCGGTTCTAAATTTTTACTACCCGATCCCCTCACATGTAGGTTATAGGGTTTTTATTTGTTCAAGGGCGACAACCAAGGTCACAACCCTCATTCGGAATTTCACCATGAGATTGGGCTAGCCAATTCAAAGGGCCTCCCTTAGATGGAGTCGTTGGGTTCTATATGAGGTTCCTAGAGTCACGGACCAAATTCAAAATTTCGTCAAGCGGATGGGCTAGCCAATTCCTGACAAACCTTTTGAACCGATCTACTCTAGGCGGAGTTTTCGTAAATCACCCATTGGGATGTACATCCCATAGGCCCATACTACTAACTCCTTACTTAAACTTAGGGTTTTACTCAAGCTCAGGTATAGAGCTTCTCTTAAATAATAAATCCAACCCACAATTGATATATATATTCAGAAAAAAATAACTAAAATATAAAAAAAATACAAGAGCAAGAAGACAATAATAAGATAAGACATTTAAGAACACATGAGATAAAATAAGACATTTAAGAACACATGAAAGCATGCAAGCAAACAAAATACACTCAACCCTAAAACTAACAAGGATAGGCTTGACTCTCTCTTAAATCCCCAGTGAAGTCGCCAGCTGAAGCGGGTGGAAAAATGCGTGAGCGGAAAGCACTCGCTAAACAGTAAAGTCGCCACCGAACTTTATTTATTCCCAGAGGAAAAGGACAATATCGATAAAACCTTAAAATAATGGAAAGAGGGTCATCGCAACCATTTCCAGGTTCGAGAGTCGATTATGCGAGAGGAAGGTATTAGCACCTCTCACATCCGTTGTACTCAACGGGAACCTTCTCGTTAATTTTAGGGTTAAAAACGTGTTTAATTTTCTTGCATGCTTTTAATTATTTATTATATGTGAAGGGGGAAAAAGTTAGTTTTTTATTAGTGTGCTTGACAGGATGTATGAATCCCACTCCTACGTATTCCCGGGTGCAATGAGAAACTCAAAGCTACACGCAGTTCTGGGTAGAAAAAACTTGTGTGTTGGTTGATTTTATTTGTGAAAAGATTTTCAATTTTATGATTGACTGTGCTAAAAATATTTGATGCATTGGAGTTATTTTTAGATGTGGAAGACGAACAATTTGTCGACAAAGCGTAATGCTAAGCCCCCGATTGTTTGAGAGACCAAAGAATGTACATTCGCCAATCTCCTCTTTAATCCAATATTTTTATTATAATTTGTTTGAGCGGAAGACGAACAACCTGTCGACAAAGCGTGATGCTAAGCCCCCGATTATTCGAGAGATCAATGAATGTACATTCGCCAATCTCCTCTTTAGTCCAAGATTTTTATTAGAATGTGTTTGAGCGGAAGACGAACAACCTGTCGACAAAGTGTGACGCTAAGCACCCGATTATCCGAGAGACCAAGAAATGTACATTCGTCAATCTCTTTTTTAATCCACATTTATTTTATTTTTAAAAGATGAGTTTTTATACATTAAATTAAACTCATAAAAAAGTTTGTTCTTTGCAATGCTTGTTTCACGTTATTCATAGACTTAAAAGGTACACATAAGATAAGTGGGTTAGAACCCATATTAACACACATCAGCCCCAATTGATTAACAATTAAAAAAATATACATAATAAATAAATAAGTAAACAAACAAACAAATGAATAAAAACAAAAATAGAAAAAGCATGGAACAGAATCAGAAAAACAGAGACACGAGAGTCACCGAGAGAGACTGAGATCGCGTGGTGCAATGGTGATGCGGCGAGAGAGAAAACCCAGCGAGAGAGTGAGAGTAGCCCTTCCAGAGTCGCGCGGCGAGATTGGTGGTACACAGTAGTGCTAGCAGCGGTTGCTAAATACGCAGCGGCGGCGAAATCACCGATTCCCTTTGTTCTGCTTCTTCTTCTCCAATTTTGTTTCTAATGTTTATTCTGTTTATTTATTTTACTGGCTGGTTTTAATTGCGGAGAGAGGTGGGTTGTGATTATAGAGGTTGGTGTTTTGCGACAGTTAGTGTGGTGGCAGCGGTGGTTAATTGTTGTGAGGAGATTATGTATTTGAAACAATGGTGGTATTTTGGTTGTTGTTAGTGGTTGTAGAAAATGGTGGTGTGGTGGTTATTGATGGCTATGGTGTTGGTAGCTTGATGGTGGTCATGGCTTGTGATGGTGTTTGTGTGGTTTGATTATGTGATGCTGATCGTTATGGTGTTGTTATAGTGATATTGGTAGTGATTATGGTTGTTGGAGATTGATGCTTATGGTGGAGGTGATATGGTTTGGTTGATGATGATGTAGAGACGGTATTGAATGAAAAAACGCAGCAACCCTCTGCTTGTGTGTTGTTATTATTTTGTTGTTTTTTGGTTCTGTGATCTTTCTACCGCCTCCTCCTCTATCATGAAATGCTCAGGTTTTTATACCATTAGGATTTAGGTTTAGTCATTGAATTGTAATTGTTCTGAAGTTGGAATGCTTTGATGATGATAATGATGATGATTGGGAATTGATGGAGGAATTGATTTGTTGCTTAATTGGTTTTGATCGTGTCTTTCTTTTCTTCCCTCTTTTGTTTGACTTTTGACACATGATGACAATAATAATAATAATAATAATAATAATAATAATAATAATAATAGTAACAATGATACTACTAATAATAACAATTATAATGAAAATAATAAAAAATAAAAAAAATTAATAGTAATATTGACAAATTAAAGAAGAGCATAAAAATAAATTGACTAAAATATTTTTGGATTTTTTTTTTTTTAATACAAGTTACTAACAATAAAACTTAAACTAAATGAAATAGTTATAAAAAAACGACGGTAGGATTTGAACTCAAGACCTCGCACTAGTAAACCCCTAAACACTCTTTCCAATATCAATTGAGCTAATTCACATATTCAAAAAAAAAAATGCGGCAATAAACCATATGATTATGTAAGTGGGCAAAATTTGGGGTATGACAGTATGCAATTTAGTCTTTACGGGTGCTAATGGAATTTCAAATTTTGTTAACCTTAGGATATATGAATATTTGATTGTTTTTACGGTAGATTATTTTGTTAACCTTAGAATTTATGAATTGCTTTTTATCAAAATTGCATCGCAGATTTACTTTTTTGTATGCTTATGGTTGCATATAATTATTCTGATACTTACATTTTTTATTTAAAAAAAAAATTAATGCAGCGAAGGTAAAAGGAAAGAAGCAACGAAGAAAATATTTTGCTTTACCTATAAAGTTTCAACTTTGACACTAAAACAAACCGCTTGAATTTGATTGGCGAAAGAAACCGCTTCAATTACTATTCATCGATAATAACTCAGACTATTTAGAAGACATTGTATATCTTTGCCATCATGATTTAGTAGTTGATATTGTTAGTTTTTTAAGTTTCTTTATTCATTTTACGCATGTAAATTTTCATTTAGTTGCAACAACAAACTATTCATGTGATTCATCAATTTATTTTTAGGTACCAAATTATTATTTTTAGGACAGATAATTTTTACAGTAATATACTACCATCAATATTACACAGAGAAAGTTACAAAATAAAATTAAACAAAGAACACTATCATATATATACACATGTTAGCGCACTAATAAGACAAAAAAGAGCGGACAGACGGGCACAAGAGTGTAAATAGAGAATGTGTGATTTACATTCTCTATGTTATACACAAACGGGCCACTAGTATACATAAAAAAAAATGAAAAATTCTGGTGTGGTCATGGCCACAGTGTGCCTCAACATAGATCCACCCCAACATTTAACTTGTTAAAATTAAATTTGTTATACTAGGCCACATACATGACCCAAAACATACTTATCCCTTTTTTTATTTTATCGGTTGGACTAGCTTCTAAATAGGCAATTCCCTAAATCAAACTTGAATTAGTTTATTAAAGAAAATTTATGTTGTCAACTTTCGTATCAATATATGTCACTCATGGACTTAATTTTGAATGTCTTTCTCAGAGGCATTTAAAATATGCTTCATTCTTAACCATATAAGATGGTTTTTGAAGATATAATTTTCTAACTAAGGGGAGACAACATGCATTTTTCTTTGTGTGCATAAGAAATCACTAGCAAATACTCTATTCTAAAGGTTTGTGTGCAATTTCATATCAGTTTTACTTTGGTATGCTCTCATGGAAATTGTTTGCAGGTTAGTGCACATTTATTTCATCCTCAGATCTAACTTTTTATCAATTGATAATAGGTAGGTGGTTATATTTTTCCACCATTCTGTTTACTAAATTTAATTTGAAGTATTGATTCAATTATGAATTATTTAGAATGGTTGGTACATTGATAGGTGATTATATAAGTTTGATTTACTAGGAGATGAGATTCAATGAACAATTTTAGAAGACAATTATGAGTTGTGGAAGGTAAAGCTAAGCATTTTTTAGAATAAATTTACAACTAAGAATATAATGTATGGAGAATTAGCTGAGGGATTTCTCAAATTCCATAAACATATTCATGGCATGGTCTAGGTGAGGTCCTAGGTGGAAATAAACTTATTGATAACTAAATTAAGATATTGTTCCTAGGTATGTAGGCTTCTTTTGTCCTATTTATTTCCTAGAAGGACCAACTTTAACAATTTTTTCCTTCTTTTTTAGTTAATGTGAAACATACAACTTTTAGAATGTGTTTGGATGGGGAATTCTAGAAATTCAAGGGATTTTAAATACTAGGCAATTCAATTGATTCAATTGAATTCATTGATTCAATTGAATTCCCTTGATATTCAAATTCCATTGTTTGGATAAAGTAGTGAAATTCCATCAATTGTAAAATTCTTTGTTTGGCTAATATAATTGAATTTCCTTCATTTAATTTTATTTATCTTAATAAAATCGACCCTAAACCCACAAAGTCGGCAGAAAACCTAAAATCGACCAAAAATCCTAAAATCGACTATAACCCCAAAGATCGGTCGAAAACCCAAAAAATCGGCCCAAAAATCTATTATAAACCATAAAATCGGCCGAAAACCCTAAAATCAACTATAACCCCACAAATCGGCCGAAAAACCTAAAATCGGCCGAAAACCCAAAAATCGATTATAAACCATAAAATCGGCCGAAAACCCAAAAAATCGACCGAAAAACCTAAAATCGACTTTAAACCATAAAATCGGCCGAAAACCCTAAAAATGACTATATAGCCTAAAATCGGCCGAAAACGAAAAAATCGGTCGAAAAAACCTAAAATCGGCTAGAAAACCTAAAATCGGGCGATTTAGGATTTTCAGCTGATTTTAAATGGAGCTAAACCTAAAATTGGCAGAAAACCTAAAATCAACAAAAATTCCTAAAATCGACTATAACCCCAAAATCGGTCAAAAACCCAAAAAATCGACTATAAACCATAAAATCGGCCGAAAACCATAAAATCGATTATAAACCCCAAAATGGTCGAAAACCCAAAAAATCGACCGAAGAAACCTAAAATCGACTTTAAACCATAAAATCGGCCGAAAACCCTAAAAATTACTATAAACCCTAAAATCGGCCGAAAACAATAAATCAGCGGGAAAACCTAAAATCGGCCAAAAGCCCTATAATTGACCGAAAAATATAAAATCGGGAAAAACCCCTAAAATCGACCCTAGACCCAAAAAATCAGCCGAAAACCAAAAATCGGGCGATTTAGGTTTTTCGGCCGATTTTTTAGGTTTTTGGGTCCTGGTCGGGTTTTCGGCCGAATTTTGGTTTTTCTGCTGATTTTTGCGTTCTGGTCGGGTTTATGGTCGAATTTTGGGTTTTCGGCTGATTTTAGGATTTTTAGCCGATTTTTGAATTTTCGGTCAATTTCGGTTTTTCAGCGATTTTTTGGGTCCTGGTCGAGTTTTCAACCAATTTTAGGGATTTTTGAAATTTAAAGGATTTTCGGGCGATTTTAGGTATTTTGACAGTTTTCTGTTGATTTTGGATTTTATAGTCGATTTTAGATTTTCGCCCATTTTTTTGGTTCTGGTCAGATTTAGGGTCGATTTTAGGGTTTTCGACCAATTTTTGGGTTTTTAGCCGATTTTATGTTTTTCGACCGATTTTAGGTTTTTTGAGCAATTTTAGAGTTTATAGCCGATTTTATGTATTTTAACGGTTTTCAGTTGATTTTGGGGTTTATAGCATATTTTTGGTTTTTCGGCCGATTTTTTGGTTCTGGTTAGGTTTAAGGTCGTTTTTTGAGTTTTCAGTCGAATTTAGAGTTATAGCAGATTTTAGGTTTTTCGGCCGATTTTTGGGTTCTTATCAAGTTTTGGGTCGATTTTTGGGTTCTTATCAAGTTTTGGGTCGATTTTTGAGTTTTCGGTCGATTTTAGAGTTTTTAGCTGATTTTAGGTTTTTCGGCTGATTTTAGGTGTTTCAATCAATTTGTAATTTTTTTAAGTTTATATAGAGGAAGGAATTTGAAATTCCTTGCTTTTAGGTGTCATTTGAAATTCCATAAATTTGGCTTGAACAAAATACTTCATAAAATTCCATCATTTTTGAAATTCTTCAAATTATCATCCAAACAATGGAATTTACCTCAAATCATTTGAATTCCCTCAAAACATTATATTACCTCAAAACATTCCCCCATCCAAACACACTCTTAATTTTGTGCATACAAAAATTAGGCTTAATTGTATATTTAATCCCTTATCTTTATTTTTTTGTTTTAAATTGGTGCTCTATGTTTTAAAGGTTTCAATTTGGTCTCTACTTATGTCAATTTAAGTTGGTCATTTTTATTAAATTTTGAGTTAATTTCGTCTTAAACTTGCACTTGACTACACCATCCCAAATTGTCCACGTATGCAAATTTGTTAGTTACATCGATGACTTAAATCGAAATTTGACTAAAAAGACTAAATTAAAACTCTTTAAACATAAAAGGAACAAAATGTGTAATTCATCATAAAATTAGATAAATATGCATCTCAATGTAAGATAGGGAAAATACTTGTTAGGGCAGTACATGAAATGAGGATGCAAGAGGGGATCTAAATAATTAAATAAAATAATGCAAGTTGAGGCTTAATAATCATTCGTGACAGATTTGTGAACAATGTTTTCGCATCTTAAGCATTTCTCTTAATAAAATTTCAAAAGGCTTAATTGTAGTTTTAGTCCTCCTATTTTCACCATTTTGCAGTTTTGGTATCCCTATTTTAAAATTCGACTCCAACACATATTTTGTCTAAAATATGGTGATAAAACATGTTTTGAATTAACTTTTTGAAGGATTTTTCTTACAATTTTATCGATCTTGGTATTTTCGTATCATCAAATCATATACCATGTTGTTTAAAACATATCACATCGTCAATTTATAGTTAAAAATTATGATAGAGAGACCAAAAGACCAAAACTGTCAAATTTTAAAATAGAGGACCCAAAACTGCAAAATGATGAAAATAAAGGGACTAAAACTACAATTAAGTCATTTCAAAATGACCAACAAAACAAAACGCAAAACACACCTTTCTTTTACAAGCGCGTTTCTTCAAAGGATGGAATTTACTTTTGCTTTAGCCTTTAGTGATGACCAGCATAGCGAAGACTCATTGACTTTTGAGGAAGAAGTAGCTCAATAGAAATTTCACAGAGCTATCTTGTCCTAAAAGAAATCATGAGCAAGGCGTGTGAATGGGGCCCTTTTGCCTTTTAGAAAGAACGAAGTAATTCTTAAAACAGTTACAAACTTGGACACTTGTGTCATTGTTCTTATATATAAAGGAGTGAAGAAAATTGAAACCATGTCAATCAAATACCGTTTATTGTTTTGTCTTACACATCACATTACTACATTAATATTTAGAGCTTCAAACATGAACACACATATTGGTAGCCGGTTGAATGCTGCAGCTCAAGCTGGCAATATAGATCTTCTCTACACAATAATTCAAGATAATCCATCCATTTTGGAGGATATAGATATAATACCATTTATTGAAACTCCTCTGCACATCGCTGCATCTATGGGTCATCTCCAATTTGCTACTGAAATTATGATGTTGAAACCTTCATTTGCTTTGAAGCTAAATCCACAAGGATTCAGCCCCATCCATCTTGCTATGCGTAATCACCAAATGATGATGGTGTATCGCTTAGTGAACCTCAATAAAGACCTTGTTAGAGTTCAAGGGAGGGAAGGCATTACTCCTCTTCATTTTGCAAGTCAAATTGGTGACGTTGACCTATTAATTAGATTTCTCATTTGGTGTCCGGAATCCATTGAGTACTTGACTGTGAGACGCGAAACTGCTCTGCATATTGCTATTAAGTATAAACAGTATGAAGCCCTTGAAGTACTTGTTGGATGGTTCAAAGTAAATGATCAGAGAGACGCTAAAAAACTGGAGAAAGACATACTAAACCAGAAGGATGAGGCAGGCAACACCATTTTGCATATTGCAGCACTAAGTAGTGAACCGCAGGTATTCTTATGCAATATAACTAATATAACATGTCTCTTGTATATTTTTCTTGTTTTTCTCCCAATAAAAAATACAGATATGTTATACTAACACAAGAAGAGTGGACAAAAAGGGAACTAGATTTCCTAATGTTACAGCATCCTGCAGTAACAGATTCGGACCGTCTGACCTAAATCGTGCGGTTGTGATCGTTTGGAGTAATTTTAAAACTATATTATTTTAAACCATCCGATCTAAAATTAATGCTAAAATCTAAAATTGTGTTGGTTTCAACAACAGACAATCAATTCAAGTATAACTTTATTGTATTTTCATTAGAAAATTGCGTTTCAATAACATTTTTCTAAAAAATACTCTCTCCACTACCAAAAAATACCTTGCTCCTTCTCAAAATGAATCAATAAAAAAAATAGTCCCTCCATTACAAAAAAAACCCTCCCTCCATCTTAAATGAGTTATTTATGTAACCATATTCGGTCACTCTCAAAAACTTTGAAAATGTAGAAAGAGAAAAAATTAAATAATGTATAATATTTTTTAAAGGGGTTTGCTAACTTAGACCCACCTAAAAATATAAAGGTCTAAGTTAGCATGGTCTAACTTTAGGTACTATTGTAATTATAATTTATTTATAATTTATTATTTAATTATTTCGGCCCCCTGTTTTATAAATTTCTTGATCCGTTTTTTGATGATATAATAACTTCATTAATCTGATAAAATTTTATGAAAATTGTGTGTTTATTTACTACAAGAGATCTTGTGAAGATTTTAGTAGCTAAGATGAACGATTTCTAACAATTGCATTGTTTATTAATTACTTGGTAATACAGGCGCTTAAATTGTTGGTAAAGAGCCACTTGAACAAAAAAAAATTGTTGGTAAAGACTATGATAAATTTGAACGAAAAGAACTTGGACAACAAAACCTCATTAGACATAGCAACCACTCCGGAGATAAAGAGTATATTATTCAGCGTTGGAGCAAAACCTAGCTTAGAAGTCATTGTTGGTCCCACACTTGCTCGTGTGCTTATCAGAATTGTCCATGAATCATTAATAAATCCACGTAGCATATGTGGTGACATAACAGAGAAGGAACGCAGCACCTGGTTAATAGTTGCGACTCTTATTGCAACTGCAATGTATGCATCAATGCTGAGTCCCCTCGGTGGAGTTTATCAGATTAGTGCTAGTGAGATTAATAATTTTAACATCACTTCCCACAATTCTACCTTAGGATATGTTGGGACCTCGGTAATGCCGCCATTTAATTTCAATTTATTTGCAATTTTGAATTTGCTTTCCTTTGTTTTGGCAATTATAGCAATATATATTTTGACGCCAATTGGGAATGGGATAGTAAGCCATCTGGTGCCCTGGTCAATAGTTTTGTTTTGCTTTTCATATATGAATGCTTTGCTATGGATGATGCCGCAAGCTATATCTCTCACTGTATTTTCCTTATGTCTCGGTTTATTTTTTTTAGTCGCTTATGGGATCATGGGTATGACCTATTTCGATGTGTGCAAACTACTCCAATGGGACCACAATGTTGAGAACTTGAGTAGATGGTAGTTAAAATAGGAGAAACACCACCAAGAAGGTTGTCGGTCAGAGATAGATAGTACAACCATTAATTAGATCCGCGCAACTCAAACAAACGTCTGTCAAATTCATCAGTTCTCATTGTTGTATTTGTTTATGTTCAAATTCATGTTAAGGATTAAAAAATTTGTTTATTTGATTGCTTATGTTTTATTTTTTTGAAGCATTGATTGTTTATGTTTGAATCAAGGCAATCAAAACTGAATATGTTATTAAACCGACATGCTTACAGGTTCAATGTTCAACCAGTTGAATCGAGGTTCAACCAGGTTGAACCGTTTTTAATTATTTTTTTATATTTTCATAATAATAATAATAATAATAATAATAATAATAATAATAATAATAATAATAATAATGACAACAAACTAAAAGTTACACAATATTTATAATTTATTTGTTTTTAAAGCATAACATTCATAATTTACACTATTAAATTTTTTTGTTAACAAACATAGCTAAATTTAAAACTTGGCTTTAGTGCACTTTTGGTCCCCCTATTTTATAAAACTTGTAGTTTTGATCCCCTATTTTAAAAGCCAACTTTTTTATCCCCTATTTTAAAAAATTTGAACCTTTGATCCCCTATTTTAAAAGGCAACTTTTTGATCCCCTATTTTGAAAAACTTGAACTTTTAGTCCTCCAACTCAATTTAGTCAAATGTTTGCATATATGGCAAGCTCATTGATGATGTGGCAGTGGTCACGTGGACATATCATATTTCATGTCATTAATGTTTTGTTAATCAAATAATATGTTTTAAAAGTATTATTAAAATAATAAATTAATTAATAATTAATTAATAATAATTAAATTAAAATTAAAATTAACCACTATGCACATATATAAATAAAAAACAGTAAATTACCCAAATATTTGGGTAATTTGATAATTTTTAATTATATATTTAGATAATTTTTATTTATATATTTTGGTAATTTGCTGATTTTTAATTACATATTTGAGTAATTTAATAATTTTAAATTATATATTTGGGTAATTTAATAATTTTTATTATATATTTGGATAATTTACTGTTTTTTAATCATATATTTGGTTAATTTACTGATTTTTAATTATATATATGTATAGAGGTTGATTTTACTGTTTTTTTAATTATTATTAATTAATTATTTTATTATTTTAATACTTTTAAAACATAATATTTGATTTAAAGAAAAACATTAATGACATTGAATATGATATGTTCACATAGCCACTCTCACATCATCAATGAGCTTGCCACACAAGCAATAATTTGATCAAATTGAGTTGGGAATCAAAAGTTCATGTTTTTTAAAATAGGGGGGATCAAAATGTTGGCTTTTAAAATAGGGGTATCAAAAGTTCAAGTTTTTCAAAATAGAGGGATCAAAAGTGCATTAAAGCCTAAAACTCATATTCATGGATTTGTTTTTTGCAACCACAAAGAAGAAAGAATTTTATTGATCTTATGGTATAAGATATGATATGCCTAGCTTGTAACGACCCAAATTATTATTCTTAATTATTTATTTAATTATTTTTTGTAGACTAATTATTAGCTTATGTGACATGTGTTTTATGAGTAATTAGAATATTAGTGGATGAACTAATCGTTAGTTAGTTCAGTGGTGATTGGCGCTGAACTTGGTAAGGAGGACACGGTTCGATCCCCCGCAACTACGATCGGGAGGGGGCTGGAACCACTTGATGTCAGAACTGACCCCCGAACCAGATTAAACTGGTGGTGAAAAAAAGAAAAAGAATATTAGTGGATGAAGAGATATATAGAATAGAAGAGTTTGAGTTTGACTTTGTTTATTTGGCCTAAAATAAGTGAAGGGCAATTTGGTAATTAGAGGTGAGGTGTGACCTAGATAATTGGTATTTTTAGAGAGATGAATTCATTTTGTGTTGTTGTTGGTGGAGGTAGAGAGAAGCTCTCAAGAGGAAAAGAGAAAGAAAGGGAAAAAGAGAAGAAAAGCCAAGTTAGAGGGGAAGATTGAAGAGTGAAAGCTAGAGAAGCTCATCAACAAGGTAAGAGATTAGATTTACATAGCTAGAGTGATTAATGGAGGAGGGAGAATGTCTATTTCTCCATACCCAAACTCTCCACACTCTTTTCTTTTTTGGATCTTTGGGGATTTTCTATAAATTGATGAAATCATTTGTTTTAATGAAGCTTAATAACTCTTATTCATGTGAGAAAATGAATTTATGGGTTGAAAATGAGATATGTGTAAATGTTTGTTAAGTTTCATGAGATTTGTGAAGTTTTGTGAAAAGCATGATAAATCCTTTGATTCTTGATGTTGTGATGTTGTTTTTGTTGGAACAAAATGTGTTTTAGTACACACCCTTAGTTTTGATGATAACAAAGTATTAAATGGACAATTGATGTTACTAATGTTTAAATTAAGTGTGCAGGAGAATCCAAAGCTATATCAAGAGCACACTTGATTTAGACTCTGAAGGAACCTTATGGAAGTCTGAATCATTACACTCTGAAAGAGTTCAGAAGCTAAAAAAGTTCAGAAGCTCAAAAGGGATCAGGATGTCTGCAAGAGTTCAGAAGCTTAGAGAAGTTCAGAAGCTCAAAGACGTTCAGATGCCTCCAAGAGTTCAGAAGTTATCTGCTAGTCAAGAGTCACTCAGAAGATGAAGACGTTCAGAAGCTGAATTACGAAGGACTATTAGAGGCCAATTATTCAAGACCAATCGGACTTCAAAGATATCAAAGGCTCATCAGAAGCAAAGAGAATTCCACTGATCATCAGAAAGGCTACATCAACTACTCTTATCAAGTATGATGATCTGTATAAGGACAACTAATTACAACGGTCATAAAGGATGTGATTCTACTATCTCTAGGAGCTAGTTGTACCTTATTACTGTATTTGGACAGACAGTAAAAAGTGAAGCGTAACTGCGAAGAAAACATGTATCTGTTAGAGTAAATATTTGAAAGTTACAGCATGAGCAAAAAGGAATCAACAGCTGTCCATCTACAACAGAATTTTCCAACGTCTCAATATCTTTCTCAACTCATATAAATATCAAAAAGGAAGAATTGATGACTGTGAATCTTCATAGAACATATCTCTCAAATTAAGTGAGAATTGAAACTAGCTCAAGCCTCTGAAGTTATTATCTTGTAATAGTTTAAAGCTTAGAAGTTAGTATTACTCCTGCGTGAGTAATTTGGAAAAGTCTCAATCTTTGTGATTAGAGCAAAATAAGTCTCTTAGTCTTGTGTGACTTTGAGCAAGGAAGTCTCTTGTCTTGTGTGACTTGAGCAAGGAAGTCTCTTGTCTTGTGTGACTTGAGCAAAGAAGTCTCTTGCTTGTGTGCTTGAGCACCTGAATTGTAATCTTAGTGATTATAGTGAAATCCCTTGGAATTGCAAGGGGACTGGAGTACTCTCAATTTGTGAGGGGAACCAGTATAAATTCTTGTGTCTTTTTCTCTCTCTCACTCTCTCATTTACTCTTCCACCATTCTCTGAGTTTCAAGTTGTTTGTGTTAAATATTCCGCTGTGCTTAAAGACTCTGATAGATACAAATATCTGGAAAAGTTTCTAAATATCTAAAACACAATTCAACCCCCCCTTCTTGTGTTTTCTCCACGCACCTTCAGTTTTGTGTTATAAATTGTATTTTTAAGTGTATAAGTATGTTTAATTTATAACTTAAATGAAGTATCTTTTCATAACTGGAAGTTGATTTTGATGATTTTGGGTGAGTTTTTGAATGAACCCAAAGCAGAGGACCATTTTCTAGGTGTGCTCGCTAAACGAACAAGTGGCGAGAGGTGGTGACACTGCTCGCCAGGTCTCGCTGGGATACATGAAACTTTCTGTTTTGTCTCGCCATTCCGTCGCTAGGTCTCGCTGGGCAAGGAAGGTAGACATTTAGCTTACTGTTTGATGATTTAAATGATGATGGTAGTTTAATACATGAGTATGTAAATGTGTTCTTATGTTTGTATATGATTGTGAAAGATGCTTATAACATGTTAATTATGAGTTTGAATTAATATGATAATAATGATGGTGATGTTGTTGATTTATATATATATATATATATGATTGATGAATATAATGATGGTTTTTGATGTATTTAAGGGTTTATATCATAAGTAATCATGTTCTTATGTATATGTATGAGTAGAATAAATGTCTATGACATGATTTAGTTGATGAAGTAAGAACGAAATCTTGTGATGAATGTATATATGTATGTTATGTGAATTGACGAATAATTGATGGTGGAGTTATGTATACATGATGTTACATAATTGTTGGTGAACCTTTATGGTGGAGAATAACATACGTTCATATATATGTTCATGCATCATAATTGAGTAGTATTGATGAAGCTTGGACGTTTGATCCATAATGCATTGGATTCTTGTATCCAAAATTATTGGTGAATGGTACCGCATGTATTTAGTCGTGTCTAGGGGACATAACATGAAGGTGACATTAGTATGCATTAGAAATGTGTACATTTATGTGATTATGTGCTAATTTCATATAATTTGGTTAATTAATGACTTTTGGAAGATGAATTAATCGATGACATTATATGTGTATTATATTGTGATACTACATAATGGTGTGACTTGATTTTAGGTGATGTTGAGTTAGATAAATGACTTGAGTAATATTTATCTATTTATTTTTGTTGGGTTTTTTGTATGTTAGCTTCATTTTGGTAAAATAAGCCTGAAGCTAGATGTTGGACAAAATCTTGCAGCATTCGGTACAACATCAGAATGTCTTGAACACGCGCCTAAGTTTGTTATATTTTGCGTTATATTTGTTTGATGAATAATCTCGCGGTAACTTGTTCACCAAGATGCACATGGTTTAAATCTTCAGAAGTGGTTTACACGGTTGCTTGTTCCTTAAGGTTGCAACATTTAAGGAAATAAAGATTTGATTCCAAAATATGTATGCAAAAGATTTGGTTTTAAAATATTTTTTTGGAAGGAATATTTGATGCAAATATATGGAAAAAATATATTTGAAGAAAATATATTATTGAAGGAATATTTGATGGAAATATATGTGAAAAATATATTTGGTGCAAATATATTTATGGAAGGAATATTTGGTGGAAATATATTTGTGGAAAATATTTTATGCCTTTAGAAGATTTCTTGGAGCTTAAGCTTATTGTTAATCAAGCTCGTGATTGCTCGTGGCTATTTAAAGGAAGACTCATGCCTAATTTTAAACACCGAAACCGAACCAAATTAGAATATCAAAGATGTAGTCTTTTAGGGGTTCGTGCCTTGTAAGCCTTGTGCTTTATTTGTGAGCCACTCTTTGTTGGAACAAAATGTGTTTTAATACACACCCTTGAGTTTTGATGATAACAAAGTATTAAATGGACAATTGATGTTACTAATGTTTAAATTAAGTGTGCAGGAGAATCCAAAGTTATATCAAGAGCACACTTGATTTAGACTATGATGAAACCTTATGGAAGTCTGAATCTTTACACTCTGAAAGAGTTCAGAAGCTAAAATGTGGTCAGAAGCTAAACAAGATCAGAAGCTCAAAAAGGATCAGGATGTCTGCAAGAGTTCAGAAGCTCAGAAGCTCAGAGAAGTTCAGAAGCTCAAAGATGTTCAGATGCCTACAAGAGTTCAGAAGTTATCTGCTAGTCAAGAGTTATTCAGAAGATGAAGACGTTCAGAAGCTGAAATAGGAAGGACTATCAGAGGCCATTTATTCAAGACCAATCAGACTCCAAGATATCAAAGGTTCATCAGAAGCAAAGCAAATTCCCCTAGTCATCAGAAGGGCTACATCAACTACTCTTATCAAGCCTGATGATCGGGTTAAGGACAACTAATTAGAACGGTCACAAAGGATGTGATCCTACTCTCTCTAGGAGCTAGTTGTACCTTATTACTGTATTTTGGACAAACAGTAAAGGTGAAGCTTAACTGCAAAGAAGACGTGGCTTTACTCAAAGGATATTCAAAGGCTACAGCTGTCCATTTTACAACGGGAATTTCTCCAACGTCTCAATGTCTTTCTCAACTCATATAAATATGCAAAAGAAAGAATTGATGACTAACGAACTTCAATAGAAAATATCTCTCAGAATAAAGTGAGAAATTGAATTGTAATAGCAAACATCTCTCTAATTAAGTGAGAATAGAAACTAGCTCAAGCCTCTGAAGTTATTATCTTGTAATAAGTTTAAGCTTAGAAGTTAGTATTACTCCTGCGTGAGTAATTTGAAAAGTCTTATGCTTAGTGTAGAAGCAAGGAAGTCTTCTGCTTAGTGTAGAAGCAAGGAAGACTCTTGTCTTGTGTGACTTAAGCAAGGAAGTCTTAAGCTTGTGTGCTGTAGCAAGGAAGTCTCTTGTCTTGTGTGAATTGAGCAAGGAAGTCTTGAGCTTGTGTGCTTGAGCAAGGAAGTCTCTGATCTTGTGTGATTAGAGCAAGGAAGTCTCTTTGTCTTGTGTGACCTAGAGCAAGGAAGTCTCATGCTTGTGTGCTTGAGCATCTAAATTGTAATCTTAGTGATTATAGTGAAATCTCTTGTAAGTACAAGGGGACTGGAGTACTCTCAATTTGTGAGGGGAACCAGTATAAATTGTTGTGTCTCTTTCTCTCTCTCACTCTCTCATTTACTCCTTCATCATTCACTTAGATTAAAGTTGATTGTGTGAACTATTCCGTTGTGCTTAAAGACTCTGATAGATTTAAATATCTTGAAAAGTTTTTAAATATCCAAAACACAATTCAATATGAGGAGTTTAGAATGGAAGAAAATGAGAGTATTGGAATGAAATTTCAAAATCTATAGAGGAAACTGAAGACATCAATTCAATGAGTCTTGAATTGAGAAGTGAAGAAGCAAAAGCAGCAAGGAAAGGAAAGCAAGCATTGGAACATGAAGATCTTGTTGAAGAACCTGATGAAGAGTATCTTGAAAGGTTTTCAAGAAAACTTCAAAGATGGTACAACTTCAAGAAGAATGAAGGAAAACTGGCTAAAGGAATGACAACCTGGGATGAACTAGACAACTTCTCTGAAGATGAATCTGGAAGAGCACCAGGAGCTGAAGAATCAAGTTCTGAAGGTGGTTCAGACTCTGAAGATTCAAGTTCTGATGGAGAGTCAGAACCTGAGAACATAGACAATATCCAGAGAAGAATGAATCAGGTATACTCTTGTCTTTCCAAAGCAAAATTGATCAAGCATCTTAAAAAGGCCTTACTTAAATCCTTTAATAGTCAGCAGAAGTATAAAAAGCAGACTATGAGAATTTAAGTAAGCAAGCAAATCTCTCAAAAGATCTTGTACAAAAAGATTTTATCAAAACAAAAGATCTTGAGAAAGGTTATGCTATGTGTTGCAAACCCTTTGAGCACTCTCCTGCTTTCAAAGAGTACTGCAACACAAATGTTGATCAAAATAAAATTGTTTTTATGCTTTGCAACCTTAGAACCAACAATACTAATGGGATTGGGTACTCTAATAATAAAACACTAGAGGAACCAAGCTCATCAGTTATTGATGGAAGCTTCTCACTCCCTAATCTTTACACTACATTTGTATCTGATAGTACTCAGATGAAACAAATGAAGGATAAAGATTTTGAAACTAACAGTCTAGGACCCTCAAGCAAGTGGGTACCAAGAGATAAAATAGTTTACTTGATTGCAGGTGAAACAAAGACTCTGAACCTTCCAATCACATGGATGCATGTGAATGTGAATGGAAAGAGAGCAATTGTGCATAGAAGGCACATTTATTAAGAGTCAGATGGAGAATAAGATGAAATGGAATACATAAGCAACAGGAGGGAGTATGAAGAATTTGAAGGTTGTTTTGAACAAGACTATGATGATAACAACTCTCTATGGTGGGATGATTGCCCAGACTTTGATCTTGAAAGAGATTAAACAAAATGTCATCAAAACAACAAAGCTTCAAAATCAGGTAAGAAACTCTAAACTCCTTAATGACATCTTAGAGGAATAACATTCAAAGGTTAAAAATATCTTTTTAGGACACTTGATTTATTTGAACAAAATGTTCAGAACTAAAACCTTGAAAAATCTTGTCTGAACATATATTTTAAATGTCCTGGAAAATTTTTTGTTCTTAGACTCTGAAGTATTTTAGATCTCAGCATCTGAAGTAGGTCAGACTGTGAGAACTTTTCAACCTCTGAAGGTTAAGCCTCTGAATAGGAAATGAATTGGAAACGTTTAAGTATTATTACTGAAACGTTTTTGGCGCTAAAAGAACAACACGTACACACATTCTGATTGGTTTAAAAACAGTTAATGATTAGTTCTTTTCTTTTTGGTTTAAAAACATCTTTCACAACCAACACTTTTCATCTTCTAAACCTCAGATAATCTTCTTTCTTTCTCAAATTAGCATAACCTAAAACCCTAACCTCAGAATGGCAGCACCTACCTCATCATCTTCAGATTCTCTATTTGCGTTTCCTAAAAACTTTCCTATCAACACTACTGCTTGCGAAGAGATGTTTTCCACATATTTGTCTCTCAAGATGGAGGGAAAATCTCTAAACCTAGTTATGGAACAACCAGTGGACTTTGATAGCTTGGAGAAGAATCACTTTGACGTTCTAAAGTTCTTTATTGAGCATAGTGGGAGCTTTAGATACATGAAGTTGTTAAATGGTCCAATCTACCCAACGCTTGTTAAAGATTTCTGGATCAGAAGCAATGTGAAGACGGTTGAAGATTATAATAAGGAGCTAGCTACAAGAAGAAAAGAAAAGGCTGAGAATAAGGATAAGTCTCCTCAAGAATTGGGATTAAGAGTTGTGGAAGAGACTGAAGTGCACTCTGCGGTTTGTGGATTTGAAGTAATTCTCACTGCTTCAAATATGGCTAAGGTGTTATCTATCCTCAATGAAGGAACCTACCATACCTATAGCCAAAGCGAGCAAAGAATTCAAAATTTCTAGTGAACATGACCAAGTTGTACTACGCTAAAGGGAAGAGCTGTGAAAGCAACAAGGTGGGAGATTTGAAGCCTATTCAGAAGGTATTGGCCAAAATAGTTTTGGGATCAATATTTCCAAGGAGTGGAAGTTCTGATCAACTTTCATGGGACCATAGGCACTTTATCTATTTTCTCACAAGAAAATTTGACCTGAATTGGGCAAAATACATCTTCAATCACCTTTGCAAGGCTGTGAGTGTCACCTAGAAGCAAACCAAGCCAAATGTTCATATCATCTATCCAAGAATTCTTAGTGAAATTTTTCATCAATGTGGAGTGATAGATATTATCAAGGCTGCTGGTCATCACAATCTGATTAGGGAAATCAGAGCCTCTACAATCTCTGCTCACACCCTCTCCAACATGAACTTTCTAGCAGGGAAAGAGATACAACCTTCTGATCCATTTGAACCTCAACCTCACTCAGATGATTCAATGGTGAAGAGATATAAGATTGACATACCTGCTGTCTCAAATGGTATTGTCAATCAATATATACAACTGCTAGAAAGTCAAGGTGAAGGGATTGAGATTGAAGAAGAGGAATTGAAGAAGAAGAGGAAGAGGCTGGTGAAGATAAAGATGGAGAAGAGTGAAGCAGCAAGGGCAGAGGATAAAGGAAAGATCAAGTCCAAGGCTGGGAGTTCAACTGTGAAAGTAGTGGATGATGAAGAAAGTGAAGATGATGATGAACCACTATGTTTCAGATTGAAGAAACTTGCCAAAGAGCCAAAGAAGACAGTTGCTGAAAGCTCATCCAAGGACAACTCAGGTAATGTATGTTTGTCTAAACCTGATGTTGTAAACACTCAAGAGACTCAACCAACCCCATCATCAACCCAACCCATAAATTCACCTCTACATTTCCTTGAGGAACATTTAGGTGGTGAATTATCCTATCAAACTAAAACCACAAATTTAGTTCAAAACCCATCCACCCAGACAAGTCCTGAAGACCACCTCACATTAAAACAACTCATCTCAGAAACTGTCCATTCAGAACCTCCCATACTAGAAATAACCCATACTGAACCACACCTCTCACCAGAACCTGTTCAAACACCACCTGAACACCAACCCTCTGATAATCAAGGTTCTGGCCATCAAACACATTCTGACCACCAACTACCACCTGAACTTCAACCATCACATAACCAAACACAACCTGAACAACAAAGTACTGAGGAACTTGAACCTCACTCTGATGTTTCAAGACATACTTGTCGCGCCGCGAAAAACGCCCGAGCGTAAATACGCGCGATATGAAACACAGAGTCGCCACCAAAGTTTATTCATTCCCGTAGGAAAAGGAAAATATCGATAAAACCTTGAAAACAACGGAAAGATGGTCATCACAACCATTTTCGGGTTCGGGAGTCGATTATGCAAGGGGAAGGTATTAGCACCCCTCACATCCGTTGTACTCAACGGGAACCTTCGTTTTAGCTTAGGGTTTAAAAAGTGTTTTTTAACTTGTTTATGTGCTTTCTATTAACGTTTTGCTTTTATTTCAAAATTGCTTTATTAAAAGTATATATTCAAAAGGGGGAAAATGTTAGTTTTTTATTGTTGAGTTTGACAAGATGTTGAATCTCGCTCCTACGTATTTCCGGGTGCGATGAGAAATTCAAAGCTCACGTAGTTCTCTAAAAAAACCTTGTGTGTTAGTTATTTTTTAGAGAAAATATTTTAGTCGCATTCTAGTGGTTAAACGTATGCTTGTATGCTCGCGCGTGGGAGACTTAAGCGTTGTTTGTATCACGTTAGAATGGATAAAACATCATTTGGTTTTGAAAAGTTGTTTTTGATTTCTTTGGTTGCGCAAAGGCAGAAATTGATTTGAGGAGTTGAGTTATTTTTATTTGTTATGTTGTGAAAAAAAAAGATATAGTTTTAGGTGCGGAAAAAAAACAACCGGTAGGCGAAGCGAAAGCTAAGCGTTTGATTATTCGAGAGATGAACGGATGTACATCCATAAGTCTCTTTTCAATCCGAGTTTTTTTTGTACATTAGACTAATAAAATAAATAAACACATGCTTTTTTTTTTGTTGGTTTTACTTGTTTAATTATTTTTTTAGTTGTTATTAGCAAATAGATTAAAGGGAGGTGCAAATCTAATAAATGGATTTTAACCCAAAACAAACAAACAACCCAAACTAACAAAATAAAACAAACACTTAAACAAGTAAATAGATGTATTTGCAGATAAACAACACATGAAACAAAAAAATTTGGAAACGCGTGAAACAGAGAGTGAGAGTAAACCGAGGAGAAAGCAAACGGCGGCGATAAGGGCGGAGGCAGCCGGAATCGGCAGCGGTAGCACCGGAATCCCTTTCCCTTCTTTCCTCTGCTTTGATCTGCTTCTGATATTCTTCTTTCTTTTATTCTGTTTCTATTTTGCTTTGATGATGGGTTTGGAAGGGATGATGGTTGTTGATAGTTAAGAAAGATGAAGGTTGAAAGTTGGGGTTTTGATTATTGTTAATGGTGATATTGGTTTTATTGAAGAAGATGAATTTCCCTTTTATTAGTTTCAGGTTCTGTTTGTTCTAGTTTTTAATGGTTTTATGTGATTTTGTGTTTTTGCCTCTTGTTCTCTTCTGCAGCCTCTTTTCCTTTTTCTACTGATTCCCCCCTCCATTGTCTGGTTTTTGCTCTAATTTATAGAGTTTATTGATGAATTTTTATGTTCATTGGATAAAAAGAAGTTTGGATTTGCTGATATTTTGGCAGAGAAATTGGATTAACAAAAATCAAAGAGGAATGAAATGACATGAACTTTTGCTTTGAGTGTAAAGTTGATGAAGATTAAGCTTGTTTTGGTGAAAAGTTGAAGATGAGGATGCAGATGCGTGCAATAGGATGTTGTTGTTGTTTCCTTCTTTTTTTTTGTTTGACCTTTGAATATAATAATAATAACAATAAAAGTAAAACAAAAAGAAATAAAAGAGGGGAGGTGGGGAAGATGCAGCCACGTGCTGCATCTTTTTTATTTGTTATTTTTTTTTTGTTATTAATAATAATAAACAACAATAATAATAGATTAAAGATGAATGATGATAAAAGGAAACAAAATAATAGTAATCTACTAAAAATAAAAACTTACCTAATTTGACATTTTTTATTCTAAATGAAATTACTAACAATAACAAATTGACATATTTTTTAGATTTTGACTACTTTGCATAAAAACAATGATTAAAATAGAAAATACAAGTGTTTAAAAATTGAAAATAATAGTTAAGAAATTCAAAATTAAATAAAAAGGACACTAGTGGGATTTGAGCCCATGACCCTAGACTCAAAAACTACCAAATAGGCTATACAAATAATTGAAAGAAAATGCAACTAAAACAAAGTGATAGAAAGGGGTGGTCAAAATTTAGGGTATGACAATACTGAACTTGTTGATTCAGAAGATATCCAAAATTCCCCACCAACAAACCTTGTTGATGTTATGGTTGAAGAACTTCATGTCAATGATTTTCATCTTAAAGTCTTTGATCAACAGCAACAACAACCTCAACCATCAACTCAACACACCCTTTCACCCTCAAACTCTGAACCTCATCCAACTAACTCAACCAACATTGATATCTTGAGTGAATACAATAGTTTGTTTAGACAGATACATGGTCTTCATGAGCTAAGGCAATCTGACATGCCTTCATCTGAATATGTTGCTCAATGGGTGAGTTTGACCGAGGATTTAGTGAAGAAGCTGCACAACCTTCAAGAGGCTGATATTGAAGAACAGAGGAGGTTTGACAAGGGAAAGGCTAAAGTGGTTGAAGAGGTCATTCAAAATCAAAAGGACACAGAGAGGAATCATCCTGAATCCTCTACTGTAAGAAATAGTAATCTGAATGAACCTGTCCAAGGAAATCTAAGGAGCAATCAAGAGCATCTGCGAAATCCAGTGTATGAGGCTGAAATTGAAGAAATCAAAGCCCAGATGGATAAGTATATTGGGATGATAGAGAAAGTCAATGGAAACCAAAAAGAGATTATGAAAACCTTAGCTTCTCTCTGTAACCAACCCCAATAAACCCTTAGGATTTCTTTAAGTGCTTATGTGTTTATCTGCAGTTTAATATTTTTTTTGCACATTGGTAGGATTAAGTACATACCTCTGAATGTTTTTAATGATATTGTTTGCCAATCTTAAATATTCATTCATTATGTGCTAATCTGATTGTTTTTATTTCATTCTGATTATAACTATTTTTGTGAGATTTATTTCTTAAATAAGCTTTAATTTTTACAAACAGTTTTTCATTGTAGACATCAAAATATTGTGTTTCATTCATAAAATTGATTTTCAATGAGTACAATATTTGGTTATTCTTCAATAATCAAATTACATAACAAGAGAAGAAACATAATAAGAAATTCAAATTAAACTAGCCAAAGTAATTGAATTTATTTCATTGAGAACATAAGTTCTGATTACATATAAAAATTTCTAAGGACTATCTTCTGGATGCTTCAAAGGCCATATTTGTGGCTACATGCCTAAATATGACCTTTGTAGAGGGGAAAGGTTGAGATTTTGGCTGAGCCATCCAACTAGTAGTCTTTCTTGAAGAAACCGACTCTGATGCATCAGTTTGGTTTCCTTCAGGAAAAGACTCTAGCCCCTCTAGAGCCTTGGATATCAGTTTGATTTTCTTCAGGAATATTTGTCTTACGAAACTTAAAACAATCAGAGTCCAAAGATTTTTCTTCAGACTCCGAACTGAGTTTTTCTGTAACATACACTGGCTTTGTTTCTCTTGAATTCTTCTTATGTTTTCTCCTATCTTGAACATCTACTTCTTTGTAACATCTACTTCTCTCTTCTCTGAGCGTTTCATTTTTTTTCAACTGCTCTATCAATAACCTACGATTATTCTGTGTGAATAAAATGACTAGGTACCTCTCTCCTTTTATAAGCACATATCAATTGCCGAGTCTTAAATGCGTTCAACCAATCCTGATTTGACGGTATTGAAAGTTGGAATTATTATTAAATTGCTTATACTACCTTTTTTATAATGACAAAAGGGGGAGAAAGAATATTGGTAAATCAATTGTTGGAAGAAGCGAAATTACTTAGCTTTTTAGGGCTTTGTAGTGCTCAAGAGAGAGAACGTAGGAGAATTAGTCAAAGTTAGTAGCATGAGGTACATGCTTTGATATGACAATCTGATCTTGAGGATTTCAAAATATTGTGCTAAAGAGAGCTCTGAACTATTTTTGAAAAGTTTTGCTTTATGCTCTCAACTGATTTCAAAACCTGTGTTTTAAGCTCTGAACTTTTTGAAAAGATTTTTTTTAAGCTCTGAACTGTTTGAAATATATTTTGAACTCTGAAACTGTATTTCATGATAACCATCAGAACCAAGTGTGTGTGTATACGTTTCTAGTGCCTCTGATCCTATTGTCATTTAATTTAAATATTTATTTCATCTTGCATCTTCATTAAGCGCATAATTTCAAGGAGAATACATTTATTAATTGAAGTTTATTATTCATAGATAGTTCTTGAGTAAGGGTGCAACATTATTCAAAGATTATCACACTATGAAAAGAAGAAGCTTGCAAATCTTGTTCTTTATATAGTAAAATATGAATAATTTAAGTCATATGATAAAGTAATTTTGAAACTGATTAAAATTAACTATGGATACAAAATAGGGGGAGCTTACAAACCTAACCCTATGGGATATTAGACTTAGGGGGAGCTTGCAAAACTCATAAGCCTAATGTTAACATAGCTGATTTTTATCAACAACAATTGTATTTAATACTTATGTTTGTCATCATCAAAAAGGGGGGGGATTGTTGGAACAAAATGTGTTTTAATACACACCCTTGAGTTTTGATGATAACAAAGTATTAAATGGACAATTGATGTTACTAATGTTTAAATTAAGTGTGCAGGAGAATCTAAAGTTATATCAAGAGCACACTTGATTTAGACTCTGATGAAACCTTATGGAAGTATGAATCTTTACACTCTGAAAGAGTTCAGAAGCTAAAATGTGGTCAGAAGCTAAACAAGATCAGAAGCTCAGAAAGGATCAGGATGTCTGCAAGAGTTCAGAAGCTCAGAGAAGTTCATAAGCTCAAAGATGTTCAGATGCCTACAAGAGTTCAGAAGCTACCTGCTATTCAAGAGTTATTCAGAAGATGAAGACGTTCAGAAGCTGAAATACGAAGGACTATCAGAGGCCATTTATTCAAGACCAATCAGACTCCAAGATATCAAAGGTTCATCAGAAGCAAAGGAAATTCCCCTAGTCATCAGAAGGGCTACATCAACTACTCTTATCAAGCCTGATGATCGGGTTAAGGACAACTAATTACAACGGTCACAAAGGATGTGATCCTACTCTCTCTAGGAGCTAGTTGTACCTTATTACTGTATTTTGGACAAACAGTAAAGGTGAAGCTTGTAACACCCTAACCCCTTAAGCGCGTATTTATTAAATATAAACAAATAAACACCTAGCAATTAAGGCATTACATGGAAAATAAAACGGAAACAAGCATGCAAAACATTTAAGAAAGATTACCAAAGTAAACCCACAGCGGAATACAATCCGATTACCATATATTGATCATCATGATAATCGTAACATATTCAGATGCTAATAGTCATCATACAAGCCATATAATTACATCCAAGTTATAGATTACAATTAGCAAGGTCATCAAAATAAATAAGTTATAAACGAGTTCAAGCGTATAATCCCCGACTCGATGTTACAACTATCAGAGCAATTGCTATTACAACCCAAAATATGATACCAGAGGAGTAGCTTAACTAACTCCTCACCAAAAAGTATGCTACTAATAGCACAAGCACGAACTCCTAATCCTGAGCGGACTTCTCAACCTGGTGATCTGAACCACGCAACGGTTCAGAGGTACACAAAACAGAGAGTTAGTAAACATAACCAATAAATAAGTTTAACACAAGCTTATACTTCACATATATATGTTATCATGCATAACTAGCTCACATATACATATTTATCCTTTAATATAACAATCAACACAATTGAACACAATTGGGGTAAGAATTAATGAATATAAATTCATCCAATTAACACATACACACACAATGCCATGTACCAATTATCAAATACATATATGCATAATCCCCTAATGCAACTAATGTCAAATTCTCATGATATGTCATCCTAGACATTTCTAATGCATGTGGTACCATCGTCTTTATTAGAGTATCTCACCTCTAATATCCGTCTTTATCGAATAAATATAATTCGATATCCGTCTTTATTAGAATAAATATTCTAATATCCCTAACTCAATTCATGAATGCATGGATGACTCATGAATAATCTCAAATAATTAGCATTAAGCTATACTCATATAATATGAAAACATTATTCATATTCGTCTTTATTAAGATATCATACATCTCAATATCCGTCTTTGATATTTCAAAAATATCATCCACAATTTATATAATTCATCATCAATCATCAGATACAATTTATCCACAACCTTAAAGTATAGAAAACACACGAATATATAATAAAAATTCATAAACCAAACTTCATCTCATGAAAATAACTTCGGAATCGGAATCTACACGAAAAATCGAGGGAAATAGGTTCCGGATGCATAAACCGTCAAAAAGTCAACCAAAAGTCAACACAGGTCAACCCTGGTCAACGGAACTCTGCGCGCGGCGCGGACCATCCGGCGCGCGGCGCGGGAAGCCAGAACCAACAAGAAGAATCGGCGCGCGGCGCGGACCATCCGGCGCGCGGCGCCAAATAACAGAAACCAAATACTGTCAACAAGGAAGAAGCTGCGCGCGGCGCGGGAAATCCGGCGCGCGGCGCGGCATAGCAGAGGTAAATCTGTCAAACGCGTTTTTTGTACGAAAATCACTTATTTGACCCAAAATCACTTATTGTTCAGTTCCAGAAATTATACCAAGTATGGGTTATGTTCATACATGTTCAAAACACATTAAAAGCAACTTATTAACACAAATAATCACTTATTGTTCATGGATCTGACATATTTGTAAAAACTCATAAACATTTACAATTCTTAACAAACATCTACAAATACCCATTTTTACCCATTAAAATTGTTCATACATCATGTTAAGAGTATATTAAGCATACTATGAACATGAGTTTTCACTTTCATTAAGAAAAATCACCCCAAAAAGCCCACGAAAAATAGTAGAGAAAGTTTGGGTTCGGAGAAATTGACATTCTCCCCTTTCTCTAGCCACTCAAAATTATGAAACTATCTCTCTTACCTTGGCTCTATGAATTTTCGGATTTGCTTGATGAATCTTCAAGATCCCTTTTGCCCTAGCACACAAAATGCTCTTCCTTCTCTCTACTTCTCAAAAGAACATGAGTTTTTTGTGAATAGTGATCTCTCTCTCTCTAAAGGAATGCCTTATAAAGGTCCCCCCATTCCAATAGTCACTTAGGCCCAATGTCACCAAGGCCCAATAGCTCTTAAGCCCACTCTCGCGTAATTCTCACAAACTCGTCTAATTAACTAACACTCTCGCTTATTAATTAATTATCGCTTATGAAAATATAATATTAGACACAAAATAATATAGCGAATAAATATAATACGAATAATAAAAATCGGGTCGTTACAAAGCTTAACTGCAAAGAAGACGTGGCTTTACTCAAAGGATATTCAAAGACTACAGCTGTCCATTTTACAACGGGAATTTCTCCAACGTCTCAATGTCTTTCTCAACTCATATAAATATGCAAAAGAAAGAATTGATGACTAACAAACTTCAATAGAAAATATCTCTCAGAATAAAGTGAGAAACTGAATTGTAATAGCAAACATCTCTCAAATTAAGTGAGAATAGAAACTAGCTCAAGCCTCTGAAGTTATTATCTTGTAATAAGTTTAAGCTTAGAAGTTAGTATTACTCCTGCGTGAGTAATTTGAAAAGTCTTCTGCTTAGTGTAGAAGCAAGGAAGTCTTAAGCTTGTGTGCTTAAGCAAGGAAGTCTCTTGTCTTGTGTGACTTGAGCAAGGAAGTCTTAAGCTTGTGTGCTTGAGCAAGGAAGTCTCTGATCTTGTGTGATTAGAGCAAGGAAGTCTCTTTGTCTTGTGTGACCTAGAGCAAGGAAGTCTCATGCTTGTGTGCTTGAGCATCTGAATTGTAATCTTAGTGATTATAGTGAAATCTCTTGTAAGTACAAGGGAACTGGAGTACTCTCAATTTGTGAGGGGAACCAGTATAAATTGTTGTGTCTCTTTCTCTCTCTCATTTACTCCTTCATCATTCACTTAGATTAAAGTTGATTGTGTGAACTATTCCGATGTGCTTAAAGACTCTGATAGATTTAAATATCTTGAAAAGTTTTTAAATATCCAAAACACAATTCAACCCCTCCCCCCCCTTCTTGTGTTTTCTCCACGCACCTTCACTCTTGTATCATCTTGATGCTAGAGTAGGACTGGTTTAGTTGAGTTGTATTTGTGATTTACTCAAGAGCTTTTAAGCGTGAGTAAAGTTTATTTATGTCTAAGAGTGTGTCTCCACCATTTGATTGTAATCGTTTGTAAGCAACACTGTCTGTGTTGTTTGAAGGAAGTGAGACGGGGCGTCTCATATATAGGAGTTCCTAGGTAGGATTGCATGAGGTAGTGTCTAGGCGATAAGATAGAAACGAGATGATTATTAAGCCAACTTGCATTATTTTATTTAATTATTTAGATCCCCTCTTGCATCCTCATTTCATCTAATGCCCTAACAAGTACTTTCCCTATCTTTACATTGAGATGTATATTTATCTAATTTTTACGATGAATTACGCATTTTGTCCCTTATGTTTGAAGAGTTTTAATTTAGTCATTTTAGTCAAATTTCGAGTTAAATCATCGATGTAACTAATAAGTACTTTTCGTATCTTTACATTGAGATACATATTTATCTAATTTTTATGATGAATTACACATTTTATCCCTTATGTTTATTTTAAGTTTCAATTTAGTCCCTTAAATTTATAGAATTTTAATTTAGTCCTTTTAGTCAAAATACTCACGAATATATAGGAACAACTTGTTATGGCTTATGTATTTATTTTATTTTTCATTAGTCATTTGCCGTACCGTTTTCATTTCTCTGGTTGCTCTCCACACAATTCTAGCACCCACTCACTACACATGAACCAACCGTGTTCACCCACAGAAAATCATAAGCCACTCTCTCACTTCTCTTAGAGTGTGTTTGGATGGGGAATTCTAGAAATTCAAGGGATTTTAAATACTAGGCAATTCAATTGAATTCCCTTGATATTCAAATTCTATTGTTTGGATAAAGTAGTAAAATTCCATTAATTGTAAAATTCTTTGTTTGACTAATATAATTGAATTTCCTTCATTTAATTTTATTTATCTTAATAAAATCGACCCTAAACCCAAAAAGTCGGCAGAAAACCTAAAATCGACCAAAAATCGACTATAACCCCAAAGATCGGTAGAAAACCCAAAAAATCGGCCGAAAACCCAAAAATCTATTATAAACCATAAAATCAGCCGAAAACCCTAAAATCAACTATAACCCCACAAATCGGCCGAAAAACCTAAAATCGGCCGAAAACCCTAAAATCGACTATAACCCCAAAAATTGGTCGAAAACCCAAAAAATCGACCGAAAAACCTAAAATTAAACCATAAAATCGGCCGAAAACCCTAAAAATGACTATATAACCTAAAATCGGCCGAAATCGAAAAAATCGGTCGAAAAAACCTAAAATCGGACGATTTAGGATTTTCAGCCGATTTTAAATGGAGCTAAACCTAAAATCGACAAAAATTCCTAAAATCGACTATAACCCCAAAACCGGTCAAAACCCCAAAAAATCGACTATAAACCATAAATTGGCCGAAAACCATAAAATCGATTATAAACCCCAAAATGGTCGAAAACCCAAAAAATCGACTTTAAACCATAAAATCAGCCGAAAACCCTAAAAATTACTATAAACCCTAAAATCGGTCGAAAAAACCTAAAATCGGCCGAAAACCCAATAAATCAGCCGGAAAACCTAAAATTGGCCAAAAGCCCTAAAATCGACCGAAAAATATAAAATCGGGAAAAACCCCTAGTCTTTTGAAATTAGCTTATGCATTTGTGTTTCTCAAGATGCTCTCTGATTAAGTTTCTCCGATATGGATAAGGTTCTAAGGATTTTCATAAGTGAAAAATCATTAACATATTTTAGTTGAGAAGCACTTATAATCCAAATTGGACCGAATTTGTATTAACTATACAATCAATTGCTTTTAATAAACTTCAGGGAGATGCCATTGGAAGGGGATAACAGTGATCCTCTCCAATTTTTTCTCTCCAATTCTCTCTCCAATTTTTGTTATGTGTCTTTCTCTCTCATGTGAAGAGAGAGAAATTAATAATAAAAAATAAACAATTAATGATGAGAGAGAAAGACACATAAAAAAAATTGGAGAGAGAATTGGAGAGAAAAAATTGGAGAGGATCCAAATCCGTTGTTAATACATGTTTAAAAATAGGAAATAAAATGTAAATAACTGGTGTTTTTATAGTTGAAAATAAGCAAAACATTCTCTAAAACTAAACAAGTTGTTAGAAACTTTTGTATGTGTTGTTTCTTTTTAGTTTTTGTACTTCTGACTTTAAATTTTTATTACCACAAATGATAGGAATGACCTATTTATAATTTTATTTCTTTCAAAGAATCATCAAATCAGCTTTTTTATCTTAATGTCCGTCACTGCATTCTACTAATGCTACGCAGATAAAAATATCACCGTCAATTGGTACAAAAATGGGATGGCGCTTCTTGCCATAGTGGTAATGACATATTGTTTAAACAAAAGAAGCACGGGAAACAAAAGGACGAACCCTAAACTGGAGAAAGAAAGCACATGAGAAACAAGAAGAAATTCAAGGGTTAGTACAACTAAATCAAACCTTATATTCATGTTACATTTTGGTCTTTTTGTTTTACACATTGTTTATTTGTTTGTTTGTTGAACTCTTTAATATATGAAAAATTTGCACTTTTAATCCTTGAGATTTTTCAATTTGAAATTTCTACATACACATTTTGCTTACTCTAATAAAAAAAATTATTTGGTTGTGAGCCTGAATTTTGTTCAAAAAAAATATTTGGATGATTATTTTCTTTTGAATATATAGTTTGAACTTTATTGGTTTAAAACTGGAAACAAGCATAAAAATGCCAACCAAAGCCAACATAATTTTTTTTTTTATATTAGTCTGAATTTTGTCTCTTTTACTACTTTGAGGACAAAAATCAACATCGCATTTGTTGGTGTTGCTTCTGTTCTGATGCACAACAAGCTTCTATTCCCTAAAACTGGAAATAAATGCATTATTAAGAAGGACTTTAAATAATTTAATTTATTTATGCAAAATATTGTTCTTTAACATTTGATAAATGTTTGGCCATTTTTTGTAGTTTTCTTTGTGAAGCATAGATATTAGTATCAGCATAGATATTGTTTCTATTGTTCCCATTTTGTTTAAGAGATGAAGACAAAGAAACTATATTATTGGGTAGATATCATCATACGACAACCTTGCAAAGGAATATGCATCTATGTTGGTTACGAGTTCTGTAGCAAATAGTACTAGCAACTCATACTTGATATTTATACGAGGTTATTACTCTTTTTTTAAAACTAATATCAATTACTATAACTCTAAATAAATGAAAAGTACTATTTTTATTTGTGTGGATGTGGTATTATTTAACCTATATTGTATCTATTGATGGTGGTTTCTTGACGTCCTTTATTTGGAATGAATGTAAGTTTTGTGCCAAGGAGAGCATTGTAACTATGATCCCGGGCTGAGGAAAACCATTAACCAACGAAACAAGTGAATCAGGGATGTTTTCTCCATAGATGTTGTTTGACTGCAGGGGCTATGTGCCGTTAGATTTTATATTCAGCTTTAGATGGAAAGTTGAGTCAGTGAGTTACTTTGTTATTGTTTGGTGTTTTCATTACTTTTGGCAACATATTTTTGATATGATATAAACTGGATACAGTAAATTGATCTTATTCTCTATTGTATGTTTCCTTTGCTTTTATTCAGTAATTGTTGCAGCTAGATGTCACATTTGACATGGTTTGATGCTCATTGTCGATAGCTAGATATATTTCTCCGTGGTATCAATTTTGTCTAAAAACTTAACCTATAGAACTCCTCAGTCTTCCTTCAGTTTTAGTTGCGATATATACCTCAAATTATAACTTTTCTCTTGCTTTACCTTATGTTCTAGCATACTTTAGTACTATTATTTCTCTACTCAAAAGAGCTTAGAATATAATATTGTGATTTTGTGTTGGTCTATGAGATATAATTATTTATTTTTTTTCTTTTCAATTTGATTTTGGTCAGCACATGAATATATGTTCAATGTTGTGGTTATCTTGTGGTTATGAAAGTGGTTTTTATTGCTGAGTTGGTATCGCTTTGATGGAATATGCTTTTGGTTGATTGGGTCTTGATTAGGTGTGTAATTGTCATAGCTTGGTTGATTGTGTCCTAATTAGGTGTTGAACAACTATGAATGGATTTATGTATCATGGTATTAAGCACTTAGAGTTTTGTATTTTTTCTTTGTGACAGACTAAACCATGTTAACATTGTGCCAAGTTTCAGTTTTGGTTTTGAAATCTCCAATTATAGCTTATATATTCTTTTTGTTGCCTAAATAATCAACCATGAAATGGAAATGAAAGTTGGAATAACAATAGTTATGATAATATTTTCTCTCCTTTAGGTGTCATTAAGATTTATGTTTCCGTCTTTGAAGTATATGTAATGTGTGTGGTTGTTGTATATTGTCTAATTAATGTGATATTGTAAGGGTTAATATATCTATATAAACTTTTCATGATCATCATTTTTACTCTTTCTATATTATATGTTTTATTTTAAGGGACTAAGGGACTAATTATGAAGTTTACAATGTAGAGATTCATATAATGGAAAACATTGAAGAGAAGGGAAAATCAAAACCTACTCGGAGTAATGCAAAAATGTGTTGTGGCTATTGTAATGGCATGTTGTTTGATTGTTTGAAGATAGGTTGTGCAAGGAAGCATTATGGCTGGTGCAAATTACTCTCGACGTGGTGAAATAAATTGTGCAATATGCATGACAATGATTGAGGGGCTGAAGCCAAGTATGGATAAAGAGAAAGACTCAATATAAAGAATGGTACGTGGACTTGATCAACCATTTTTATGAGGAATGTGAAGAGTGATTTAGATGTTCATTTCAAGTTTCTAGAGTATGATATGATATGATTCACTTTATTTCATGCTTTAATCTTTTATGTTATAAAATACATGTTTGGAACCAACAGGACAAATTAATACTTTGGTTTAGGAAATTGCAAAAGCTATTCATAAAATTTGTGTTTGTTTGAAACAATTTTGATTTTTTGTTTTTATAAAGGTGTTTTAGAAAACTGTTTTTAAAAAGAGAAAAACAAAACTCCTTGAAAATGTTTTACTTTTTCAGTTTTAAAATACATCTAAAAATGGCAAGATGTCTCTTACTAATTACTTCTTTTATTATCATTGTTTGGTTCATCTTCGTCATTTTCAATTGGGAAAATTTTGGAAAAGTTAAATAAATTTTTATGCAATATCCCCATTACTTTTCTATAAAATATCATGTGAGTATCAATAGACTACTTTTTTATACTTGCATGAGTTACTCTTAAGTATGTAGTCAAACGTTTGCGCATAGAGGTAATTCGATTGGGAGGAGAGAACGCACCTAATATGCTCCATAAGTTTTGCAATAGAGACTAATAATTATTAATAATTGTAAATATTTTGTATCAATACCGTGATAATTCAAAAAAAATAAAGAAAAAACAAAACAAAAATAATTAAAAGTACCGTGCATCGCAGGGTACTATACTGTGTACACTAGTTGAATACAAATTGAAGTAGAAAGGCAAATGGAAAAAGATTCAGAGACAATAAAGAGAAGAATTTTATGATAATTTCAATACTGAATAGTAACCCTAAGTAGGCAAGGTTTGTTACAAACTTCCAGAATTACCCCTACAAGACACATGCACTAAGGAATCCAATGACATGTTGTAATTTTAGAAATATCCTAAATTAAAAGATAAAAACATAATAATAAGGTTTTATTTGATAAGTGTGACATGCCGTCACATGCTACATCATCCTTCTTAAGCTTCTAATATTCCTCTAAATCTTCTTCCACCATATCCTCTAGTCCTGATTTCTTGACTTTGGCTAACCCAAGTTTATCATTCCAAATAAATCATTTATTGACCTTACACCTCTGTCGGACCGTAAAAGGATCATACCAATTCCTTTTTCGCTTGGCACCTTGGTAGAACAAATTAGGAGGTCTCATCTTGACGAAGTCTCCACTACCAAACTTCGTCTTTTTATAAGAACCGTTAGCTCTTGCAGAATACTCTCAAATAGAAATAGCACTCTCATCATCACTAGTGATTGTTTCCTCTTCTTGAAGAGTCTTGCTTGGAACATCCTCTTTGATTTTATTGCATGATACTAGTGTGACCTTCTCATTTGTTGCCTTGTGTTGTTGTTGTTACCTTCTCATATGTTAACAATATGAGAAGGTCACACAAGTACCATGCAATAAAATCCAAGAGTATGTTCCAAGCAAGGCTTTTCAAAAAGAGAAAACAATCATTAGTGATGATGAGGGTGTCATTTCTATTTGGAGTATATTTAGCAAGAGCTAATGGTTCTAAATAATCTAGTGTTTGTAATTTATAAAATTAAAATAAAACAAACAAAATTTAAGGGACTAAAGTGAAACATAAAATAAATTTGAGGGACTAAAATATAATTTAGCCAAATTTTTGTATGACAGATGATATCAAACTAATAATTTTTGGTTATTAAACTACTAATACAAATAATGTAACTGGAGGAGTTTTTAGAGTTTTCTCCAAGAAATAAAGTGGCTTACTTCGGAAAGTGATATGCGACGACTGCGTAACATATTTGGACAACAGTGAGTGATATTAGGATGGTGGCACCGCGCTTGAAAAATTTGTGAACATTGTAGGACCAATCTAAAATTTTACGAAAATAATGGCCAAGTAATATGAAGATTTTGAAGTCAATAATGCCACGGTCAACCTCACTCGCGATTGAAGGAAAAAAGCTGCTAGATTTTGATAGCTCTTGTCCGAATAGTCTACTATAACTCTGCTGTCTTTGAGCAGAAGAAGTGGAAGTGCATATACTACGCCTGTCAGCAACAGGTATTTAATTTCCCAAGCAAAGAAACTTGCCATGTTACTTCTGTTGTCTGCGTGATAATTAGCGTTGGGATTTGTAGTATCCGTGTATTTTGTCGAACATAATGGTAAATTTAAAGTTTATGTGTCTGGGATCATCATCATTGAGAGTTTGGATGGTAATACCGGCAGCATTGTAGTCTTGTATAGCACAGCGATTTGCTCTTGCAGCACAGTGAGGTTTGCCATTTCATTGTAAGGACAAAGAGAGGCAGAGCCATATTTTGTATGAGCTCTCGCCTTTCGTAAAACCAAGAACATTTTCAAACTATGTTTCGAGAATAAAAATTGCTATAGTAGCATCATCTCGCTTATGACATACTCCATCTTTTTAACTGATTCACAAACAATAAGTTCCAACATAAATCATGGTTGAAGCCACAAATATAGCTGTCTAGTGTGATTTCATCTAAGTAGCTTGCGCGAACAGCTGCATCTAACTCAAATGTTCGACTAAGAAGAGATGCGATGTTGTGTCATTTGATCTCTTCCATTTGATTCTGGTTTAAATAAAGATACCTTCAATAACAAATTCATATATACTTTTCAAGCTATGTCCCTTCCTTATTTATTCTTATTGTGAAACTCTCGTTCATTATATTAGTCCGAGGCCTTAGTTTAGTTAGTAATGGATATAATTAATAGCTAAGTACAATTAATGCATATTTTCTTCTTAATGATTATAGGATCAAAGTATTCAAAAGGGTTCTAGTATCTCATAAACAAGGAATAGCCACCCATACAATTAGTGACTCATAAACAAAAGGCATTTTCTTATTTTTCTTGCATTGTTTGTCGAATTAGTTGCAATGCAGGATATTAATTAAACTAAAATCTTACATACTTTTAATTTTAAGCAGAGTGCATCAAGATAATAAGTGAAGAAGGAACTACATTTGGATGAGCTGAGCCAATAGCTATGGCTTCTTTTTCCATTGCCACTATAAAGAGACGAATGATCTGTTAAATATGTTTGGATCTCATCCCAACAAGCTAGTTCAGAGGTTACCCTCACATATTTATACATTTCACCTCCCGGTAACCTAAGCAATGTGCGACTTTAAACAAACTCCAACAACCCAATTACACGTTCAATATCCACCCTCACACTTAGCGTGGGTCTGAGTCAAATGCCCACATTGCAGTCTTTGACCCAACTCTGATATCATGTTAAATATGCTTGGATAACATATTCAATAGGTGGCATTTAACATATGCACAAGTATAAACCTTGTGCATGATGGACCCGTCAAGATGCATGGATGGTTGAATTTTGCAAACCTATTCAATCTTATCATATTCCTCCTGCACCTTATCAAAATAAATAGATTCAGCTCAATAAAATAAATAAAGTCAACTCAATAAAATATATTAGATACAACCTATTGGTACCATAGTCTCGGCGGCAGTTTTACTCGGCGTCATTTTCATCACGACATCATTTTTATCATGGCATCATTTTTATCACGACATTATTTTTACATCGGCATCATTTTTATCATGGGTTAAAGAACACCAATAATCAACGGCTAAAAAAAAAACAACACCAATAAGCAACAATTAAAGGCAGCGACAACACGACAAACGGTGGCACAACGACCACCATAACAACACGACAAACGGCAACACAACGACCACAATAGCAACACGACAAATGTCTTATAACAACGATAATAATCACAAAGTAATTCTTAAAGTTAAGTCAAATAATTAATTTAAAACAAGACCAGACTTTTGATTAATATTGTTTTAGAAGCTAGTACCATTTCAATTAAATTGGAATCAAACCTTTAAATTCAAAATTAAATCTTTTGATAGCAAATTGATTCACATGATTTCATCCACTGAGATAAAACAAATTTCAGTTTCGGTAAAGCAGCCAACACATATATGCAACTTAATTTGAGTGACAAAGACTTTGTTGGGTCATCACGAGGGTGCAGTCGGGATCATATAGGGAGTTTCTCCAAAAAGTTTATGATTGTTTTTGAAAATTATAAAGAGCAAAAACAAAAATAAAAACTTAGATATAAGATAACGAGAACTTTACCAACTAATAGAAGAAACAAAAATAAAACATGTACCTAACAATTAAAACAAATTAAAAACATGCAAGTCTTAAGGTAAAACATCTTCCTTTTTGAGCTTCTCATATTCCTCTAAATCTTCTTCTTCCATATGCTCGAGTTCCGATTCTTTGACTTTGGCTAACCCAAGTTTATCATCCCAAATAAGCCATTTGTTGCCCTTACACCTCCTCCGGACCGTAAAAGGGCCATAACAATTCCTTCGTCGCTTGGCACCTTGGTAGAACAAATTAGGAGGCCTCATTCTTACTATGTCCCCATTATCAAACTTCCTCTTCTTATAAGAACCATCAGTGTTAGAAGTCCCACATTGGCTAGAGATATGACAAAGATAACCTAAGCTAGCTTTTGTGGTTGAGTATAGGCCTTCCAAATTCTAATATGGTATCAGAGTCTATCCTAGATCCATTTGTTGTTGTGGAGACCTCTCATATTTGGGCCACCCGTTGTTGTTGATTCCACGCACCAAGCCCAATAGTGCTGGGCGTGAGGGGGTGTGTTAGAAATCCCACATTGGCTAGAGATATGACAAAGATAACCTAAGCTAACTTTTATGGTTGAGTATAGGCCTTCCAAATTCTAATAATCAGCTCTTGCTAAATACTCCCAAATAGAAATGACACCCTCATCGTCACTAGTGATTGTTTCCTCTTGTTGAAGAGCCTTGTTTGGAACATACTCTTTGATTTTATTGCATGATACTAGTGTGACCTTCTCATATGTTAACAATGTTGCCTTGTGTTATTGTTGTTCGCTAATGTAGTATGATTGAAGTGTGCAATGGAATGAACGAATGAGTCATTATATATATTTGTTGTTGCTCCCTTGGAAAAGATAACGAATTAATGCATTATGTTTGAATAGTGAGTGGAATGAATTAATGCGTGATTTATATATATTCCGTTTAGGATAACAAGTTTATCATAATATTATTTGTCCTATCCAGGAATAAATTAATTGAATAACCTATAGTTCATCATTTTTCTTAATCGCGAGCGGGCATGAGGTTTCAAAGCTAATATTGTGTATTTTCCCTATTTATATTTTATATAAGATAATATAATATATAAGTTTATTATTCAACATTATCAAAGGAGCCTTTTTTTCTCTTCTCTCCTAAGTTGTAACCCTAGCCGTCACATTTTTTCTTCTTCTTCTTAGTTTATCAAATATGGGTGATTTTAGGTCAAATATTGACCTAAAATCACCCCTCCAAATTGTTTTTCTTTCTCGTTATTAAATAAGTGTGATTTTTCACATATTTGTTTGGTTTTGTATTATTTGTTGTCCCGTCTTTGAGCGGTGTATTTTATTTTCCCGTCTTTGTGCGGCGTATTTTGTTTTCCCGTCTTTGTGCGGTGTTCATTTGTTTCAGGTTGAAGGATTAGATCCGATCAAGTGCAAATTCATCCAATGTCGACTTTTGTGTCATCAACGCTACAGATCTGGAGGCATGGACATTCCAGACACTTCAATATAGTCATATTTGTAGGCTTATGTAATTTGCCGTTTTATGCTATTAACATGGATGCTGTGAGTTTGTTTGCAGATTCATCCTTTTTGTTTTTAGCGAATTTGAATTTGTATTACATCGATGTACTTTATCAATTTGAATGAATGAATACCATTTATTTTTGGTCACTTATAATTTCTTTTTGGACACTTATAATTTCTTTACAGTTCAATTTAATTTTTGAAGACAATAAAATTAAATGAGTCTGACATTTTTATATTAAAAAATAGGAACTAATTTGCCCCAAATATAAAAATTTCAGAGATTAATTTGAGTTTTATTTTTGTCGTGGACGAAATTGGGTTATCATAATATTGTGAGAGATCAAAATATGTCTTCACTCTATTTATTTATGTTAGGGTAAATCTTGTGCATTTATGTCCACAAATCGAACCTCAATTCCTCCATTTGTGTGTGCAAATTTTCAATCACAAGTGTCATTGCATTCTGTTTCTATCTAGCATACGGCTTTACTTCTTTTCTTTGTATAAGGCACCGGTAAGTGTGTTAAAGGAGTTGGTGAGTATTCAACGAAATTTTTTGTGGGGATGAAGTACAAATCACAAAAAAGTTTGTTGGGTTAGTTGGGACCGAATATGTCAACCAAAGGACAAAGGAGGATTGGGTATAAAAAATTTGGAACTTTTTAATTCGTCTCTTTTATGTAAATGGAAGTGGAGATGTTTGAACGAAACATTAGCACCTTGGAAGGATGTCTTGCATTTTAGATATGGCTCTTTTGCTGATAATTTTCTGCTTGGTGAAGGGAAGGACAGTCTTAAATACGCGTCAATATGGTGGCGTGACATTTGGTGTTTAGGAGGAGCGGGGGAAGGTAATTGGCTCGGAAACAATGTTAGTAGTGTTCTAGGTGATGGAAAAAACATTGATTTTTGGAAAGAAAAATGGTTGGAAACGGTACCTTTATGCATATTATATCCCTCTTTGTTCGCTAAAACAATACAGCAACATGCTACTGTTTCAACCATGGGCACTTGGGAAAACAATTCTTGGCACTGGAAGGATGAATGGACAGAATCGCTTACCGAATCGGAGACAGCAGCTGATGCTGAATTTCATTTATTGTTGGAACAGGTGCAGCCTTGTAGGGAAGGAGAAGATAGATGTAGGTGGATACCAAACAAGGTTGATGTTTTTTCGGTTAAATCTGCATATACTGTTTTGCAAACTAGAGTGGTTATGACGGAATTAGACTCATTTACTTCGACAACTTTGACATACTCCATCTTTTTAACTTCTATTCCATGGTGGTAAATATCTAAATCCAACTTCGATTCACAAATGATAAGTCCTAACAGAAAAAACCGGTCAAATTTAAATACCATGGTTGTGGCGAGAGCATATCTGTCTAGTGTGATTTCATCTACGTAGCTAGCGCAAACAGCTGCCCGTAACTCAATAACTGCTTCCTTACACCTTTATATTGAATCTAGCCCAAATGTTCGACTAATTAAGAACAGACGTAACGCAGCACCATTTGACGATCTCCTCCATTTGTAATAACTCCCTCCTTACCCTATATTGAGGGTCAATAGTGTTGGCATGTAAGCAGCCTCATTCCATTTCAGAAGGTCAAAACAACGGGAATTATATGTACGGTTGAACATGTTTTTGTACATACGGAACCCAACAATGCTTTAGTAGTTTGCTTCCATCTCATGTACCTGCTATTTTATTCCTCCATTTGGTGGATAAAGGATTTTAAATTTCTGCAAAGGTTATTTAAATGCAAGCTAAACCTCTGCAATCTGAAGACCATCAAAATGCAGAATTGCGAGAAGAGAAATCAAGAGAAGAAATAGATGGCTCAATGTTTTCAAAACTAAAAGTAATCAAAATTAGAAGATTGAATTAACTACTACAATCCCATTAGTAAGATTCTCGCCTTTTTTTTATCGATCGTTTCATACTTGCTCTTTATAAAATTATATCTTATAACCTAACATTTGTAGGAATGTGGTAAGTTCAAGCAACATCTTGACATGAGTTAACTTATATTCACATGAATATGACATTGATTTAAACGTGGTAGAGACAAAAATAAAACCAACATCAGAGAAAAAGCAACAATTTGTTGAAAATGTTACTTGTTTAAAATACATTCAATAACAAATTCATATGTAATTTTCAAGCCATGTGCCTTCCTTAAATATTCTTATTAGCTATTAGACGTGAGGCAATACTCAAATCTGTGAAATGTGTGATCAATTTTAAGAATAGTCTTGTCTTCTCTTTGGTCACTAACTTAGCTACACAAAAAGATATCTTCTTAGGACATGTTATTTGTAATAATTCAAAATGCCGTTATTTTTTTTTTTTTTTTTTGACTAAGAAATGCCATTATTAATTTAACAAAGCAAAAATGAGATTTACTAGTAATAACAAATTCTGATTAGCACAAGGTGTGTCAAACAGAACATCAAGAGTTTACAATAATCAGTAGTACATAGACGTTAATTAGTCGATGCTCATACAAATAAAAGAGCTCAACCACCACATATGAGAATTTAGACCGAGATGCTCATTATTGACGAAATAATACCAAAATGAAATTGACTTTGATTAAGTTTAAACATTTTTGTAGTTTTTTTTAGAAAAATTAGGGAAGAGTAACTTTTTATTACCCAAAGTGACTCTAATAGTAATAACCATTTTACAACTATTCATGAAGAAATTCGAACTCGACTTATTGAAGTTTAATTATAGTTTTTCCAAATAGGCACTTATTTTGTTTTAATTGGGGGCTTGAAATTAAGACACCTTTTATGTTGTTCCTTAATTTGGCATATGATCGAGGTTCAAGGAGGGAATAAAAATGATGTCAACCAACCTAATCTTTCAAGAAACCGACGAATGATTTACTCTCCAAAATGAGTTACTACTAAAATAGAGCTTTGCTATTCGGTACTAAAGTAGAGCTTTGCTATTAAAATAGAGCTTTGCTATTCGGTACTTCATAACGCGATTCTTTTAAAAGCTCATCAAATAAAATCGAGCTTTGCTATTCGGTACTAAAATTTCACTACAATATTTGACAAATTGGCAAATAAAGAGAAAGGAAGGATAATACAGAAAACCGTTCATAAGGATAGAAAAGTAACTACTTCAATAACTGCATTTCGAAAGTCTTATTTTTTTTTGGCAATATTTAGCTTTTCCAATGGAATAAAACTTGAATTTCCACAAAACACCAACAATGAATCTGATCACAAGAAAACAATATTAGAATCAAATATTAGTCAAGGATCAAATTGAGTAGTGAGTACTATATACCATGTATAAATGGAATTTCTTTAGCAGCAGTAGCAGGGTCATGGTGCAAAATTGCAAATTAGTTTATCCTAATCAGAAAGAAAAAGTTATTTACATAAAATAGTTAATTCAAATGAATCATTCACTCATCTGCAACAGCCAGATTGTACTTTCTTGCCAAAGTATGGGCAGTTTTGTCTGTCATAATGCCCTCTATCATCCTAAACTTTTTGTAATGCACTTTAAGAGTTTCGGCCTGCTGGGTTGCTAGCTTCTCTTCTTCTTTTAGTAGCAACTAAAAAAAAGCATGCAAATAAACACACTTAGAATAACGAAACACAATCTCTAATAGCATAAATCAAACAAACATACTTTTAACCAGTGTTGTTAAATAACAGATATAGCGACTGCAGAATCTTCACAAACTGCTATTTTTTTAGAGGTACGTGATTCAATACAAAGTGTTGTCAAATAGAGACTATAGCAACACTATAGCATAGCACTATAGGGTAGCAGAATTTGAACAAACCGCTGATTTCCACAATCTAAATTGACAACAATGATTTCAATGATTAACTGGTCAGTTTGGTGTTATTTTGACACCACAAAGAGGACTAGATGATCTTCCATACAAATTTAAATAAACTAGAAGCAATGGGTTTAGAGTTCAAACAACTGTGCTATCATCAACTGTAAAAATAGGGAAAAAGTGAGTTTTTCAGCCAGGTGAAGAAAAAGGATGCATTTTGATTTTGGTTTTTGTATCAGTTACATTGTGTCTCTAAGACAACAAAATTTCAGCAAGAATGGACTTCTCTAACGAGAAATTAAAATTTACTTAAGGTTACTACTTACTACTAACTTACTACTTACAATAAACATACTTAAGGTTACTACTAACTGCTCTTCAGTTAAAGAAAAATGATGAAACAAATAAATATTTGTTTGGAAATTCATATGTTCAACATCTACTTCTAGAGGCTTAATATAAAATTCAAAGGAAATATTGTAATAGTAATAAGTTAATAACAATAAGAGAAAACAAATTAATTACTAAGAATGAACTTACTTCATGCATTTTTGTTATCTCCGCAGAGTGTTTCCGTGTAAGAAATTTCAGCTCCGTAGCTACCTCAAAATAAGGGTCAGTTTCCTCCAGCCAGCAACACTTGATCTTTCTATTGGGCTTTATTGGCCGGTCATCAAACATTTCCATTACAGCAGGACGAGCTCTTACAGGCCGTGGCATCCCTGACATCATGAAAGGATACTGCTTGATCATTGCTATCACTTCCTTCACCTTCTTGGAAGAATCCAATTCCACCAATGCACATTGTGGCAGACTGGATTGTCCCATGTAGTTGGGGATAAACTTGACACTTCTCACAATTGCGAACTGGTCAAGAGCAGTTCTAATCACAGACTCAGTAACTTGCAGTGACATGTTGTCAAAGTACACTGTCCTGTTAACTTTCTCTTCAAATGCAGCATACTCTTCAGCTGATGATTCCATCTGTGAAGCGAATAAAACCTGAGAATAAAAAACATACTAACTTAGGGTTTAACTTTAAAGTAAATGGAACTAAACATTGGGTGGTAAAATCCAAACAAGAGAGTAAACTTAATGTTGCAAAAGATAAGAATGCTACAATGCATAAGAGATTGTGCAAGACTACATAGGATAAGAATTTAGAAATACAATTATATAGAAAAAATTGAGATAAGTAGAGAAGATGATAGAATCTAGTCTTGGATGATTTGGCATTTGGACATATATGTATAAGACCTATAAAAGCAGTAGCAAGGAGAATACACCAGATAGACTATAGTCCAATAGTGAGTTAGAGGTACATGGAGACCAAATAAAATCATAGATAAAACCATTAAGAGAAGTTTAAAGGTAAATTGTCTATCTTATTAGTTTTCCAAAGAAAGGAAAAGACATATAATTTCATACACTTTACTAGATATCCCATATCAAGGGTTGCCATTTGCCACCAAACAGTGAAAAAAAATGCAGAATGAAGCTCCAGTTTGCATAAAAAAACTGAACCAATTAAAAGACACAATAAAACTTTTTGAAAAAAATATCAGTTTCAATCCAATATAAATTTTATGCAACTGTATTATCGAGCAAAGTTCTTGTTTTCTTTTAAATTTTATGCAACTGTTTTTTGTTGATTAATTGTCCTCATAAAATTATATGCAACTTTATATTTCTGAACTGACATTTGTAAATGTATGCAGAGCTTCAGTGTACTAAAGCTCTGAAGAAGAGTCAGATATCAGTGAATCTGAGATTGAGGAGTACTCTGAGAAACCTTACAAGCAATTAAAAAATGGTAATTGCAAGGTGAAGAATTTCAATGGCACACTTCGGTGGAATCTCTTTTAAACTAAAATCACTAGGGGCTGCAAATATTCTAAAACATCCAATTGGACAATTTTATCTAAACAAATGAGAGGCCTCTAAGTACTGCAACGATTTTAGTTTTTGAAATTTTGGTAATATCCCTAAGTGCAACCAAACAGAGTCACTAGTTTATATGTTTAATCAAAAGCCACATAAGAGCAAGATTATAATGAACATGAAAGAGAAGCAATTACCACGAGAAGCTAGAGAAGCTTTTAGAAGATCTGAATTGACACACTCTGAGTAGGAATCCCTGAGAAATGAAATTTCAAGTAGCTAGATTAAACCTTATTCAAACACCATTGCAATTTTTTCCTTGAAATCCACAAAACACTGTCATAAAATTTCCAATCAATTGAGATAACAAAAATTCAAATAACACCACTTAGGACATTTAACAAACACCTTGAAGGCAACCCATTAAGTGCAAAAATTCTTTTCTACCTAAATTCAAGGAACTAACAATATAGAAATATCATAGGATATCCATTTAGCAAAATTATAGAAATTTGTCTGAGAAATTCATATCAAAACTTCTGCACAGAATTTAGATTTGGAAATTGGAACGGAGCTTTGTCTCTAGAATTTCAGTACCTGTCGCGTCGAGAAGATAGACAAAAGGGATCGAGCAGATAGATAGAGAAAGGGGGAGAACGGCGGCCGGTGGCGAGGAGTGGTGGCGGTGTGGCAGTGGCAGTGGTCGCACGCAGAGCAGAGAGAAGATTTTTTTTTTACAACCGAGAGAGGGAGAACATAACACCAAGAATGAATGTACTCCCACCGGTCTCATATATAAGAAAAAAAAAAAAAAAACACCCTTTAAGAAAGTGGAGTAAATGATTAGGAAAAACATGTCATTTCCACTTTTACCCTTACTTTTTGTTTAAATTAAATTATTATTTATTATGGGAAAAAGTAAAACAAAGGGTAAAATTGGAATATTCAAAATAAATGTAATGATTGTAGTAACTTTTTCTTATATTTAAGACTTTGTAAAAAAAAATTTTGTTTCTTATATATGAGACCGGAGGGAGTATATTTCATCGCTGATCTTTTTTTTTTACAACCGAGAGAGGGAGAAGATAACACCCATAATGAATGTACTCTGTATATTTCATCGCTGATCTTATTGGTGAAATTACTCATTTTCTTTTTGTTACATGTGGTAGGTACAAAGTTTTATTTTAGATGCTTTACCGAAAGTCGAATTGTTCAGAGAATCCGAGTTTGATTTCTGGGTGGAATAATTTTTTTGTTAGATTTTATTTACTTACCTCGCGGTCAATCTCTGCATTACTAGGGCCGCTTCCCCTAGAAATCAGATGATTCTAAATTAAAAAAGTTTTATTTTAGACGACACATTGATAGTTGATTTAGTGGTGATTGGTGTTGGACTTGGTAGGGAAGACCACACTCGATCTCCCGCAATTACGACAAGGAGGATCCTGAAACCACTTGATGTTAGATCCAGTCCCGCCGAACTCAATTAACTATTCTTCCATTTGAAATATGTTCCTCTCAAAGTCTCAAACATTCACCATTAGACCAACTCGTGTGAATGGTAGGTACACAATTTTTAATACTATTTATATTGGACGCACAAGGTGAGTTCTCTCCTCTCAACCAAAATATTCTCATATATATGTTTCTATTGGACGCACAAGGTGAGTTCTCTCCTCACAACTAAAATATTTTCATATATACTTAATAGCTCGATATCAAAGCCACGACCATTTGCATAAGATGCTCAATTCCCTTGCCACTTAGTAAATTAATTACTCGTTTAGTCTCACAATAATATTCAACCTATTTCACAATTTCACGCAAATTTTTAAAAAAATAATATTGCTTTTTTATTAGATTAACCTCATCAACTATATATTAACCTCATCAACTATATATTGATATATTTAACATTATTATAAATATAAAACGGAAGGTAGTTAATTGAGAATTGTGCATGTAGATTAATTAGATGGTATAGTTAAAATAAATATAAAAAAATTATTGAGGGGCGATTTCTACATTTTGCATATAGCCTCCAAAAATTTGGAGACGAGTCTACCTAAAAGACTTTAAAATGGCCAAAGTTCGTAATATTTCTAGGGTTGAGGTGCAAGTAGACGCAAGAGTGGTTCAATGATGTCTAGAGATTGGTGCGCAATGGATTCTAAGTGTAATTCAAGCAATTATATAGAGAAACAAATAAAGTGGCGGATTGTTAAGAAAATCTCGGATGTAATTTAGTTCATGGCATTACTTTATCTAATTTTCCTCTTATGGGGGTTCAACCTCTAGTACAGGATGATGACATTTTGGGAGTCTCTACTCCTCTATTGATTCCCGTGTAATTTTTTTTGGGCTTTCAAACCCCGTCAACTTAAAAAATTATTAAAACCTAAATTGAATGTAAAAATTTAAAGAAATAATTTAGCCTAAATTATAAAAGCACGCACATTCTTTAGTGCAAATAAAATTATACACATAGAATAGAAGTAATATAAAATTATTTTTCAACTTAGTTATTATGCTTACATGCAATAACATTTATTCCAAATGCATCGCAAAACAAAAGGATTATTACATCTATATTTTGGACAATCGCGAACAGAAATGCATGTACACTGATATCCGTACATGTCTTTAAGTGAGGGAAAGACTCTGTTCATATAAAAAATGAATAAAAGAATGTTACTAAAAGATTATAAAAGATTACTGATCTTTACCTTGATCAGAGTCGACCAGACGGTGGTGCACGGCTGTTCGTGATGTCGAGCAGTCCAAATATACCCGGAGGGGGGTTGTGTACCTGCAGGCACTCCGACGCTCAAGTCAGTTGAGGAAGGAGTAGGTTTTCAATATAGAATGTTACGTACCTTTGTGAAGTTGTGAAAAGGTCTATATATAGCCCCAGCGCTTGGCCAAGGCCGTTGATGGGCAGTTAATGCTCATCAATGGCTGTCGGAAAACGGCTGAGGAGCCGTGATGAGCATTGAATGCTCATCATTCCGATGTTGGGCGTTACGAATCTCAGGGGAGACGTACGCTGCTCAACGGTCAAGCGATGTTGGGCTTGTATCTTGGGCCTTGCTCGACGGTCCAATGGAGCAAGTCCCCAGCGTGTTGGGCGTTTAGGCCCAGTCCAGAACAGGAGCCCCCCAAGTCACCATGCTCGGGCAAGAGGATGGCGACTTTAGCGGTCGTAATTCTGATACTTAGGCTAACGGTGTTGAGGGCCTAAATTTCCCTTTGATGTCGAGCACAACGTTATGTCGAGGAGATTATATCTCATTGTTCGTTTGAACATTAATTGGATTTTTAATCTCGAGCATAATGATGTGTCGAGGAGTCGCATTTGGCCGTTGATCGTAGGAGGTTCATTTGTGACAGTTCCGAGCATTTATTATGAGTCCGCGAATCTCGCCACTGATTCCGCGCATCGCTAATCCGTCCAAGAATTTCGACGAGATTTTCGCGGGTTTCGACGAGGTCTGCGCGGATGTGACTTGAAGGGACAAACCGCTTCGTCTTTTCCTGCCACGTGTAAAGGCTACTCTGACAGTACTTGAGTGCCTACTCGCTGGGTTCAAACGACGAGGACGTTTCCTGACCGTCGGATCTTCGCGCCCTTTGGCCTCTGTGATGGTCGTATCTGGACCGTTGGATTGTCTTTCATCGCGGCCGTTGGATTGACGCAACGGTTCAGATTGGAGTGGCGCCTCAAAATTCGAGCAGGTGCACTTGCTGGGGATTTGCCTATATATAGGGAAATGGAGGGATTTTTCAAAACCTTTCTCATTTCCAGCTATCCAACTTCCGGAGCACCTTTTCTCTCTGAATCTCCATTATTTTGACACCGTAATCCAGCGATTCAACTCAAGTTTTGCGCTTTCTTCTCCGATTCAACTATCTGTTTAAAAACAAGTAAGTGTTTTTCGGCCTCTGCTCTTTATTTCGTGTTGTTTGCTTGATGATTTTGGAATTTTCGTTCTCTGTTTATTTTGCTTTGTACTGTTTTGCTTTATTTCGTTTGGATCTGGTGGTTGAGGGTTGTAGATGGTGGCTAGCACCCTTTCCCTCCCACGAAACAGTGGTTTTTCGCGAAAACCACAGTGTTTAGCGTAGGTGATAGCCTCTATTTTCCGGATTTTCAGTTTATGAGAATACCGAGCATTCATAGTATGCTTCCGGGCATTCATGCTTTTAGAATCCTCGGTGTTTTTAGGGTTTTCGCTAGAATTTCCCCGTTTTCGGATTCGACCCGGGCGTCCATAGGGAATTCCGGGCATCTCCATGTTAGGCTCTTTGTGAACTAGGATTTAACATTAGAATTTTCCTAAGTATTTTTGCACTTGAACTGAGCATCTGTGGGATGCTCCGGTGATTTAAATTTCCGGTATATCTAGGATTTTCCTTTAGAATTAGGATTTTCCTTTAGAATTTACTTGCGTTACGTCGACCATTGTCCTCGCCCCTTCACTTGAATTGGCGGTGGAAGGGGTGGATTTGATGTTTTTGGGAATATCGAATTCATTCGTTTCCTCTGCCTTTCAGGTATTATGGCCGACGAAGGAGTTCAACGGAAGATCCCCGTGGAAAAGAATATTAACTGGGTTGCCGACGATCCAAGGACGACGCCCAGCAAATTTGAATTCGAGGAGAATTTTCCCGAGGACTTATGGACCGATATAGAGATTCCCGGCCATGCTGACTGGGAGGTGCGGATCCCCGGTGCTAAGCAACGAATTTGTACCACATTCAAAAACGGTGGATTTCCGATGTACCAGATTTCTTTCGAGCATATGGGTCTTCGCCTTCCTTTCACCGACCTAGAAATGGCGATCTTTAACCATTTAGAAGTATGCCCGTCTCAGCTGCACCCAAACTCTCTGGCCTTTATCCGCGCCTTTGAGATTGTGGCTGCTTACCTTCAATTGGCGCCCACTGTCTCCCTTTTCTTCCATATCTTTGGCATCCAGCGCTCTCGCCCTAGGGGGAACGTGACCGACAAATGCGGCTGGGTGTCACTTAAGCAGCATAAGAAATTTTTTGATATTTTCGAGGAGTCTCTCCGGGGCTTTAAGGATAAGTGGTACGTCGTCCGCCCCATCACTTCCGCGGGTTGGAAAACTATCCTTGTTCGGGGGCCCAAAATAAACGACGAAGGGAGGGTTGAGCATAGGGACGACGGGGAGCCCATAGAGGTTTACTGCGAGAGGTTCCCCTTCTGCTGGTCGAAAAAACACTATGCTCGCGAGGCAAAGAGCTTTACCTTTAAGAAGGGGGCTTTGTCCAAGGAGGAGCTCGCCGATCTCAAAGCTCTGGAAGACTTTGTAGAGGAGTTCACACCGAGCTTGTGGGAGGACAAGGAGGGTAACCCTATTTGCGACGAGGAGGGTTACCAGCTATCGTCCAAGAGATTTATAAATACCAAGGCACTGTTAAGGTGCTCGACTAGGGCTGAAGCTGAGGACCTGCTTCGTATGTGTTTAATTACCTGTACCTTTGTTATCCTCGCATTTTACTTCCTCGTATGTTTTTGTTTTCTCATGGTGAGTTTACTAACATTTGTCTCGTCTCATGTTTCAGGTGAAATGAAGAGCACTGCCGCCACTCTCCGCAAGTTGCAAGCAGATAAGAAAAGGCGGCAAGCTGGGGGAGCTAGCTCCTCGGCACCGGTTGCTTCCGGCCAATCCTCCCCCTCACCCTCCATTGAAGTGACGGGGGAGAAGAGGGCTGCAGAGGAGGTTGTTGTCGACCAGAGGCCTCCGAAACATCCTCGAGTCGAAGGAGGAGGGGGTGTAATTTCAGGTTCTCGGAGGCTGGTGCCGGGGAAGGCCGCGGCGGAGTTTGTATTGCCCCCGGCTATGGGCCATGACTGCCTACTGGACGGGCAGAAGACAGTCAAGATTCCCGAGGCCGACCAAACAATCCTGGAGTCCATGGGCCCGGAATCCCTGAAGAATGTGGTCGCGGAGTCTTCTGTGGCCGTGTTTAAGCTCTTGGAGGTGGCGACTTTTCTCAACGGCCGGGAGTGCAAGTTCCTGGAGGAGAGAGATGAGGCGCGAGCACTTGCCAAGGGCTTTGGGGAGCGTCTGACTGTCGTGGAGCAGGATCTTCTTGCCCGGGACAAGGCTCTGGAAGATTCTGAAGCTGAGGTTGCCAAGACGAGGAAAGAGCTGGAGGATGCAAAGGGGGAGGAGGAGAAGATGAAGGGGAAGATTGCTGAGCTCGAGGAGAAAATAGCCGGTCTGTCTTTGGCCGAGGAAGAAGAGAAGAAGCTGGACCCAACGGGTACTTATTCGAAGTCTAGCCGAGCAGAGTTGATTGCCAAGATCTACCAGATCGGGGATCTACAGCTCGACGTTGCTTCCTCGAGCTTTCAGAATGCCTTGGCCCAGCTTCGAGTCTTGAACCCTGGAGTTCAGCTGGTGACCGATGGTTTGGACGAGCTCAAGGAGGTCCGTGACGGCCAGATAGCTACTCCTCCCCTGGACGAAGAGTGAATGTATATTTGTGTAATTTTGATGCCGGCGTTATGCGCGTCCTGGCTTTTAATCCTTCGGCGCTTCGCTCTCCATTTTTTGTAACATTCGAACATCGTCGACTTATGGTCGCCCTTTATTTATAACTTAATTTGCAATTCGTGTTTTGTTTATAACTTGCTCGTTTATTGCCTGTTTGTGGAGTGTTTATTTTAACTTGTCAGTATTTATGATTATTTCCCTGCAAATTCGACCATTTAGAGTATGCGAGGATACTTTCTAAGATGGTACTCGTTTCTAACTTAGGGTTTTAACTTAGTATTTTTAGACGTTCTATTCGCTAGGTAGATTACCCCTTGCGCTAGTGCTCGTCTAAAGATTACGGTTACTTCTTGATGTCTTGTGGAACTGCTCGAGTGTTTGGCTGGCTCCCAAACTGGAGTCGAGGAAAATTTCTTCGTTTGAAATTATTCCTCGCAGCATTGAGCATCCCATCGCGAGCTGGGTGCTCTGCTGGGCTTGTACTAAGCAACGGTGGGGCTCGCATGGAGTATTCCCCCGTTGAGCATGGACGTCAGCATTTAGGGCTTTCGTCGAGCTCTAGAATTTTAAGATTTCTGCCCGTACCTAGGCATTCATCCGTTGTATAGGCGCGTCTCCTCGGTGGGATTTGCAGCCTTCGTTGAAGAGCATGTCGAATTACGCTATTTTCAACTGTAGTATTGTTTTAGCTTCTCAGCATTCCATGTGCGAGGGATTTCTTTGCCATAGAGATCTTCGAGGTGGTATGCTCCGTTTTCTGTTTTTGCTTGGACACGATATGGTCCTTCCCAATTAGCTGCGAGCTTCCCTTCTCGCGAGTCCTTTTGGTTTCTTCTTAGTACCAAGCTTCCCACCTCGAACTCTCTTTTGATAACCCTCTTGTCGTGTCGAGCAGCTATTTTCTGTTTGAGGGTCGCTTCTCGAAGAGAAGCCCCTGTTCTTAGTTCCTCGACGAGATCTAGCTCTTCTCTTAGTAGCTCATCGTTTATATCCTCCTCGGGAGGGTACTCGATCCTCGAGGATGGTTCCCCTATTTCCACGGGAATTACTGCTTCTGTCCCGTATGTTAATCGGAAGGGCGTTTCCCCGGTTGTGGAATGAGGAGTAGTTCTATAAGACCACAGGACGTTGTGCAGTTCCTCGGTCCAGTTTCCTTTGGATGCGCCCATCCTTCGTCTTAGTCCTCGTAACAACACGCGGTTGGCTGCTTCAGCTTGCCTGTTGGTTTGAGGATGCTCGACTGATGTGAAGTGTTGAGTGGTGCCTATTGCGGCGAGGAATTCTTGGAACTTTTTGTTTGTGAACTGCGTTCCGTTGTCCGTTACCACCACTTGAGGGATTCCGAATCTTGCGAGGATGTCTCTTTTGAAGAAGCGTAGTATGTTGGATGCGCTGATTTTTGCGAGGGGTTCCGCTTCAATCCATTTGGTGAAATAGTCCACGGCCACTATGAGGTATTTGACTTGCCTCGCAGCTGTTGGAAAGGGGTCGAGGATGTCCATTCCCCACCAGGCGAACGGCCACGGGGAGATCATCGTTTTCAACTCGTTAGCTGGTGCGAGGTGCATGTCCCCGTGTCTTTGGCATTTGTCACATTTAAGGACGTGCTCTTTGGCGTCGTTTTGCATCGTCGGCCAATAGTACCCTGCCCTTAGTGCCTTTCTTGCCAAAGATCGTCCACCAATATGTTGCCCATTGATCCCTTCGTGGATTTCTTGCAAGATGAACTCTACGCGCGCTTCCTCCACACATTTGAGCAATGGTATTGAGAATCCTCTTCGGTACAACTTATCGTCGAGCAGGACGTATGAGCATGCTCTCTTTCGGATTTTCGTTGCTTGTTTGGCGTCTACGGGCAGTGTGTTCGACTTCAGGAAATTGTATACCGGGGACATCCAGCTTTGTTCGTCGACAACACAAATGTGCATGACTTCTGCTGTTTTTTCGATGCTCGGTTTCGTTAATGTTTCCTGAATGAGGGACTGATTGCCCGCTTTTTTGCGCCTTGTGCTCGCAAGTTTTGAAAGGACATCTGCTCGTGCATTATGTTCTCGAGGAACATGTTTTACCTCCGTTTCCTTAAACTTTGCGAGTTTTGTCCTGATGAGGTTCAGGTATTCGAGGAGCCGTTCCTCTTTTGTTTGGTATTCTCCTGATACTTGAGATGCTACTAGCTGTGAATCCGTGAATATTCTGATTTCCTCGGCTCCCATATCCTCGGCTAATCTTAACCCTGCTAGGAAAGCTTCGTATTCGGCTTGGTTATTCGTCGTTGGAAAAGAAAGTCCGAGGGATACTTCTATTAGGACCCCGTCTCCGTTTTCGAGTATGATGCCCGCCCCACTTCCTTGTGAGTTCGAGGATCCATCGACGAAGATGGTCCATTTATTCTTTTCAGAAGTCGTCGACGTTGTCATTTCGGCGACGAAATCAGCAAGTACTTGGGCTTTCAAAGCCTTTCTACTTTCGAAGCTTATGTCGAATTCTGCGAGTTCCAACGACCATTTCAACATTCGTCCGACCATATCTGGTCGTGCTAGCAATTGCTTTACGGGTTGATCTGTCCGGATGATGATGGAATGTGCGAGAAAATAGTATCGAAGTTTCCTCGCAGCCATTATTACTGCTAGAGCAATTTTTTCTATTTGCAAGTATCGGAGTTCGGGTCCTTGTAGTGCTCTGCTTACAAAATAAACAGGCTTTTGCCCTTGCTCGGTTTCTCTTATGAGAACGGCGCTTATGGCCTCTGATGCTACTGCAAGGTAAAGATAGAGTTTTTCGCCCTCGACTGGTCGTGTTAACACTGGAGGTTCGGACAATGCTCGTTTTAGGTGTTGTAATGTCCCTTCGCACTCTTCAGTCCAATCGAAAGTTGTTTCTTTCCTGAGGAGTTTAAAGAGGGGCAGAGCGTGTTGAGCAGATTTGGCGACGAATCTAGCCATTGAGGTTAACATGCCATTCAACGTTTGTATGGATTTCTTCGATTTTGGAGTTGGATAATCAAAGAAAGCACTGCATTTGTCGGGGTTGGCTTCTATTCCTCGTTCAGTTAAATAAAAACCGAGGAATTTTCCAGCCTTTACCCCGAACGTGCATTTTTCTGGGTTGAACCTCATGTTAAACTTTCTTGCTTGGTCGAACACCCTTTGTAAGTGGACGGTATGATCGATTTCCTCCTCGGATTTAACGATCATGTCGTCCATGTAAACTTCGAGCATGTCTCCAATTTCATTGTGAAATACTTTGTTGATCATCCTCTGGTAGGTGGCACCTGCATTTTTGAGCCCGAAAGGCATTACATTATAATAATAATTACCTGTTTCGGTCATGAAAGCTGTTTTCTTTTTATCGATTTCAGCCATTTTTATTTGATTATAACCGGAATATGCGTCCATAAACGATAGTAATTTAAATCCCGAGGAATTATCTACTAATTTATCTATGTTTGGCAAATGATAAGCATCTTTAGGGCAAGCCCTATTAAGATCGGTATAATCAACACACATACGCCACTTTCCATTAGATTTTTTAACAAGTACAACATTAGAAAGCCAGGTTGTGTACTGGGCTTCAACAATGAAATTGGCCTCTAGGAGGTCTTTTACAGCTTTTCGAGCAGCCTCCGCTTTTTCGGGAGACTGCTTCCTACGACGCTGAACTACAGCACTAGCCCTAGGATCTATGGTCAATTGATGACAAGCGACCTCGGGGTCTATTCCGGGCATTTCAGCTGCACTCCAACCGAACAGTTCAGCATTTTCTCTTAAGCAAGCTTTCAACTGCCTTTTTACCAAGTCGGGGAGATCAGCTCCAATCTTCACACCTTTGGTTGGATCCTCGCCAAGGGGAACTAGCTCGAATTCTCCATCAGGGATGGGACGATAGTTTTCTTTGATCAAAAGGTCGTCCTTGCCTGTCTTCTTTTCTTGTTTGCGCTCCTTCTTGGAAGTTCGAGCATCCAATTCAACTTCATCCTCGGTGCTGATTGAGTTTCCGTCGGGGAGTTTTGCTTCTGCTTTCTTCTTCTTCGGCGTAACCACAAAGTTGAGGTTTTTGGACGCAGCTTCAAAACATCGCCGAGCAGCTTCTATGTCCCCGTTGATTGTGGCGACCTGCCCATCTTTGGTGTAATACTTCAGCTTCAGATGGATGGTCGAGGACACTGCAAACAGTTCAGCTAAAGTTGGTCGTCCAATGATGCAGTTGTACAGAGACGGGCAGTCGACGACCAGGAATTTAACCTTCACGGATTTCATGGCTTTGTTTTCGCCAAAGGTGACGATCAGGTCCACATATCCCCAAGGTTTTGTCGTTGATCCGTTGAACCCTTGAAGGTCAGATCCAACGTAAGGGACCAAATTTTCCTCGGTAAGCTGCAGCACTTTGAAGAGTCCTGAGTACATAATGTCACAGGAGCTTCCTTGATCAACGAGGATTCTTCTCACGTCGAAGTTAGCCATTTTTGCTCTGACGAGCAATGGAATTTGAAAGTTCGGTGATCCTCCGGGGACCTCTTCCCTGTAAAATGCCAAAGGAACAGAGCTTTCTTTTACCTCCGTTATTTTTATTTCCTCGACAGGGGATGCTTTTTCTAACTCATCGAATTTTCTTTTGATGGATCCGATGGTTATGGGGTTAAACCCTCCCCCGGAGATGACTAGTGCTCCGGGGAAGTTTTCCCAACTCCCGTCCAGATGCGCAGCAAGGTAATCAAGGGCTCCTTTCTCTTCGTCAGTTTGCAGAGGAAGGAAATCTTCAGGTCTTGAAATGGCGAGGGCCACCCCGCCGATCACTCTATTTTCGTCCTCGACATGTTGTTCCGGGCTTGCTGGATCAACTGCCAACTGATTTTGCCGAGGAGCATTATTATTGGCAGCCCTTGGCTGCCCATCCACATACTGTCGTGCATATCTGTCGCGGTGATTTTCGGACGCCAAGCTATTGGTTAGCTTTGGTTCTCAAAAATTATGATTCACCACCGAGCTTTAATTTATCCAAGGGAAGGGGAAAATATCGAATAAACCCATAATAAAAATTTAGAGATTTAAGGTTCGGGGGTTAGTTATACAAAGGGAAGGTATCAGCATCCTATGTATCCGTAGTACTCTACGGGAACCTCTTGTAAAATATGTATTTTTGTGCTAAAATGTTTTGCTTGTAAAATTTGCTTATAAATGATTGAGTAACGATGAGAGAATTTTTTTTATTGATTTTTGGATATTAAAAAGAGAAAAAGAAAAAAGTTTTATTAATTTTGAATTGGGAAGACACAAGGTCTTTTGCACTACGTACCCGCGAGGGATCAAAATCTCGTAGTTCGGGGTAAAATTTATAAAGAGTGATTTGTTTGATTGATTTTTAGGAGAAAAGACGAGTCGTCATCTTAAGTTTAAACTCCTTTTAAATCCGCCACGAACATACTGAAAAGTTTATATCTTTTCCTGCCATATGTCATGGGAAAATGAATTTCAACTAGAGATGACTCACGTCTAAACTCTCTTGAGAAAAAGGTTTGAATTTGAAAAGCCAAGCGGCAAAAGATTTGAATTGTTTTTGTATTTTTTAGTCTTTGTGAAAATATTTAAATATGCTTAAGCGTATTAGAGCATTTATTGAAAAAGAGTTTGAAAAAAAGTCTCTCGACGAAAGTCGAGGTTTATTATGAAAGATTTCTTTTTTTGAAAATATTTGAATGTTTTTGCTTTTTATTATTTTAAGAAAAATTTGTATTTTTTAGAACGTCGGTTATTCGGACCGCAAGCCATCCGGCAGGAAATCCGAAGTCACCGGAGAGTGAAAAGTCATCCGCCAAACCACTCCTTTTTCATTCTTTTTTATTTAACAAAAGATAATTTTGTTTCAAGATCAAAAAATAGTGAACAAGCAAATGCGCAAAAATAATCGCAACACGAGGTTAACGAAATATTTCCCTTTTCCCTTTGGACTTGAACAAATAAAACATACAACAATATTTTTTTGCATTTTTGATATTTAAGTAGTAATAAACGAAACAAATAACATGGCATATTTTTTTGACATTTTTGATATTTAAACATAGCATATAACACATAAATAATGTACAAAAATAAATAAATTAAATGACAATGGGATATAATAGAACACATAAATAATAAAATAAAATAAATAAAATAAATAAATAAAGCAGGGGGTGTGAATAGCAAACCAGGGAGGTGGGGATAGCAAAACCTGAGTAGGCCCAGTCCATAAGGCCCAAGGCGTGTGAAGAAGATGATGGATTGAATCAGGGACGTCTGATTAAATCAGACATCCCTGATCTGATCCCAGCCAGATTAAATCTGGAGCGTTTGATTAGATCAGGATGGACATAGGCGCGCAGGTGCACGATAAGGCTGTGCACCTGCGCGCACAGGATTGTGAAGAGGTATATATAGTCAAAAAAACCCTAAAAAATCTCATTTTTCATTTCTTCCTTCTCTTTCCTCAGACCCGCCGCCGCTCATATTTCTCTCTCCACTGTTTTCTCTCAACCGCCACTACTCATCTTTCTCTTCTCTCTCGTTTGATTTCGTCTTCTCACCGATCTCTCATCTTTTTCAAACCCATTTTCTTTCTTTCTCTCCCGGTCTCATCTCTCGATCCTGTTTTTTTTAAAAAAACTCTCAAAACGGAATGGAAAAGAAAAATAATACAAACTTGGATCTGTGATTCTGAGTTCCAGATTTCGATTCGGTTTTGGTTTTCAGATGGTTCCGTTTTGATTTGTTGATTCCAATTTGGATTTGGATCCGGATTTGGATTTGGATTTGATTTGGTTTTTTATTTCGGATTTGGTTATGGATGAAGAAAGGTTTTGATTCTGTTTTTTGCGTTTTCTGGGTTGTGATTGATCCGGTTATGATTGTCTATGATGATTTTGGTTTTAGATTTGATGAATGAAAGTGATAATGATTTGGGTTTATGTGGTAGTTTCGGTTGTGATTTTGGATCTGGATGTTGATTAGGACGATGGTGTTGTATTTGTTTGATCTGGATTCAATTCCTGCGGCTCCCCCCCTGATCTCTGATTTTTCATCTGCTTTATAACCCAAACTTTTTAGGGTTATAGATCATTGAGGAAATGCAGAGAAATCCTTTTGCTAGTTGAAATGGAATCTCCCCCTTTGGGGAAGAAGACACTGACCGTGACCCCAAAAAAACACCATTGACTGTTGACTTTTTGACTTATTAAAAAAAACAGAAAAAAAATGGACTAAAGGAATAAATAAAAAACAAATAAATAATAATAATAATAAAAATTGAAAAATAAAAATTGAAAAAAACAAAAATAATAATATAAATATATAAATAATAAATGAACATAAAAATGAGGTATTTTAAAATACCTCTCTGCCGAAATTTCGTTTGAAAAAAGGCATGAGATATTCCGGACAAAAATGTATGATATATGTATACAAGGTGGGATCTTAGGTCAAAAATTGGGGTATGACAGATGCCCCTATTTAAGTTTCTTCATCCGGAGAGATGAAGATTGAAATCTTCATCTTGACGAGATTGAAGAGACTTAAATACAGAATACACAATTTTGGACCTAAGATGCCGAGAATGCTTATGATGCAAATGCAAATACAAGACCTTGAACATTGTGAGAAAGTGGAATCACAAGAGACAAACTTTTATTACTGGGGAACAGAGACATTTATAGGTGAGCAACAAAAAGTGACCCGACGGAGGGAGAAAAAAACAATGATAGGGAGGAGAAAACGATCCAACTCCACTGGTGAAGCAATGTAGTTTTACTTGGGATAAGTTGCCTACTATCATATGGATAGTTTAACAAAAGGTAGATGGAAAAAGATGAGACACTGTCTGCTATCGCCTGGATAGCTTAAAAAAGACGAGTGACGAATGAATGAGACACTGTCTACTATCGCATGGATAGCTTAAAAAAGACGAGTGACGAATGAAGAGGCACTGTCTACTATCGCATGGATAGCTTAAAAAGACGAGTGACGAATGATGAGACACTGTCTACTATCGCATGGATAGCTTAAAAAAGACGAGTGACGAATGATGAGACACTGTCTACTATCGCATGGATAGCTTAAAAAAGACAAGTGACAAATGAAGAGACACTGTCTACTATCGCATGGATAGCTTAAAAAAGACAAGTGACGAATGATGAGGCACTGTCTACTATCGCCTGGATAGCTTAATAAAAGACGAGTGACGAATGATGAAGCACTGTCTACTATCGCCTGGATAGCTTAAAAAAGACGAGTGACGAATGATGAAGAGACACTGTCTACTGTCGCCTGGACAGCTTAATAAAAGACGAGTGACGAATGATGAGACACTGTCTACTATCGCATGGATAGCTTAAAAAAGACGAGTGACGAATGATGAAGAGACACTATCTACTGTCGCCTGGACAGCTTAATAAAAGACGAGTGACGAATGATGAGACACTGTCTACTATCGCATGGATAGCTTAAAAAAGACGAGTGACAAATGAAGAGACACTGTATACTATCGCAGGGATAGCTTAAAAAAGACAAGTGATGAATGATGAAGAGACACTGTCTACTGTCGCCTGGACAGCTTAATAAAAGACGAGTGACGAATGATGAAGAGACACTGTCTACTGTCGCCTGGACAGCTTAATAAAAGACGAGTGACGAATGATGAGACACTGTCTACTATCGCATGGATAGCTTAAAAAAGACGAGTGACAAATGAAGAGACACTGTCTACTATCGCAGGGATAGCTTAAAAAAGACAAGTGATGAATGATGAAGAGACACTGTCTACTGTCGCCTGGACAGCTTAATAAAAGACGAGTGACGAATGATGAAGAGACACTGTCTACTGTCGCCTGGACAGCTTAATAAAAGACGAGTGACGAATGATGAGACACTGTCTACTATCGCAGGGATAGCTTAAAAAAGACAAGTGATGAATGATGAAGAGACACTGTCTACTGTCGCCTGGACAGCTTAATAAAAGACGAGTGACGAATGATGAAGCATTGTCTACTATCGCCTGGATAGCTTAATAAAAGACGAGTGATGAATGAAGAGACACTGCCTACTATCGCATGGATAGCTTAAAAAAGACAAGTGACGAATGAAGAGACACTGTCTACCAACATATGGATGGCTTATAAAAGACGAGTGACAAACATTGCTAACTAACATATGGATAGTCTAGCAGAAATAAATGACAAAAATGTCTACCAACATATGGATGGTTTCAACATGTATATTACCTACTACCATATGGATAGCTTATAAAAGGTAATAACAAAAAGAGACACCGTCTACCAACATATGGATGGCTTATAAAAGACGAGTGACAAACATTGCTAACTAACATATGGATAGTCTAGCAGAAAGATGACAAAAATTGTCTACCAACATATGGATGGGTTTGACATGTATATTACCTACTACCATATGGATAGCTTATAAAAGGTAATAACAAAAAAGAGACACCGTCTACCAACATATGGATGGCTTATAAAAGACGAGTGACAAACATTGCTAACTAACATATGGATAGTCTAGCAGAAAGATGACAAAAATTGTCTACCAACATATGGATGGGTTTGACATGTATATTACCTACTACCATATGGATAGCTTATAAAAGGTAATAACAAAAAAGAAGAGGGACTTCCACGAAGGGAATATATAACTCTGCCAGGAACTCCAAAGGAGATATAGGAAGGTTAAATTGAAAATACAGATTTCTCATAACGAGAAGACATTTGAAAAGTTCTTGATTAACATCTCTTGACCAGATATACTGGGAATGACATCACACAGGGAAGTTGAGAATATATGTGTGGGTACGCAAGCTACTCAAAATGAAGAGATTGTCGCTTGCTGATTGAAATTAGAACTCGATCCAGGACAAAACTGGAGAGAAATAGTCAAAAAGACTCTATACCCAATGAGAAATGAGCTCGACTGGGGACCTTCCTATCCGCGTATTCGGAAAGGGATACAACTGAAGCAACTTGGAATATGTTTGATGGAGACATCTCTAGATTAGACTCAATGGGGATGACTCTTTTTGATGTATGAGTGATGGAGACATCTCTGAACCAGACTCACTGGGGATGACTCTTTTTGTATGAATGATAGAGACCTCTCTGGACCAAACTCACTGGGGATGACTCTTTTTGTAATTTATTGAAACAAGACAATGCAGTATGTATGAATGATTCTATTTGCATGTTGCACATGGGTACGAACCTATGTATGGACATGTGAATGACTGTATGTATGTATGTATATGTGAATGATTATATGTATGTATGAATGTGTGAATGGTTGTATGTATATGTGTATTTGCTGATGCATGATATGCATTTGGTTGTAGGCGTAGCATTAACGAATATTATATGACATGCATGATGGATGCATGAAATGAAATGTTGGTAAATACCATGCTTTGGATGCCAATAATTTTTGGACTTAATCGAATGTTGAATGCCAATAAAGACTGGGCTTTGAATGTTGAGCTTTTCAGGATGCCAATGAAAATTGGGCTTTGGAAGATGCCGATGGTATGTTGGACTTTTGACATGCCAATGGGTTTTGGGCTTTCTAGTTGTGAAAGTGGTGCCACTTTTATTAGAAAGTTTGGAAATCTTGAAATGCATGCGTGATGCTATATGTGTGAATGATATGTTAAGAAATGCCTTAACGAATGCAGTTTGATGCATGGTTTAATACTAGAAAGATGCAAGCGTGAACGATGCAAGATGCATGATTATGATTTGTATGAAATGTGATGATTGATTGATGTATACAACATATTGACCTCGGGCTGCGCCATTGGAGAATGGGCTTTTTTTTTATTGTAGGTATTGGGTTCCAAGCAATGTTGGTTTTTTGAAGATGTCAATGAATATTGGAATTTTTGGATGCTATGAGATGATGGGCGAAACGCTAAAGCAAAGCGCCGTGATCAATGCATGATGCATGGTTATGATTTAAATGTTTGAAAAGTTTCCTCGCGTTGGGAAATGGAGAGGGGTTAAGAAGATTTTTGTTAGCATGGTCTCCCGACACCCGAGTTGAACTCAATGGTTGTATGACAGCAGCTTGCTTGAGTAGCTTTGAAAGGATGGAGAGGACTTGCCCCTAGTGTAGCCCATTTTGCCCTTTTTCTTTTTTCTTTAAAAATCCCTAACTTTTGCCTGGACCGCTCTTTCGAGTTTTCAGTCCACCAGGAGTATATTTCCTTTTTTGTGTCCCTAATTTTTGCCTGGACCGCCTTTTCAGGTTTTCGATCCACCGGGACGCTCTCTATTGCCTAAACCGCCCTTTCGGGTTTTCGACTTAGCGAGCTTTTTGATTTTTTTTTTGTATCTCTTTTCTTTGGGCAATATATCTTTGGTTGCATCAAACTGGGAGCGAAATATCCTCTCCATCTATGGGGTGATAAATACAGGTTGCCCCAGTATTTGGATCTTTGAAAGGTATGCCCCAAATTGAACCCTTGACTTGAACTGCCTCGACACTTGAATTTTGAAAAGCATGCCCCTGGTTGATCGGCGCCTTGAAGGTTTGACCGTAATCACCAAGATCTCCGGATGATTTGCCCTTTGATAGGTAGGAATTTGCTCTTGATTGACAGGACCCCTAGGTGATTTGCCCCTTGTTAGGAGTGTCTTGACATGATTCACCTTTTGATCAGACTCTTGTTGAAATTTCCTCGATGTCAAGTATTGATTTGCAGGTGAAATTGTTTATTTTGAAAAGTGATTTTGACGCAATGCACATGCAAGTTTTGAAATCGAAATTTATTTTTTGAGTGTATAATGGATGATATTTGGCCAGGAGATCGGCGCAATTGAAAGCGTGAATAAATGATAAAAAATTGTTATTGATGATTCACAAACATAAGGAGTCAGTTCAACAATTTTGCTGAATGTGCTTTCGTAGTAAACCTAGCTTCAATTAGGTCTTTTGAGGGTTATAACGTGGTTTGGCCCACGGTTTTTTTTGAAAAAAGATTATAAGGCTCAAAATTTGATTTTAACCCAACCAATCTCCATTGATGTTCTCCATTCCTAAGTTCAATTAACTCGATAGATGTCTCTGGTAGGCAAGAGAATTTTGTTAGTTATGATGGTGGAGGTAGACACAGTGGTCGAAGCACTGATGAGATTCTTGAAGTGGCAGTCACTTTTTTGTTTACAAGTTTATTTCCCTTTTGATTTTAATCCCTTATTTTTGCATAGACCGATTCTTTTGAATTGGCGGTCCATCGGGATGCCCTTATTTTTTTTTGCCTAAGTTTTCACTTGGCGGACACTCTTTTTTTGGAAAAAACTATTGTGAGATTTTGCTCTTGATTTAGAAAAGTTATGACTGCCATGTGAGTTTTCTCTTTTCATCGCTTTCCTCCACGTGTGAATGGAAGATGGTGTGCCTAAACCTTTTGTTGGGGTGATTTGATGGATTGATTCTCTTGTATTGAGATGCATTGTCAAGTTGATTGGAAAACTACCCTGCCCCGGGTTAAGATTAAGGGTTTATAAAATGTAGAAAGAAACACCGACTTCAAGCTCGAAGGGGTTGACTACGGATTATCTCCTTATATCTCCAGTGTTTGGGAATTGAAACAATGCCTTACATCATCAGCTATGTTTTACTAAAAGCATATGTCAGCAAATTCAATTATTTGTTTACATCATCCTCCCCTCAAGTTTGAAAAGTGAAATAGAAAAACATTGCCGTTTATGATGGCACAGGAAAAGAGTGAATACGAATGGATGGATTCCAAAATATGCATGCTTATTTCATCAAAAATATTTAGTCAACCAGTACAATTTCAAAAGCAAAACATACTTAGCAAGAAAGAAACCGCGATTGAGAATGAACAGTCTAACGATCTTAGGAATGTGCATTCCGTGTTGATCCACTGACCTTAAGAGGTGCGGGTGCCCCATTAATGTTCTTGTATGTGTAATGGATGACCAATCATGAATGAGGTTCCCCCTTGAAAGACAATAGTTTGTCGTTGATCAGGTTTTGGACCTCCTTTTATTTTGACAGACCTTGGCCTCTCTCAAGTCCATGCTTTAAGTTTGCTTGTAAGTATCAGGAAACTTGCTAGCTGGATTGCGGTTGAAGGAGGGTGAAGGTGGAAGAGATATGATTTGAAAATGAACGATTTTTTTTTATATGGGATGCAAATGTATGAAGATGCATGTATGCAGATGTGTGAAAATGCATGCGTATGCAAAAAGATTTTCCTCATGTTAGAGGACATGCTAAAAAAAATGATGACATGATATGATGAGATTGAACAAGGTCAGGGTATGACCCCAACAAAATGCTTGTAGGGTCATTGGAAGTTGACATAACCTAAACGGAAGGCTCCCTACGAAAGGCTAGTTCTAGATATTTACTACCCGCCCTCTCACATGTCGGTTATAGGTTTTGTGTTTGTTTGAGGGCGAAAATCAAGGTCGCAGCCCTCGCTCAAAACTTCCTCCCAAAATTGGACTAGCCAATTCAAAGGGTCTCCTCTAGATGGAGTCATATGGGTTCTAGACAAAGTAAAAAGGTCCCTAGAGTCATGGATCCAACGAGAAAATATCATCGTCATTGCAAATCCTCGCAAGACAACAATATTCTCAAGAGGGTCTACTCTAGGTGTGGTTTTCATGTCAACCCTACGAGGTATCCACCAAGAAGGCCAACACTCAACCACTAACTTATCTTAAGTATTTGCTCAAGTCCGGGTAGAGGACTTTTCTCTCATAAATATCAAAACCAAACATATAAGCATATAAAGCAATATAAAATATACAAGAAAAAATAATAGCACAAATATAACATATATACAAGTTAGGCTCAACCCTCTTGGGGAGTCCCCAGTGAAGTCGCCATTTCTGTCGCGGTGATTTTCGGACGCCAAGCTATTGGTTAGCTTTGGTTCTCAAAAATTATGATTCACCACCGAGCTTTAATTTATCCAAGGGAAGGGGAAAATATCGAATAAACCCATAATAAAAATTTAGAGATTTAAGGTTCGGGGGTTAGTTATACAAAGGGAAGGTATCAGCATCCTATGTATCCGTAGTACTCTACGGGAACCTCTTGTAAAATATGTATTTTTGTGCTAAAATGTTTTGCTTGTAAAATTTGCTTATAAATGATTGAGTAACGATGAGAGAATTTTTTTTATTGATTTTTGGATATTAAAAAGAGAAAAAGAAAAAAGTTTTATTAATTTTGAATTGGGAAGACACAAGGTCTTTTGCACTACGTACCCGCGAGGGATCAAAATCTCGTAGTTCGGGGTAAAATTTATAAAGAGTGATTTGTTTGATTGATTTTTAGGAGAAAAGACGAGTCGTCATCTTAAGTTTAAACTCCTTTTAAATCCGCCACGAACATACTGAAAAGTTTATATCTTTTCCTGCCATATGTCATGGGAAAATGAATTTCAACTAGAGATGACTCACGTCTAAACTCTCTTGAGAAAAAGGTTTGAATTTGAAAAGCCAAGCGGCAAAAGATTTGAATTGTTTTTGTATTTTTTAGTCTTTGTGAAAATATTTAAATATGCTTAAGCGTATTAGAGCATTTATTGAAAAAGAGTTTGAAAAAAAGTCTCTCGACGAAAATCGAGGTTTATTATGAAAGATTTCTTTTTTTGAAAATATTTGAATGTTTTTGCTTTTTATTATTTTAAGAAAAATTTGTATTTTTTAGAACGTCGGTTATTCGGACCGCAAGCCATCCGGCAGGAAATCCGAAGTCACCGGAGAGTGAAAAGTCATCCGCCAAACCACTCCTTTTTCATTCTTTTTTATTTAACAAAAGATAATTTTGTTTCAAGATCAAAAAATAGTGAACAAGCAAATGCGCAAAAATAATCGCAACACGAGGTTAACGAAATATTTCCCTTTTCCCTTTGGACTTGAACAAATAAAACATACAACAATATTTTTTTGCATTTTTGATATTTAAGTAGTAATAAACGAAACAAATAACATGGCATATTTTTTTGACATTTTTGATATTTAAACATAACATATAACACATAAATAATGTACAAAAATAAATAAATTAAATGACAATGGGATATAATAGAACACATAAATAATAAAATAAAATAAATAAAATAAATAAATAAAGCAGGGGGTGTGAATAGCAAACCAGGGAGGTGGGGATAGCAAAACCTGAGTAGGCCCAGTCCATAAGGCCCAAGGCGTGTGAAGAAGATGATGGATTGAATCAGGGACGTCTGATTAAATCAGACATCCCTGATCTGATCCCAGCCAGATTAAATCTGGAGCGTTTGATTAGATCAGGATGGACATAGGCGCGCAGGTGCACGATAAGGCTGTGCACCTGTGCGCACAGGATTGTGAAGAGGTATATATAGTCAAAAAAACCCTAAAAAATCTCATTTTTCATTTCTTCCTTCTCTTTCCTCAGACCCGCCGCCGCTCATATTTCTCTCTCCACTGTTTTCTCTCAACCGCCGCTACTCATCTTTCTCTTCTCTCTCGTTTGATTTCGTCTTCTCACCGATCTCTCATCTTTTTCAAACCCATTTTCTTTCTTTCTCTCCCGGTCTCATCTCTCGATCCTGTTTTTTTTAAAAAAACTCTCAAAACGGAATGGAAAAGAAAAATAATACAAACTTGGATCTGTGATTCTGAGTTCCAGATTTCGATTCGGTTTTGGTTTTCAGATGGTTCCGTTTTGATTTGTTGATTCCAATTTGGATTTGGATCCGGATTTGGATTTGGATTTGATTTGGTTTTTTATTTCGGATTTGGTTATGGATGAAGAAAGGTTTTGATTCTGTTTTTTGCGTTTTCTGGGTTGTGATTGATCCGGTTATGATTGTCTATGATGATTTTGGTTTTAGATTTGATGAATGAAAGTGATGATGATTTGGGTTTATGTGGTAGTTTCGGTTGTGATTTTGGATCTGGATGTTGATTAGGACGATGGTGTTGTATTTGTTTGATCTGGATTCAATTCCTGCGGCTCCCCCCCCTGATCTCTGATTTTTCATCTGCTTTATAACCCAAACTTTTTAGGGTTTTAGATCATTGAGGAAATGCAGAGAAATCCTTTTGCTAGTTGAAATGGAATCTCCCCCTTTGGGGAAGAAGACACTGACCGTGACCCCAAAAAAACACCATTGACTGTTGACTTTTTGACTTATTAAAAAAAACAGAAAAAAAATGGACTAAAGGAATAAATAAAAAACAAATAAATAATAATAATAATAAAAATTGAAAAATAAAAATTGAAAAAAACAAAAATAATAATATAAATATATAAATAATAAATGAACATAAAAATGAGGTATTTTAAAATATCTCTCTGCCGAAATTTCGTTTGAAAAAAGGCATGAGATATTCCGGACAAAAATGTATGATATATGTATACAAGGTGGGATCTTAGGTCAAAAATTGGGGTATGACAATATCCCTTTTGAATAAGGATTTCAATGGCGTCCTTTAGATGCACACAGTCATCAGTAACATGCCCGTAACTTTTGTGGAAACGACAAAATTTCTTCTTGTCCACGTTTGGTTTTGCGGGCAGTTGTTTTGGGAATCTGATCCCCGCGCTTTTGAATTCAGCATTCGATATCTCGGATAAGATCCTGTCTCGAGGAGCGTTCAGGGGAGTGTGGTAGGTGAACTGACTTTTTGGTGGTTTAGCCTCGCGGACTTTTCCACCTTCTCTTTTCTTTTCGTCTCCTCGACGTTCTTCTCTCTGTGAGGAGGGTCCACCGACCTCGAAATTCTTAGGTCTCCTGACCTCGGAGGCCTTTTGTTTATCCTCGTACTTGATATATCGTTGAGCCAACTCAAAGAATGCGTCGAGGGTTTCTACTTCGAGGATCCCAACTGCTTCTTGAAACTTTGTTCCTTCGCGCAATCCTTCTTCGAGGAGATACAGCTTCATCTTGTCGGTCGCTTCAACCTCGACAGATACTTTGTTGAACCTCTCGATGTAATTCCGAAGAGATTCCTCGGGACCTTGGACGATTGCCTTTAAGCTGGCCACCGTTTTCGGATGTCGCCGAGAAGTTGTGAAGTGTGCTGTGAACATTCGACATAGTTCTTCCCAAGAGTCGATCGAGCCAGGAGGTAAATTCCTCCACCAGGTTGATGCTCCTCGAATTAGAGACAGTGGAAATAACTTGCACTTAATTGATCCTCGGAGATTCCTGTAGTCGAGGGCGGTTTCTACGCTCTGGACATGCTCGTCGGGGTCAGTTGTCCCATCATACTTGTCCAGTGTTGGGGGCTTTTCCAGCCCTCGTGGGAGTGGAATGTCCATAATTCTTCTTGAGAGGGGTCCTCGGTGCCTCTCGTCTCCACTGCTCGGAGATTCCCCTCTTGGGGAATGTCGGGCATTGCCTCCACGAGCAGCTGCTTCACCGCTCCTCGGTGGTGATCTGTTATTTCTCCGAGGAGGGGAACGTCTGTTCCTTGGTGGGGAAACATGGTTGTTTCTTCGTGGAGGAGAGTGATTCTGCTTTCGAGGAATGTCTCTAGGAGGACTTATTGGTCTCTCCGCATTTCGTCGAGGTGCAGGCCTCGGGGACCTAGACCTCGATCGTGAGCGATTGTTCACAGGGGTTGGCGATCTCTGTCGATGAGCACTCCGCGATACCCTTGAAGCAGCACGCGATTCTTCGACTGCCCGGAGTCGCCTATTCGGCTCGCGGATCAGCTCGTTTTGTCCACGCATGTTGTTTGCTTGCTCGCGAAGTATCTCCCCCTGCCTGTTGATAGTGTTGACCAATGCAGCCATCACCACTTCCATGGGTGCTCCTTGTGGAACTTGTGGAACCACCAGTGGATCTTCTGGTTGTGGAGGTTGCGGCGGCGGGACATCATGCGGAGTTACTTGTGCATGCGCAGCGCTACCTTCCGGCGTGACAGAGGCTTCCTGGCCATCAAATTGGTTGTGGTGATTTGGAGGATTTGGGTGATTTTCTCCTACAAATTCATGGTTTGCATGGTTTGCACCAGCCATTTGGTCAAGAAATGGGTTTTTTGTTGTAAGTTTTGGTCTAATTCTGGGAAAAGACGGGGGAAACTTTAAGTCCCCACAGACGGCGCCACTGATCTTTACCTTGATCAGAGTCGACCAGACGGTGGTGCACGGCTGTTCGTGATGTCGAGCAGTCCAAATATACCCGGAGGGGGGTTGTGTACCTGCAGGCACTCCGACGCTCAAGTCAGTTGAGGAAGGAGTAGGTTTTCAATATAGAATGTTACGTACCTTTGTGAAGTTGTGAAAAGGTCTATATATAGCCCCAGCGCTTGACCAAGGCCGTTGATGGGCAGTTAATGCTCATCAATGGCTGTCGGAAAACGGCTGAGGAGCCGTGATGAGCATTGAATGCTCATCATTCCGATGTTGGGCGTTACGAATCTCAGGGGAGACGTACGCTGCTCAACGGTCAAGCGATGTTGGGCTTGTATCTTGGGCCTTGCTCGACGGTCCAATGGAACAAGTCCCCAGCGTGTTGGGCGTTTAGGCCCAGTCTAGAACAATTACTTTGTATATATATATATAATAAAGAAGAAGAAATGAAATGGGTGTTAAAAAGGCAAAAGGCTTGCCTTCGCTGATAACATGAAGAATTAGGGAAAGAAAGATGGTCAATAATGCATAAACAAATTTAAGAATTTTAATCATATTTTTCATTCGTTGCATGTAACAAATAGAAAATTATTTGATTATTGTACACAAAAAACACCCCATGCTTTGTTAATTTCTATTTAATAGTTTTTAACACTTATATATGATGTTGTAAGAAAACATTAATAAAAATATAATTATTACTAAATGTCTCTTAACTACACTAATATGCCAGTTTAACTATATAATTCACTCAATTGATCAATTGATTTTAAAGATATCACTTCAAAATCTTTAAGATCATATATGAGAATCATCGTTCCTTATTTTTATCAAAGATATCATATTTTTTTATTTTAGCACTCCGTGATAGACAAGAAAATCACAAAAAAAATAAAATAATGTTGAATTAATCATTAAAAATTATATTTTGTTGAAATAAAGCATTGAAGAAGAACCAACATAGTGTGACAAAAGTAGTAGATACTTGGGTCCTTAACCATTTGGTCCTGAGATCGATCTCCGACCGGTGCGTATGGAGAAGCATTTGTTGGGATAGGTCAACCCCTTAAATGGATCTCAGTTACCTCGAGGGGATCAGTCAGTGTTTTAAAAATCGGACCGGTCATCAAACCGATGAGAGTATTGGTTCACTGGTTCATTGGTCAAACCACCGGGTCACTGATCGAACCGCATGACTAACCCGGATCAAACCGGATAAACCGTTGGAATGAACCGGTCTCTAATAAAATTATATAGTTATTAAATCGGTCAAACAGGATGACTCGGTCTCTTTAAAAGTTCATGACACCAAAAAAATTTAAAAATTTAAAAACGTCATAATGTCACAACTCACAAGTTCTTAAATTAAAAATTAAACATTGTCATCACGCACAATAAAATAGCACAAATTACAAAATCAAATAAGTTTTAAACAAAGTAACAAAGAGTCTAATAATAAATTTAATTCCAATGAGACATATTTGTTTCAGACACTGTTTGTTTCAGTTTAGTTTTTTCTATTTCCTTTAAAAAAATCTATAAAAAACAAAGATGTCATTTTAATTTGGAAAAAATAAAATAAAAAAGGCACACACAATCAAACCGCCGGTTCGCCGATTTTTCTGGTTTTTACAGGTTCACTCCGGTCTAACTACATGTCCGGTCCAACATTTGAACCAGACCGGAGACCCCTCCAATTCACGGTTCGACTGGTTCAACCGCCGGTTCGGTCCGGTTGTTAAAACACTGGGATCGGTCTGTGCAATTGCGCGCGCGGAGGATATCTTTAGTTTAAAAAAAAAAAACATTGAAGAAGTAACATTATATGGACAACGCAATTTTGATATGAAGTGAAAAATCACATATGAGACGACCGCAATTAGTTTTATTCAATTGTGAAATAAATCATTGAAGAAGTAACATTCTATAAACAAGAAGAAATGTGTTATCTATTAAAGCATAAATCGTAGTGAACATAACACAAAGAAACTTAAATAAAACAAAACGAAAGAGATGAGAACAGTACACAAATATTTTTATACTAATTCACAACATGTTGCTACATCTAGTCCTCCCAGGAAAGACAAATTTCCCCGTAGAGTCGAGGACTTAATCCATTAAACTCAATAGTATTATCACTACTTGTTCCGCTTTTGTACGGCACATTTGTTTTGTAGTTTCGCTTTTTCCAATCTCCGTTTATCTTGTGCCGAGACCGATTATTAATAATAATATATTTGCCGTTTAAAAAAAAATACTATCATTACCTCTCCAGACATCACAAAGTATTACGTACCATTGCCTCTTCGGACATCGCAAAGTATTATCTTACATCTCCAAACATATATATTGAGTATTGTCCTACCTCTCCAGGAATTCGGGATGTTCAAATTCAAATCAATTAAAACTGCACACAAGCTTAAGACTTCCTGCTCTAAGTCACACAAGACAGAGAGACTTCCTTGCTCTTATCACACAAGATCAGAGGCTTCCTTGCTTAAGCACTCAGGCTCAAGACTTCATGCTCTAATCACTAAGATTGAGACTTATGTGCTTCTACACTAAGCAGAAGACTTTCTTACTTCTACACTAAGCAGAAGAGCTTCTACACTAAGCAGAAGACTTTGTTGCTTCTACACTAAGCAGAAGACTTACTACTAACTTATAAGCTTAAACTTATACAAACATAATAACTTCAGAGGCTTAAGTTAGTTTCTATGCTCATTTCATTTGAGAGATATTTTCTATTACAATGCAGATTCTCACTTTCTTCTGAGAGATGTTTTCTAATGAAGATCGCTAGTCATCAATTCTTTCTTTGGCATATTTATATGAGTTGAAAAAGACATTGAGACGTTGGAGAAATTCCCGTTGTAAAATGGACAGCTGTAGTCATTGAAGATCCGTTGAGTAAAGCCACGTCTTCCTTTGCAGAGAAGTTTAACCTTTACTGTTTGTCCAATAGTACAATTTTAAGGTACAACTAGCTCCTAGAGAGAGGGATCACATCCTTTGTGACCGTTGCAATTAGTTGACCTTATAACAAATCATCAGGCTTGATAAGTTGTAGTTGATGTAGCCCTCTGATGACTGGGGAATTCATTTGCTTCTGATGAACCTTTGATAACTTGGAGTCTGATTGGTCTTTGAATGGTAGCCCTCTGATAGTCCTTTGCAATTCAGCTTCTGAACGTCTTCATCCTCTGAATGACTCATGACTAGCAGACAGCTTCTGAACTCTTGTAGGCCTCTGAACATCCTTGAGCTTCTGAACTCCTCTGAGCTTCTGAACACTTGCAAACGTTCTGATCCTCTTTGAGCTTCTGAACTTTGTTTAGCTTCTGACCACGTTGTAGCTTCTGAACTCTTTCAAAGTGTAATTATTCAGACTTCCATAGGTTTCATCAGAGTCTAAATTAAGTGTGCTCTTGATTTAAGGTTGAATTCTCCTGCACTTAATTTAAACATTAGTACCATCAATTGTCCATTTAATACTTTGTTATCATCAAAACCTAAGGGTGTGTATTAACACATATTTTGTTCCAACAGTCTGGACGAAAAAAACGAAGAAAATTGAAATCTGGGAGAGAATGTAAGAGTATAGTGAAGATAAGGAAGTTGAGAAGTTGGAAAAAGTGTTGAAAAGGAGAGGTTAAAGAATTTATAGGCAAAAATCTGTCAGTAAAGTGAAAACGTTCAGTTATTCATTGGTTAAACTGATAAGTGCCAAAAAGTGGTAATTTTACATATATATTTAAGGCACTTATTAACTTTATTTTGCAAATTAACTTATAGAATTCCCCATTATTATGTAAATACTAATTTTGTTATGTTTAAGTGATCAATGTGTGCTACTTTGACTAATCCCAAGTATTTTTGAAGGTTTTAAGTTTAGACAATGGTTTTTAGTTGAAGAAAAGTTCAAAGCAAGCTACAGCGAGGTCAAAGCGAGGGAGTAGCAAGCCAAGACAGTGAGTTAAAAGTTCAAAGCAAGCTGCAGCAGGTCAAAGCAAGGGGGTCTCGCTTAGCGAGGTCATTGGCTCGCTTAGCGAGCCTGGCGGTTTGTGTAGCAAACCTTCTGATGAAGAAAGGCTGTCTCGCTAAGCAAGACACCCCCTCGCTTAGCGAGCCTGTATTTTCCTGACTTGTATAAATAGCTATCAGTTGCTGCAATATGGATATCATTCCACTCTTACACATTAAAATCACGTCCAGAACAAAGAGAAAACCCTTGCAGACCAATTTTGAAGGAGATTTGAAGGTGGATACACAACAATTGTTTGAGGAATCAACTTGTAATGTTTGTTCACCTCTTTTCTTCTCATCTTTGTAAAAGTTATCATAACTATGGGTAACTAATTTCTCAATTGTTGGGATTAGATGTAAATTACTCTATTAATATGTGTTTCTATTGATCATGGTGTTATATATGGTTTTAGTTATGAATCAATATTGATATTAAAAAAAAATTCACTCTTACACACTAAAACACGTCCAGAACAGAGAGAAAACCCTAGGAGACCAATTTTGAAGGAGATTTGAAGGTGGATACACAACAATTGTTTGAGGAATTAACTTGTAATGTTTGTTCACCTCTTTTCTTCTCATCTTTGTAAAAGTTATCATAACTATGGGTAACTAATTTCTCAATTGTTGGGATTAGATGTAAATTACTCTATTAATATGTGTTTCCATTGATCATGGTGTTATATATGGTTTTAGTTATGAATCAATATTGATATTATCCTTGTTTTTATTGTTTTGATCTTTTGATTTGAAATAGTATAGGAATATATGTTTTGAATCATTGAACTAGGATGATATCTATTAAATCTAAACTCTAGGAATAGATTTGGGTTTAATATTCACATCAAAGTATTGGATCTTAATGCTATTGTATTGATTAAGCACCCGAGGGATCGGGGTTTGATAGGTACAATTGATTTCTCGGCGTTATCTGGGAACGGAAACGTACGATGAGTAAATACGTGATAATATTGATACATGGCTAGAACTTGTGTAACTGATTAAGGGAATACATATGAATGAGTGATTGAAATCTAATCCCAACAATCTCATCTCTCTGTCATTTTACTCAATTTTACCACTTTTATGTTTTCGCAAGTTTTCTTTACAAAGAAACTTTTAAAAACCCTTAACTTAAAATTATATTAATTGTTGAACGGCATCAATATCGCACCAGTCCCTGTGGAGACGATAACAAATATACTTACTTTTGTACTTTAACAAAATGGCGCCGTTGCCGGGGACTGGCGTTTAGATATTGGAGCATTGCAACAATTTATATTCTTTTAAGTTATTGTATATATTTGTTTATATTTTATATATAGTTGTTGTTTGCACTAACCCTTCTTTGCTAGACAAAGAAATTTTTTCTTGTTAAGTTCAATCCTTTTTCAGATTCATCATCATAAATAGGACCATGGCTGATCGTGGTTATAACAACTTCTATACTCAAAACGAGTATGCATCATATCAACAGTATCCTTTTGAAAATTTTGAGGAAACTCCATATTATTATCCTCCTGAACCATATAGGACTCCATCATTGGAAGAGAATAGATTGGAGGATACACTGGCTAAGTTTATGGAAATGACTATGAGCCAGAACCAAGAGTTTCAACAACAAATGCAACAGATTCAAGACCAGCACCAACAATATATGAAAAACAGTTGTGCAAGGATCAAAAGTCTTGAAACTCAACTTGGTCTGATAGTTAAACAGTTAGCCAACAACAATTACCAAGGAGGAATATTTCAAACCAACACTCAAACCATTCATGACAAGAAAGAAAATAATCTCACAAAAAATGAGGAATGTGGAGAGTGTGTGGAGGAAGGTGTTGAAAGTATTGAGGAAGAAAGAATGACCGATGGATGTGGTGTAGAGAAAATAGTGGAAGCAATGGAAACACCACACAAAGATAAACTTCCTCAAGAATGGCCATGTACTGAGGAGGCCAATACTGTTGATAATGAAGAAGTGGTGATGGATGCAGAGGTAATTGAAGGATTATTTGACAAGGGAGAACCATCTGAACAAAAGAAGGAGATAAAGAACAAGGCAGAGATTGATCGGGTCATAGATGAAATTTGTACCTTGTTCAATATGAAAGAATTGGGGAGGATTTGGACTCCACGACATCTATATCTAAAATTCATGGAGTTTCTCCCAAACCAAAGGAAAAAGACGGATGATGTGTTTTCCGTCTCATTTTGGCCACCCTAACCAAAAAGGCGTCAAGCTAGTGACGTAAAAGAAGCGCTTGTTGGGAGGCAACCCAATTTTCTTTCCTTAACTTTTATTTAAAGCATTTTTATTCAGCATATGTTATAATAGTTTTTTTTTAATATGTCTATGTCACTTTTGGACGCAAAGAGTGTAAACAGGCATAACTTCATTTTCTTGGCTTGAGGACAGTCCACAATTGTTGAAGAGGGAGAACAGCAGAAGCAGAGGACTAAAGCACGCCACATACAGTGACATTTTATTGTTTCAGTCATTTAAATTCGTGTTTTATGTTTCATTGCAAATAGTGACTGAAATTTGTTGTGAAAAAATATGGTTTAAACTTTTGTGATTGCTAAATGTGCATATGAATTGAAATGTTTAGGTTTGTGATTAAACAAAAGCAATTGCATGATTAGAATGAATTTTTTAATTGCTATAGTTGAGGTCAAATTTTTGTGATTATCTTTGAATGATAGGATGAATTTGAACTAAGTAGCTTTATTCAATTTGATTTCATTCATTCCTTCTTAACATGATTAATTGATTATGAATCACGTAGACCTAGCCGGGTGAGATTGTGTGAACCTTCCATTGTTTATATATTTGAGAGCCGGCAATTGTGTTTAACTCTGTTGATTTTAACTGAATCTTGCTATTACTTGATGTGTTTGAAGTCATGGAAATGATCAAGGCCTTGTTTCTTTTTGAGTGATAACTACTTAAGCCAAAATAACCTACCTTGTGAGATGGTGTGATCCTTTGCTACCCCCCTTGAGCCAAAAGTTTTGAAATTTTGTTTGAATTTGAACCCTTGAACCACAATAAAGAAAAACAATTACTTAACCCTTGTCTTAGGATGATTGAGCATTGAGATTAAATAGGGTTGAAAACAAGTTGGGGAGAAAGAAGTTATTTGTTTGAAAGAAAAAAAAAAGAAAGAAAGAAAGAAAGAAAGAAGTAGTTGAAAATGGTGATTGTGAAAAGAAAGAATGTTGAAAAATGTGACACAATCAAAAGTAATCAATGAAATTACAAAGAAAAAGAAAGAAAAGAATGTGGCATACAAAAAAAAAATCACCGTAAGTGAAAAAAGGGGAAAATGCAAGAGGGTGAATAGCTTATGTGATGAAATACTCAAAAATTATGCTCTCTTATCTTAACTTAAGGCTTTTTGAATCCAAAGAAAAACAATGATTTCTTGTAGCCTAGCCCCATTACAAGCTTATGAAAGACCTTAGTGATCCATGATTGATAACATGACTTGTGATTATGTTGAGATGTATGTTTGAATTGATTTGTTGTAAACACATTGTTTGGATTGAGAGAAACACTACACCCTTGAGTAGAAATATTTGTGAGAATTGTGATTCTAGTTGATTATTTTGTTGATTTGGAAAGCTTGAAATCTTACTTGAATTTTGAAACTATTTCAAATTCATGCTTTGATTCTTTGATGATTATGAATGTTTGATTTTGAACTTGCAATAAAATGAATCATGCAAACTTGAAATGATTGAAATCCAAAGTTTTTGATTGATTGCAAAGCTTGAATGGATTATGCACTAATGATGTTTGAATCATGTTTTGAAAGTTTGGTTTTGACTTTTGTTTGAGGACAAACAAAGTTCTAAGCTGGGGAGAGTTGATAAGTGCCAAAAAGTGGTAATTTTACATATATATTTAAGGCACTTATTAACTTTATTTTGCAAATTAACTTATAGAATTCCCCATTATTATGTAAATACTAATTTTGTTATGTTTAAGTGATCAATGTGTGCTACTTTGACTAATCCCAAGTATTTTTGAAGGTTTTAAGTTTAGACAATGGTTTTTAGTTGAAGAAAAGTTCAAAGCAAGCTACAGCGAGGTCAAAGCGAGGGAGTAGCGAGCCAAGACAGTGAGTTAAAAGTTCAAAGCAAGCTGCAGCAGGTCAAAGCAAGGGGTCGCGCTTAGCGAGGTCATTGGCTCGCTTAGCGAGCCTGGCGGTTTGTGTAGCAAACCTTCTGATGAAGAAAGGCTGTCTCGCTAAGCAAGACACCCCCTCGCTTAGCGAGCCTGTATTTTCCTGACTTGTATAAATAGCTATCAGTTGCTGCAAAATGGATATCATTCCACTCTTACACATTAAAATCACGTCCAGAACAGAGAGAAAACCCTAGGAGACCAATTTTGAAGGAGATTTGAAGGTGGATACACAACAATTGTTTGAGGAATCAACTTGTAATGTTTGTTCACCTCTTTTCTTCTCATCTTTGTAAAAGTTATCATAACTATGGGTAACTAATTTCTCAATTGTTGGGATTAGATGTAAATTACTCTATTAATATGTGTTTATTGATCATGGTGTTATATATGGTTTTAGTTATGAATCAATATTGATATTAAAAAAAAATTCACTCTTACACACTAAAACACGTCCAGAACAGAGAGAAAACCCTAGGAGACCAATTTTGAAGGAGATTTGAAGGTGGATACACAACAATTGTTTGAGGAATTAACTTGTAATGTTTGTTCACCTCTTTTCTTCTCATCTTTGTAAAAGTTATCATAACTATGGGTAACTAATTTCTCAATTGTTGGGATTAGATGTAAATTACTCTATTAATATGTGTTTCCATTGATCATGGTGTTATATATGGTTTTAGTTATGAATCAATATTGATATTATCCTTGTTTTTATTGTTTTGATCTTTTGATTTGAAATAGTATAGGAATATATGTTTTGAATCATTGAACTAGGATGATATCTATTAAATCTAAACTCTAGGAATAGATTTGGGTTTAATATTCACATCAAAGTATTGGATCTTAATGCTATTGTATTGATTAAGCACCCGAGGGATCGGGGTTTGATAGGTACAATTGATTTCTCGGCGTTATCTGGGAACGGAAACGTACGATGAGTAAATACGTGATAATATTGATACATGGCTAGAACTTGTGTAACTGATTAAGGGAATACATATGAATGAGTGATTGAAATCTAATCCCAACAATCTCATCTCTCTGTCAATTTACTCAATTTTACCACTTTTATGTTTTCGCAAGTTTTCTTTAAAAAGCAACTTTTAAAAACCCTTAACTTAAAATTATATTAATTGTTGAACGGCATCAATATCGCACCAGTCCCTGTGGAGACGATAACAAATATACTTACTTTTGTACTTTAACATAAACCCATATCTCGAGACGCGTGTTAGCGTGGGAAACACGTATGTGACAGTTGTCAATTTGAAATTTAAACGGAAGAAGAAACGCTCGATGCTTCGCCTAAGGCGTGATATCACATCGCCTAGGCATCTTATGAAAATTTTCCCGCTTTGTGGCGAGGTATTTTATTCGCCCTCCAGAGGCGAGATACATTGTATTTTCTTATTTTTACTATTACGTGCTAACATCTATGTGAGCAGAAAACTTGAAAAAGGAAATGCATTTCATTACTTGAAAAGGGGAAATTACATAAGGAGAATTACAAAATGGAAATTGTAAAAGGGAATTACTGAAAGAAAAGCAACAATTGAAATTACATCAAAGCAAGGAAATTATATCTAAACATCAGGAATGTCGTCTATTGCCATGGTTTGCATATCCTCAAGGGCACGTTTGTACTTCTTAGACGTTGCCAAATCATCATTGATCTTCTTGAGCCTCTCCCCTAAAGTCTTCGTCTTAATCTCTAGACGAGCCAGTTCACGACGTTTGAACAACAAAGCAGAAATCTCATCTTTGTTACTCACACGAAGTTCCTCTTTCTTCTTGGCCAGCACCTTGAGCTCCTCTTCAAAGACCTTCATGCGATGTGTTACACCCTCTTCTTCAGTAAAGGCCAGGTTCATAAGTTCTTCATGAACCCTCATGCTCTCCTTTAGACGCCAAGTCTGGTCAAATAAGTCAGAAACCAGCTCATGATGGAGATGATGCTCATCCTCAACATTCTCAATGAAATAGCCATCTTCAATCAAGCCGTCTTTGAGAAACATCACCCTCTCAAGAAATTTCAGCTCAGCATTAGTCAATCTCCAGGAGACTGACCTAAGTTCTTCGGCAAATTCAGAAAAATCATCAGCTTGATCAATTAAGTCATCTATGTCGTGGGAAAGCATACCTTTCAAAGTTTTGATAATTCTAGCTACGGGAGATTCGAGAACAGAGTTTGGGGAATTCATGTTTGGATTAGGCAAAGGATAGAAAACGTTTATGAGATGATTAAGTTAATCCGAAGTTCCTCTTATTTATAACAGTCACTAGCATCGGAAGGGAGGACACCACATATAGCATATGAGGTCCGAAAAATTCGCCATAAACACTAGCGGTTAGCAGCGGAAAATTCTCCCATTATCACCACTTCGCCTCCACTGAGCCTCGTGCTTTAGGGGCTGTGGACCGGGAGTAAATGTAAAGGGTGTACTTAGTAAAAGCCCAAACATTAATTAAGGATTTGTGCAACGGCCCAATACAACGGCCCAATACTTACGCGAGAATCAAGCCCAGTTCTCCATTAAGGGCGAGACACCCATCTATGGCGGGACATGGTCGCATGGGCGAGATACCCACGATTCCCCCATCTTTCATTGTAATTGCTATTTTTCTCCATGATTTTATCTACCTATCTTCATCCTCCGTATGAATAGGAGCAGATTCTAGGAAGAACCATTATATTCAAACCACGTTCCCCATGATCACCTGGTAAATAGGCATGTGATCAAATGTATAGGAGGAACATGGGATTGGCCAACGAAAGAGAAAGGGCGGGAAGAACTCTCTTCTTGTATATCCTATAGATACTTGTAACATTGATGAAAAAAGGGACGAATCAGAAGGGAAAATAACTAACTTGATTATTTTTGTTTATTCGACGGTCCAAATTAATTACTTTTCATATCCCTTTGAGTGTTCACCAGAACAGAGACATTGCGTTTTATATGCAGGGGATTGGGATTCGAACCCCGATCATTCCATATATCCACTTTAACGGTGGAATTTCTAGCCACTAGACTATTTGACCAAAAAAAAAAGTAAACCCTTGATTTTTTGATGTGTTGGTTTTTTTGTTGCTCTTGTCGATACGTGGAAGGATTTGTTTTAGGAAGAAAAAAATATTAATAATCAAAACCAGTTTGGAACTAGATTTGAACCTGTTTGGAATCTATTTGCACGATAAAACCGGTTTTTGTGATCAATGGTTTGGTTCACATGGTTAGGTTACCCGTGTACACCCATGGTTTGGTTACCCATTGGGTGAGAACGAGATTTTATCCCCGTTCCGTGGAGACTTGTCCTCTAAATATTTTAATAACATAATATTTATATACGTAAACACAAATACTTTATATATTACTCCCTCCGTTTTTTTCTAATTGTCCAGTTTTGTCAGATTTAGCGTTTCTAATTAACTGACCTTTTAGTGTTTTAAGGATACAATTTGTCAGAACATGAGCAAAATTTATAAAGTTCAAATTCTTAAATAAGTGTCATCACATCTGTTAGTAAAAAAGTAAATCGGTTCTCGATTTAGTTTTTAATAAAAAGCCTAACATTTAATAATAGTGTAAATAAAATATGCAGCATTTAGATGACACCTATAGATAGGCGATACTATGAATAAACATCATAACAATAACAAATCACAAATGAAAACATTAAACATATGCAACATTAAGATATGAAAATATAAAATGCATTCATTCCTTCTCATGTTTAACAAAGTCTTAAAATGTCTTGTTTTTTTAGCAAGCAATAAAAATAATTCACTTTGTATCAGCAATATTAACCCTAATATATTAACTAGGGCAATTTAATGCAAATCCAAAATTAAACAGCACAATCCTATCCATCATCCACCCCTAATTGAAAGCCATTACATTGTTTCTACTACCGCCTCATCAGTATGTTCCTCTGCATTCACCACAGCCTTGCCATCAGTACCTTTCCTCCGCTTCTGTGGAGGATCCACATCATTCTCAGTTTCCTCCGAGACTTTTTCACTTGAATCACAGGGCTTCGGAATCTCTTTCTCCTCATCCAACTTGAGATTTTCATCACTTTTACCACTTGATTCATCTTCACTTTTAGCACTTGATTCTTCAGAACTCTCCTCCATCTGTTCAGCCTGTCGCTGGAGTGATTCTATGATATCCATCATTTCCCTGTTAACCTGTTGAAAAACGAAGCAATGAGACCTTTTTTATGTACAGCAAAACAATACTTCAATTAGGAATACTTGTCATTTCATAGTAAATTAGGAATAAAATTAAAAGGAATTCAATAACAGTTCAATTCGGAGAACAATAATCCAATCCTTATTTCATTGGAGCAAATATAAGTCCTAAGATAACAACATAATTATTGATCAGATTACAAATAAGCAATGCAATCTAAAAACTAATAATAACGCTCATTTCAAAGTGAAATCATGCAGTTCTTTTCATAAACATCTATTTAAAAAATGTGCGGTAGTACCTGGGGATTCTGAAGATAATCAGCTATGTCAGTTGAGCAAGTAGGGCATTTCATAACGTTCTTCTGTGCCCGCAAAGAGCGTCCGCTTTGAGTTGTTCTAGTCCTGATATAACTTTGGCCAGAAAAGGTACCCTCCAAGCAGGCTTTGCAGAAATTATGAGCACAAGGTGTAGTAAGAGGGGAAGCCAACACTTTGTGACATATACTGCAACCAAACTCTGCAAAAGCAACGTACATGGAGGAAATTGTGTTTATACAACAACAATTTCTAATAACAATGATCTTAAAAAGAGGAAATTGTTATCACCAGGATCATATATCTATACCTTTCAATAGCCTATCCTTGATTTTGAAGGGCACCTTTTTTGCCTTTGGCCTAACAACTTTTATTATACTTCCATCTATAGGATCCACAGTGTTAACCGGCTTCTTACTTAGTGGTGGAGGCTTCTTCCACAACCAGCAGCCCTTTTCCTCCTGAAATTTAGACGAACGCACATAGTGAGAGACCTTACAAAATCCGTACGACAGCAATGATTGGGGGAAAAAAACTCACCTAGCAAATAATTTTTCCAAAATCTAATTCTAAACTTTAATTATGTTTGTGATTATCATCATATCTTACAAACTACAAAAATAATATCTAGAAAACAATGAAGAAATTTGATAAACAAAAGTGGAAGAAACACATCAAGAAAACTAAGAAAAGCAGATTAGTAGACAACACGACTTACATCAAAATCCCATGATGGATCACCCTTTCTTTCAGTAATATCAATTGCATCCTTAAACTCCTCGATTATAGGTAGTGGCCGGGGACGGTCTCCGGATAAATCACTGCAAATCAACAAAATGAATTCAAGTGATCAAGTTATATACTTCCACTTGTATACTAGTAGTAGTACTAGCACACACACACACAGAGGAAAAATAAAATTGAGGAATTAAAACTAACCTTGTCCATGGAGCTGCCTCATTGTCACACCTCACAAACAAATACCTGCAAACCTTATGACCCTATCACAGAAAGATTCCTCGTCAATTATTGAGTTTGAACAACTAATAATTCATTAGGTCTAGCACAATGTACCTAGCTAGCTGAATAAGTGGCAATGATTGGTTATTATTACAAACAAGAATGATAGTACTTACTTGTATTCCAATTTTGCGCCAACATTTCTCAATTCTATAAACCCCATCATATCTCACTCCTTCTTCCGGTGCATAAGAGGAACGTTTCTCCTTGTGAGACCTGAACCAAATAAACAAATCCATAAACAAAATTCACATCACATTGAAATTTGAAACTAAACAAATAAGGAATTAATCGATTGAATTGAATTTGTTGTCAACAAAAACGGACCTGACAACACGAACAGGATAACCTTTTCGACAACTGAGTCTCAAAGCCTCATTCATGTTCTCAAATTGCTGGTCAAATGACTGATTTTTGTTGGTCCTTTTGTTGCCACTAAGATCCCTTCCACCACTTCCGGTGTAAAGGAACCACTCACCGTGATCCTCGTCGTCAATGTAACCTCCGGAAAGAGCAACAGACTGAGCACCATGAGTACTCTGACCGGCAATCCCAGCAACATGAGGAAAATGAGCACCCCATTGTCTACATTCCATCCTATCCTCCCATGTATCACCAACAAGAACTCCACGGTTCCTTGTTGGATCATTTTCAGCAGAAATCGGTCCAAAATGATCTTTTGGAATTGTCACAAAGATTTTTCCACTGCAGGCATTAGCCTTTCCAGTTTTCTTTGCTCTCTCAGTGGTGAAAGCAGTGTCAGGACGCTCATCGTTGTCAACAGTGTGATAAACTTTTGGAGCACTGCTTCCCCCATCACCCTTCGATTTTGCGAGCTTTTCCAAACGAATCCCGGTCGCCAACTGTGCGTTAATTCGCGGATTAGTCGCCATCTTCGCTGGAATTGCAGCCCTACAATTCGCACAAGTTCGTTTTCCTTGCTTGATCCATTTCTCAAAACATTTCAAACAAAAATTGTGTGCACATGGTGTCTGAAACAACAACAACAACAATTTCAAATTCACAAAAATTGATTACAAATAATAATAATTTTAATAAAACACATTGTTTGGTTTCAATTCTGGAGCAGCTAGAATTGATTCTACACGTGTACAATTGATTTGACTTGTTAGGTTTCTCAAAAGTACAATTGATTCTGCCTCCAGATTCTAGAATTAATTTTTGCACTCAATTTTTTTTGTTCAACTCACTTTTACATGAAAATATCGAAACACAAAACACTTTATCTTCAACTCAATTTTAGTCGGAATCAATTCTGACAAAATCAATTTTTCTCACGGCAGAACCAAACCAAAATCAATTCTACCAAATTCTCTTAATGTGTTGAAGTTAAGATCAAATCGTTTAGATAACCTAACCGACCAAAACAAACTCGGTTAGGTTATTTAATCGATTTGATCTACAAAACAATGTAACCATAAATCACAACAGAATTAAGAGTAAAAAATAATTAGCAAAGAAAGGGAAAAAAATGAGAAAAATGAAAGAAACTAACAGTGACGGGTCTCTCAGGCAACTGCATGCAAAAGGAGCAGTTAACTCTGCCATCGAGCAAACTGTTGTTAGTTTCACCTGTCGATTTAGAACATCCACCACCAACAAGTTCTTGACGTTTCTTCGCCTTTTCTTGATCAGTAAGCGAAGTATCATTCTCGATGGCACGAATCGCAGAAACAAGATCTCCGGCAATAGGCGGAGCAGGTACGTCGCCTACACCGTTGTTGCTGTTGTCAATTGTTTGTGAACAATCAGAACATTCCCAATCAAGAATTGTAGTTGGAACAAGAGGTAGACATGGAACATGCCATGGAGTTACGCAAGTTCTGCAAACAAGAGTTTCAGTTTCAAGAGGTTTGTGTTTGCAAACCATGCAAATACCTTCTGAATCGCAGGGAAGAAACTGTGCCATTTGGATTTGGGGATTTTTCTGATTTCTCTTTTGTGTTTTTTTGTTTATGAGTTGAATGATGATGATGTGTATGAAGTGATATTTAGCCCTTTTTTGTAGGGATTTTTTTAATAATATTTTCAATTAGGCGCGAGGGATTTGCGGCTTTTTGAACTTTTTCCTATATAGGTGTATTCTCTTTCAACCTTTCCTAATTTTATTTTAGGAGAAAATATCATTTTGGTCCTTAACGTGGTATTTCAATTAGGAAAAAATTATGAAACACGAATACTCCTTAAATTATGTGTGTCTGTGTAGAACACGTGTCAGTGTCGGTGTTCGGTGTTTCAATTAGGAGAAAACTATGAAGTACGGACACTCCTCAAATTAGGTGTGTCTGTGTAGGACACCGACACCGACACTTATGATTGTACTAATTTATGTCATTTTTTTAAATTATTATTGGTGTCGACGTGTCAGTGTCTGTGTTCGTGTTTCATAGGGAAAAACTATTACATAGTCCTTCAATCTGTATTCTGTTAGTCAGTTTAGTTCCTCACATTAAATTTGGTCGTTAACTCAACAAAAAAATTGATCTGTATTTTTTTTGGACACACGTCAGCTTGCTATGTAGTAGTTTTTTCTCGATGACACACATAAAGAATGTAGATTCATGGACTATGTGGTAGTTTTTTCTCAATGAGGGATCAAATGACAGTGAATTGCACATTGAGGACCAAAATGATTGTTTTCCGTTTTTTTTTTTCTTCAAAAAAAATTTTTTTTTTTACAATTGAGTAAAAGATCGAATTCAAGACCCCTGCATACTATTCAAATCCCTTATCACAATTTAGATTCCTAATTTAATTTTTTTTGTTACCATGATATTAGTACGAAGTTTTTCCCACCGATAGCGATGAATAATGTTTGTCCGAAACTTGTAGGGAACATGAGATGGATTTTCTTCTCAAAACGAAATTTTTATCATGCGCATGACTAGGAAATCGAACTTTTGACAACATATTTAAGAGGACCAAAACTCTTATGGATCAATTTCATTGTCGGTAGTAATTTAATATTTTATTATGTACGTATCTGTATTCTTTTAGTTATTTTTAATTAAATTACTATAAGGAGTTTATACCAAAAAAAAAAAAATACTATAAGGAGTATTTATCAACGATTACACCTATTTACTTCGTACACGTTCATCAACAGGCGCGGAAAAAATAATACCATTACTCTCTCGTTTATTATTGGGAAAAAATATTGCATATGACTTTTTGTTGGGATACTTTTATTATTTACCAATAGTGTATAGAAATTTTTTTCTCACGAGTACGATAGTAGCTAGAAATTCTACCTTTAAGATGGATAAGTGGGATGATCGGGGTTCAAAATCTAATCCTCTACATGTATAATGTAATGTCTCTGTCAACTGAGTTAAGCTCACGAAACAGTGTATAGAATTTCTATACACATCATATCAAAACATAATGTTAGGTCGAATATTAACATTGTTCTCGATCTAAAATCATAATTTTTCATTTGCAAACTCACTTGGGTTGGTCTGGTGATATTGGCTTAGACCTGAGAGTGTGCTCTTCTTTAAGGTCTTAAGTTCGATTCTCTCTGGAGACTATTTGGATGGACTAATTTAACTTCGTCAAAAAAAAACCCATTTGCATGTGTGAATTAATGTTAGGTCGAATATTAAACATGATATTATTGTAACAAAAATTTTCAAAACTAGATATTTTTTTAGGGAGAATCTTATTGATGCAAAATGGGATCATAGCTCGAGTTTTGTTGGGCGATATATACATATTTCACATATAGTGGTTAAAGGAGGTCTTCGGTGGAGAATAGGCGGTGACTCTAGTGATATTGTTTTTTGTGTTTTTGGTATTGCAAAATTTAATGGGATATATTTTTATGTTCATAAATAAAACAAATTTTTAAATTATAGCTTTTTAAAATAACAAACTAATCTTATAAATTTTAAGTAAATCCTAAATATTCTAAACATAAATATAATAAATCCTAAATATTCTAAACAGAAATATAAATCTTAAATTTTAGGCTTAATTAAACATTTGGTCCATTACGTTTAAAAAGTATCAATTTGGTCCCTTACGTTTCCATTAGGTTTCAATTTAGTCATTTCCGTTAGTTTTGTCACTAACACCGTTTGAACTATACACGTGTTTGTGTCCACATATGCAAACTGGTTGCCGCATGTGACAAAACTGACGGAAAGGACTAACTAATAAAATAGTAAAAACGTAAGGGACCAAATTGATACTTTTTATACTTAAGGAACCAAATTGAAACCTAAAATAAACGTAAAGACCAAATGTGTAGTTAAGCCTAAATTCTAATATAATCTTATTTTAAATATAAATCTAAAATATATTTAAATATATATATTTAGGCATTATTCTCAACATTCCTCCTTCACTAAATATCTTTTTGTTGTATTCAATCTGAGATTTGTGTTGAATTTTTTCTTTCTTCGACGAAATATATTTGTGTTGTATCCGACCTAAGATTTGAGTTGAATTTTTTTTTTTTAACACTCATCCCTGACTGAATATCTTTGTGTTGTATCCAATATGAGAGTCGTGTTGATTTTTTTGTACACTCTACCCCTTAACTGAATATCTTTGTGTCGTGTTGATTTTTTTTTTTGTTCATCCCTACATCTACATTTTCACATGATAGAGTGTGTTGGAAAGAGTGTATTAGAAAGTATGTTGTTAGCACTCCTCAATTTCTAAATCATATCTTTTTAAAATAACAAACTAATCCTATAAATTCTAAATAAATCCTAAATATTCTAAACATAAATATAAATCTTAAATTCTAATACCATCTTATTTTAAATATAAATCTAAAATATATTTAAATATAAAAGCTTCAAAAATATATAAGAATGTTGCATAATCCGTCGATTTGGGACCAACATTGTAATTATGATGTTAGAACTTGGCACAATGCGATAGAAGATACTCCCTCTAGTCTCATATATAAAAAAAAAATTGACTTTTTAGATTCATTGTAGAATTATTGTATCTAGACAATAATATAGTCTAAATACATTAATTTTACAATGAATCTAAAAAGTAAAATGTTTCTTATATATGATACTGGAGGGAGGATTAGGGTGGCAGACGGATATGGTATACTCTTTATTTCATCATTGTTTTGGATTTGACTTTTGGGTTGAATCAAACTCAATGTCACATTTATCGACCCAATATCACATTCATTAAAGATAAATTAGAAACTACGGAGGGTTTTACTGCATTTTTTCCAATTGCTTTACTTGTTGTCACAACAATATTTACATATGTTTGCTATGGTATTGTGATGTATTTGGAAGAGACGAAATGAGAAATTATGGAACAATATTGAATTAGGGTTTGCTATATCAAACTAAATCGCATGTGATTCTCTACTACAATGGGAGCAAGTAAAAAATACCTCGGCAAGATTTGAATCCATATCATATCCTCTAAGTAAAGATTTGATGCATCATCCATTAAGTTACACCAATCAATTTAATATAATTTTGTAACCAACAAATAATCAATATGAAATCAATGACTAATTTTATTTAAATAAAAATTAACCCCACTTTTTTTTTATACACATACATTTTTTTTTTATACAACTCTAATTTTTTTTATACAACTCCTATTATTTCAAATGAATGTGTTTGATTATTTCATCATGGTTTTACTTTTTATTGAGTCAAAAAAAAAAAAGATTTTACTTTTTATTGTTTTTATTTTAGAGCGCAGTCATATTACAAAAAACATTTGCATCTGATTTTCTTAAAAACGTAAATCGTTATGCACATTTATTGATCCAAACGAAAATCAATAGTGTAGGCTGTGAATTATTATGGTCCAATAGTGTCTTGAGTACTCGCCATGACCAAAGGCATATGTTAGTTAGTGCTCATGATAACATTGTGATGAATTATTTTAATTATTCGCATTATATGAAAGATATTTTATTTTATGATTTATTTTTAACTTTCATATTTGTGTTTCATTTTGTTCTAGTGATATCATCTAAAGCATTACTCCCTCCTTCCCATTTTATAAGCAAAAAAAATATTTCACATTTATTAAGAAAAGTAAAATTTGATAATTTGAAGTATGACTTTTTGTGTTTTTCTTGAAATAAGTTTCATTGGAAGATGTAAAAAGAATTTTTATTGGTTATTGATTATAGGAAAAAGAAGAGAGAGAGTAAATTAAATGTAATTTGCATTTAATTTTATGAGAACAAGTAAAAGTAAATCTGAAAATGATAAAAATTGATTTTTTTGCTTATAATTTAGGACAATAAAAAATGATTTTTTTTGCTTATAATATGGAGCGGAGGGAGTACGTGATTATGATATTTGATACCAGTGTAATGAGATGAGATTTTAGGAATGAGTAAGTGATGATCGACAAAAAATTTAACCATATTTTATATATCAAATAACCAAATAACTATTTTTTTTTATAGTTAATTTTTGTTATAAAAAATCCTAACTCTATAATATGAGTTTCCAATATGATATGTGCTTCGTACGAGTAAAAGTTCTAGTTTTAAATGAAACGAGTTAAGTTGATACTTATAAAAAAAATGGTAACAAAAAGCAAACCTTTGTTTTAGGTGAATTAAAAGCATTATGACATCAAAGTGACTAGTAGATCTCATATCTAGTAGCAATAATCATATGCCTTTTTGCTCGTATAATGTTAGAAGTCCCACATTGGCTAGAGATATGGCAAAGATAGTCTTTATAATGTAGTGCAAACCTCAACTCTCAAGCTAGCTTTTGTGGTTGAGTATAGGCCTCTCAAATTCTAATATGGTATCAGAGCCTATCCTAGATTCATTTGTTGTTTGTTGTGGATACCTCTCATATTTGGGCCACCCATTGTTGTTGATCCCATGCACCAAGCCCAATAGTGCTGGGCGTGAGGGGGTGTGTTAGAAGTCTCACATTGGCTAAAGATATGACAAAGATAGCCTTTATAAAGTAGTGCAAACCTCTACTCTCAAGCTAGCTTTTGTGGTTGAGTATAGGCCTCTCAAATTCTAATATGGTATCAGAGTCTATCCTAGATCCACTTGTTGTTTGTTGTGGAGACCTCCCATGTTTGGGCCACCCATTGTCGTTGATTCCACGCACCAAGCCCAATAGTGCTGGGCGTGACGGGGTGTGTTAGAAGTCCCACATTGGCTAGAGATATGACAAAGATAGTCTTTATAATGTAGTGCAAACCTCAACTCTCAAGCTAGATTTTGTGGTTAAGTATAAGCCTCTCAAATTCTAATATATATATATATATATAAAGGAGAAATTATATAAAGTGGGGGGCAAAACCTTACCCAAAGAGGAAAAAAACCCAAAAAGCAAAAAGGAAGATAAAAATCTAAAAATAAAGATATAAAATAACACCAAATTAAAAGTGGCAATCCTGCAAAAGTTCCAAAGATCTTCATATGAAATGACGAGGCGGTGAACCCTTAGAGCGGGTGTGATAATTCACAACGCTTTTTGCAAGTCGTTGTTGTGATGCTTCTTAGTTTTTTTGAGATATATCGCGTGAAAGATTTCTCAACAACCGCACCTTCCCAAGCAGTTCTAATATTCTCCATATATATCATCAAGTACAACTTGTGGTAGATTGGGTTGTTGCAGAGTAGGATGCTGCATTACCGTTTTACATTCCCCCTCTGAATCATCATTGGTAATGTCCTCCAGCTCTGGCATCTCATCACCCATGTTGTGCCCAACCAATGATGTGACATTCTCAAAATTAACCAGGGATTGTTCCTCAGAAACCACCCTCTGATTATCAACAACATCAGTAACTACCTCTTCATTATTTGTATGAGCATTATTATCATGTCATATACTCAACATTTGTACCTCTTCCTCTGTGACAGGTTTTTTAGGAACCTATCCTTCATGTTCAGGTGGGACGTCCTCTGTTGATGGTGTAACAACAACATTACTCGCACTAGTATCCCGATTATTATTTGATTAAACTGTTGGGTCCACAATTTTATCTCTTTTGATAATATTTTTTAAATCTTTAACTAAAAATTTAGTTAAATCTCATTGCAATATAAACAACCGGGCACTATAAAAAGAGTTTATTTCGATTGTATTTGAAAAATGTTGACAATTAAATTAAAGTTTAGCTAATGTTTAGAATCTTAGATAGTTGAATAAAGATCTAGCTAATGTTTAAATCTTTAACTATCTTTAACATCAAGATTAAATCTTTATTCAACTATCTAAGATTCTAAACATTAGTTAATATTTAGAATCTTAGATAGTTGAATAATATTTACTTCTTTTTTTTCCATTGATTCAGGAACTAGAGTGACATCAAGATGTTCATTCAAGGACCAAAATAATTGTTTCTCATATGTTTAATAGATAGACAGGATTGAATATTTTAAAGAAAATTTAGTGAATTCTAATGAATTATTTTGATTAATCTTTTAACATCCAAATTTATCTCATCCATCCATTTTACCACCTATATTTTTCGAACCATTACCAGAGAGTCCAGTTTCATCTGGGCCACTCATTTTTTCTTTCTACATACCGACGGTGAAATAAATTTGAAGCGCTTGGATAAATTATCCCCCTTCCGTGAACGAGGTTTCTTTCTACCCTACCCATTTTCTCGCGCCCTATAAATTTACGAAAAATATCTCTTTTGTTACTTATGTAGCAGATACACTCCAAAACATCCTATCAAATTTGTTTTTATAACGTTTGTTACTTAATTTACAACGACATTTTTTAAATTTTTATAACATCTACTAATGGAAGTGTAAAACTAAGGCTATGTTTGGATTGGTGGTATAAGGGATGGAATGAAGTGGAATGGAATGGTAAATAATTAAGTTTCATTGTTTGGATTTATAAAATATGAAAGGAATGGAATGGAACACAATGGAACCCATTCCATCCCATACCATCCAATCCTTCAATTTTCCTTTCCCCCAATTTGGGGTGTATGCAATGGAATAAACAATATAATTAAAATATTACCAATATGACCCTATTGTCTTTCTTCATCGTATATTTTGCTTCTTGACATCCATGCTTCTGCTTCATCGGTCTATACTTGAGAGAAAGCATTTACCAGTTTCTTACTTCTTCTTTTCTTTTTTTTTGTTTTGACGCAACCAGTTTCTTGCTATGACATGCTCTATAAAAAAATTGAGTTAATTAACTTTTTTTTGTTAGGTTTTTACCAACACATAATGATTTTGGCAATAAGTATTTTTATAAAATTTTCTTATTTATTTGAATTTTTTTTTGTTGAATCAACCTTTAATATTAAATTTGATATTGACACGGTTTGTATTGAAATTGTCAAATAAATAAGTTTGGAATGGTTTATTTTTTAACTTATACTACAAAATTACAAAATAACTTATGCAAGTAAATAAATTTTTGTGTATTATTTATAGGTTTGTTAAGGTACTTTATAAAATAAAGCTTCTGAAGATATAATTTTGCTCATAGACACTAATAAATTAACATAAAAATTTATTTACTTGTACAAATAATTTTTCATAATTTCAAAAATAAGATTTATAATTTGGTTTCTTTTGTGTTTAACAGTTTGGTTATTAGAGTAGTTCGTTAACCGGTTGAATTCAATTAATTAGTTATAATTTAATGTTTTTAAATAAGGGTAAAATTGAAATAAAAATGTTGTAACTTATTCCATTCCGTTCACTTCCGAAACAATGGAGTGACCATTTTTTCCATTCCGTCAATGAATATCCAAACAATGGAACAGAATTTGTGTTTCATTCCGTTCTACTTCACTCCATTCCATTATGTTCCATTTCGCTCTGTTCCGTTATGTACCCTCAATCCAAACAGAGCCTAAAAAACGGGTAGGGACGAGAGAAGTAGGTAGGGCGGCAAAAGAAAATCTCCCATAAAACCACCACGGAAGACAATCTTCTCTCATTTTTTCGCGCTGCACTGCTTAACCTCACTTATTCCATTTTCCATTTCCATGGCTTTCATCAGAAACCTTCTCTTACGACAGCGTTTCAAATCACTCATAAACCCTAAAACCCTAAATTCCCCAAACACCAATTTCTCAATCAGAACCATCACATCCTTACCTCAATCCCCAAATTCCCAAACCAAGAAACCCCTCAGCACTCTCTTCAGCGAAGTAATGTCAGGTAAAACCACAACAATCGAAGAAGAACAAGACGGTGAAGACGATATCGAGCTGAGGAAGAAACTGAAGCAATTAACCGAAGAAGTTAGAATCTTCAAAGATAAAAATACTAAACCGATTCCAATTAAAGAGGTTCCGAAGAAAGTTGAAAAGAGGAGTTTATATTCTGCGTTTACCAATCAACCTGTTACTGAAAGTGTAACAAAAATGGAAGCAGAGAAGAAGCAGAAACAGAAGGAACCGTTTGTTATTAAGGAGCTTTCAATTGATACGGTGATGTTTTTGAAGTATTTGTATGAAAATGGGTATTTTAAAGATGCTAAATTTGCACGTGTTAATGAAAGATTTGATCTTGGTTGGTTTGAGAATCGTTACGCTTTGGGGTATGCTAAGTTTGCTGCAATCAAATTTGCCAATGATAATCGTGAAATTGCAAAGTAAGATTGAATTATTATTATTATATGGTTGCATTTATATGTTTGATTTAGTGAGAATTTGAATTTTAGAAAATGTGAACTAATGACATTTTTTATTGGCATTGTGGAAGAGAAAAGCCATTCTCTTGTTTGGGAAATTTTAAAATATGAAATTATTCATGGTATTGTTGTTAGTGATTAAAGGGTATTAAGAAAATGTTATTTGGGTTTATGTTAATATCATGGACTGCAATTTATAACCGTGGCAGTATGGCACTCTGGTTTGAGTAGTCGGGCAGCAAATGTGGGTACTTATCCCAGCGAGGATTTGAATTGTGGTTCGACAGACATTTTGGAGACTTCTCTTTTTGCTAGACATAATCTTGTTTTTCATAATAATTGCTTATGTGATGATCATAAGTTGTTTTGATCTTTTCATAAGTAGCAAATGAAAATTAAATATACAAAGTTTACTTGGAATTTATTTGTTCCTATAAATTTCTGAGATTGTAGCTACATATTATATATAAATCTTATGTGATAAGTGCTTATTCAATAAATACTTGATTAAAGCTTCTTCAAAAAGTAAATAAATACTTGATTAAATTGAGTATACAAATGCTCCTAAATCGACACTATTAACTTTGGGGTAAACCTACCATGTTGTGGTAGTAATAGTAAGGATATTGTTATTCCACGTCCACAAGGTTGAGATGAGATAGTATTTGGCAAATGTTCTTAGGATGTTTGTATTAGGAAATAGGATATGTATTAGGAAATCATAACGTGGATTATCACATTTTCAGTATTTTATTTTTATGGGGTCCTACTCTGTTTTGTTCTGTACAGTTATATTTTTTTGGCTTGGTTAGACTTTTTTGGTTCTATACTACATTGTTTGATAGCAGCCCCCTAGTTTCAACAAGTGCCCAACCTGATTTCCGTTGGCGTTCTTCTCTTTCTGCGAATGTGTCTATTTGCTTTGGTGACACAAGGAATGTCAATGGTGTTATTAGACTCGCTAGAGTTTAAAAATTATTATAAGTTTCTTTAAGTTTTGCATTTTATTTAGGAAGGTTATGGAAATGGGACTCAAGAAGGACCAGTTCTCTGTAGCTAAATTGGTTTTTTTTTTTTAAATTTTAAAATAGCCATTATTAGTTTTGTTGTTAATGTTTTTTTTATGGCATAAATTGGGTATCTTCTGCACGCAACTGCAGAGACTAATGTCTCGAGCCTTTTGGGACCAAAATGGGTGGCAAACTCTCCCCGAGAGTTTTTTAACACTGCTGCATGCCCAAGCCAGGGATCGAACCCAGGACCTTGGTTAAACTAGAAGAGACCCGAGTCATCTCATCTAAGTGCTATTGGGTGTTTAGTTATTAATTTTATTAGAGGGGGGAGTCAAACCCATGACCTCTTGTCATCTTAAAAGTATACTTAGAGTGGAGTAGTTTGTGTTTTGTTTGAATAGTGGTTCTAAAATCAATTTTGATCGTGTAATTTCAAAAAGGAATGAGTTCCCCCTTGCATTAGATTGTAAGTAATTGATGTTAAAAGGACTTCTGCTTGACAAGAAACTTGAAATTTCGTCTCTTTTATTATAAGCTGGGACCAAAACTAATACTGCCGAGGAACCAAATCGTTGAGCACGAGAGTTCTTGTGAGATACAAATATTGTCAGTCCATGATAACAATTAACAAATGAGAATAATATATAAGATTTTGATCTTGTTAGATATTGAGGACTGTTAGTTCATTTCCCATACTTGTGGATGTATTGACTATATTGATGGCTTATAACATGAATATGGATTCACAGATGGCTATCAGGAAGTGCATTGAAGCAACTGGCAGCGTTTGGTTGCCCCTCCACCAGCAGGAGCAGTGTCTTCCCGGCAAAAAGACTGCGGAAATTTTTTGAGGTTCCAGAAAATACAGTAAGGCATAGCATGTGTAAATACCTTCACTGTGTTTTCTAATTCATCTATGTTACTTACAGTTTCATTTTTACTCCAGGTTTGCAGTAAATGCATGCTGCGAGACTCGTGCAAGTTTAAGAATCAAAATGTGTGGAAATGTGATGCTAATAATTTGAATGTGGAGATATTTATGAATGTTGTTATTTCATATGCTTTACACTGGGTGCATCCTCAGCTGGTAGTTTCTGATGAAGTGAACAAATCGGTCGATCATTTACTGAATGAGTTTGTGAAACTGAGTCAAATCACCTGAGACTCTTTCTAGCTGAAAGAGTAACTTTTATTGTTTTAACTTTTTCTCGCACATCCTCGAGAAGCTGAGAAATTCATCATATGAAGTGGATTTCCAGCCCTAAAAAATTTCACCGAGCTATTCTTTGCAGACCAATTTTGGAGATTGCTTTTCTTGCTTCACAAGCCTAAGTTTTCCAGTGATGCTGCTCAACTCAAAATAATGAATTTATCTGGAAGATCTACCATTTTGAAATTCTGATGAGTAGCAATGTTTTCTTTGGATGAAGAGTTGTAAGAAATGCACTTGGATCATCTTTATAGGCTTGCTGGGCGGTTTCTTTACAGGGTATAGTTTTGAAGGAAATGTGTGTATGTCTCATTTAATTGCTGGAAGAGGATTTTAGTTCAAATTATGATCATAGAAAACGAAGACATCAACGGAACCAATCAGCCACAGTTTGAATTATTAATTTGACAGTCATTATTTTGTTTTGGATAATTGACACAATCATTCTGTTATTTGTGATGTTTTTGTAATTCAAATTAGTACTACAAACATGGCTCATAAACAAACACTTGTATCATTTCTTCTGAATTTATATGTATCTCACCAAAGGCAAATCAAAATATACCACTAGAAAATAAGTGTATTTGGTGTACAAGGAATAAACTTGTCTTTGAAGGAATACAGGCGGTGGCTATACATCTACAACTTGAGAAACCCTTCGAGGGGGGAACTCTAACTAGGCATGGCAATAGAACCCGTCTTTGTGGGTATCCGTTCGAACCCGCCCCAATTTGGGTTTGGGTCTTCCCTTATTTTTTAAAATGAGAGTGGGGTGAGTAATAGGGACAGTGATAGTTACTCTGAACTCGTCCCATAATTCATTCCGCTTGGATCGAAATTATATTTTACATCTCTTAAATTAGAAACTTTTAAACAAATTCTAAAATTACATACATATATTTTTATTTTTAAGTTAAGTATTAAACAGGTTGTTTTCTCTATTTTTTTTTTGTTTAAAATAATATATTGAAACAAAATCATTTAAGACTTTTAACTTTTAATAAAAAATAGCAAAATGCAACTCAAGTTTATGCGGAGGTCGGGTGGAATGGGGATGCTCGAACCTGATTAGATATGAGCAGTGTTTTAAAAATCGAACCGAACCGGTCAGTCGGACCGGTCGAACCGCGAAACGGAGGGGTCTCCGGTCTGGTTCAAATGTTGGACCGGACATGTAGTTAGACCGGATTGAACCGCTAAAAACAGGAAAAACCGGCGAACCAGCGGTCTGATTGCATGTGCTTTTTTTTTTTCCAAATCAAAAGGATGTCTTTTTTTTTAAAGAATTCTTTTTTTGAAAGGAAATAGAAAAAACTAAACTAAAACAAATAGTGTCTGAAACAAATATGTCTCCTTGGAATTAAATTTATTATTAGACTGTTTGTTATTTTGTTTATGTTGCGATTTATGTTGCAATTAAACTTTGTTTAAAACTTATTTGGTTTTGTAATTTGTTCTATTTTATTGTGCGTGATGACAATGTTTAATATTTGAATTTAAGAACTTGTGAGTTGTGACATTATGACATTTTCAAATTTTTTAGGTGTCATGAACTTTTAAATAGACCGAGTCATCTTGTTTGACCGGTTTAATAGCTATATAATTTTATTGAAGAGACCGGTTCATTCCACCGGTTTATCCGGTTTAATCTGATTTACTCATGCGGTTCGACCAGTGACCCGGTGGTTCGACCAATAAACCAGTGACCTAGTACCCTCACCGATTTTAAAACATTGGATATAAGTTTGAGGTTCTACTTTTCACCTTGTTGTCATGTCTAACTCTAACAAAACTATGCCTATATTCCCTTCACTATTCATATTAGCTAGAGCATCCGTGCATCTATTTGCCTCCTGGAAGACATGAATTATGTTCACCTCCCAATCATCATCAACAAGCAATTGTCTAACTTTCTGCATAAGATTACTCTCCATGCATGACATTACCAGCATTTCCATTACGCAAATTAGTAGGAAGCTCCAAGGAATCAGTTTCAGCTCAACCTTAGTAACATGTTGTCTCTTTGCAAGACTAAGACCTATGGATGCCCCAAAGCTCAGTTGTACAAAGTCGCGTACTTCCCATATATTTGGTGAATCCTCCAAGCCATCGACCATCTTCATTATGCACAAAGTTTTCATATTTTTAATTTGGGCTTTTAAATATTGATCGGAGGGTTCATATTAATGAAGTGAAAAAGTCATTTAAATTGATCTCGACGACACATTTTAAATTAAAACTTTGTGAAAACAGTGTTAAACTTATAGCATAAAATTCGTGTTCCCTTAAGGGCACATGTTGTTGCATGATTCATTCATTCATGCCGGAAATCGAACCTAAGTCGGGCAAGTCATGATTTAAATCAATCACCATATCAACCAAGCTAGCCAGCTTAATGGCACATGTTAACGCAAAAGTAAAATCATTATATATAAAAATACAACAATTTGATTTTTAAGAAATTGCATGCAAAAGTTAGTTATCGTATGTCCTAAGGGATCATGGTTAACATTTGACCAATTTTATTTAATTTTATTTTTATATATTAACTGATTTCTTGGGGAAGGGATCCCGTAATTCAATCAAAAATCAAACTCGGATTCTCTCGAATAAATTCTCTTCAACAATTTATCCTAAAAAAAAATTCATTAACCACTTGACATCAATTTAACATAAGTATTTTTTTTTTCAAGCTCAAGTTAACACAAGTTTTCTATTATACAATAATTAACTTGGATAGTCCAAGTCAACTGTTCAAGTCTTCTTTCATAATATTATTATAGATCATCAAACTATGCTAATTAAGCACATGAAACTAGGAATTACCAGCATGCCAGGATAGTGACAGATACATATTGTTGACTATTAAGCACCACTAGAAATTAGAAACTATGCTAATTAAGAACCACATTTTGATTTAGTCAAAAAGAAAAAGAACCACATTTTGATAATTATTTCTTCTTTTTCTAATACACTTTATTATTTCAATTTGTCTAGTGACAGCTACATATCATATAGTCTATTTTTTAACCATAGTAATTTAAAAGCTAAATAAAATGATAAACACTACTAAAACTTACATGTACATTTGTGATATTCCAAATTTAAATTTGATCAAAAGTGTTCAACTTTATAATATTAATATTGTCGGGTGAATTAAGCCTTATATGCATATTAAGTTTAATCTAATTGTGAGATATTTGATAACATGTATGAGGTTGGGAATTCGATCATACGATCCATCGTAAATAACAAAAAAAAAAAGTTATGGGAATTTCTATCTCAAGTCAAGCTAGACTTGGGAAATAGAATAATACAAGTCCACACTCGTTTCTTAGTCAAGTGTGAATGTGTATGGTTTGATTTCTATTCAATCGTGGTAAACGTACACTTTAATATAAGAAAATAAGCATATATAAATACAAATCAAACAAGACAAAAACAAGTTTAGTAAAAGGAAGAGAGGACAACTCATGGTCATGCATAAATTATTAAAAATTTACATATTATTGAGTCAACGTTAAACCTCAATCATGTTCTATAAATATCACTTTTCTTTTTACTCACTTTTCATCAATTATTCAAAACTCACTAGCTATCTCTCATCAATTTGCAAGGCATAAACCATTATCATCTTGCAATTGTGCACAATATATTACTCACTATGGTTCGTCAATTGGGAAATTTTACACAAGCAAACCTAGCTCAAGTGTTGAATTCCATGTCAAACCTAGCTAGATCAACGTTGAAGTAATTATTCTCCATTTATTTTTTATTTCCTCTATTCTTTACTTTTGATTTAAACCTTTTATTTGAACTATAGTACGTTTTAAAATCATCTAATTACATCGTACTCCATACTTTGTTTTGTTTTCTATTTATTATTTTTGCCTTTAAGAAAAAACTAATTTTCAACAATGTGTGTGTGTGTATATATATATATATATATATATATATATATATATGTAGTACTTTTGTACCAACCAATTAGTTAGCCTAATTTGTAGATTAAACTACAAAAAACTAACATAAATATTAATTTATGAACTAATTATATATTTGATGTTTGGAACCATAAGGCGTGGCGGACCAAGAAGGACAGACGCGAGCAAAGGAGGTCCCGGACAAACTAATAGCATTGGAACAAAGGAGAAGAAGAAGGGTTAACAACTCCAAAAATTCAGATTCAGAATGATGCATGACTATATATCTTGGATTAAAGCTAGCTATAATACTAATTTTCAAGAAGTGAATGATAACAAAATAAATAGTGTGTGTCTGTATGTCTGTGTTAAGAGAAATTATTTGAGTGTTAGTTGTGGTGAGTGATTGTTTGATAAATTAATAAGGAAAAAAAATGTAAATTCAGCTTTTGTCTTGTATAATTGTGTGCTTCATCATATGCAGATATTGGCTATAAATTAAAAGAGATGGATATAACTTATGAGGTGTAGGATAATTGATGAATAAGATAATATGTGTTTGTTTCATTTGCAGATTTTATTTTAACTTTCCTTTTTCTCGTGGTAGTATGTGAGCAAAAGTAAATGATAAATGAAAAGGGAGTTAGATAATTCAAAGTGATTTGAGTTACTATATAAAACAAAAAAGTCATTTCGGTTCAAAATTTAGTGGAGAATAAAATATACTATATAACAAGTAATTACTATTGATTTTGGACATTTATCTCTAGAGGAGAGATACACACCAGGTTTAACAAATTCACACGGTTAATACTTTTATAGTTATCGAATGAATTGAGATTGAGTTGTTTAGATTTTAATGTAGACTGTGATTCTTCTTTAATTAAAATGGTATTCATTGTACCGATCGTCAGTTGATTCAATGATGATTGACGCTAAATTTGGTATAAACACACGTCGAAGGTTGACAGACAAGTATACCGTGCCATAAACCCAACCACAGATACGACCCCTTACCGACTCTCCCCAGAATTTAACTTTGTCCCTCCATCCATCTCTTGAACACCATCTCCAACTGTTTCGCCAATCTGCATTTGTGTCGTAGCAAATTTCTTATTATATGCACCCTATTCAATATTTAATAGGAAAAACCAAGCATTATAAGAAAATTAAAGCCAAGCAACATGGAAGATATTTGTACTATTTACATAAAATACAACTAAGAAGCAATATCATACGGAGGCAACTAATAAAGGTCCAAATTATTTATAAAAAAATTCATAATTAACTTCCAATTTTTAAAAGAAACTCACAACATTTTTATTATAAGAAAAGCACATCTTTATTAGTTTCATTTTTTAATAGATTACACACATGACAGTAAAGCCATATGTATTACATTCAAAATTCAATTAATGTTCTTAAATCATAAAACTATTTGCGTCGGTGTTGAGCAACTCATACTCAACCAATGTCTCATTTTCCGTATTAGCATTCACAAAGGGACCTCTTCGTAAGGCCTAAGAGCATGATTATTGGTACATAGAGTACCATGTCTTACCTGCCTATGAGTGTTCTTTGTCAGACAACATGGATATTTAGCCTCTTTAAATCGTATCTACAGTGAAAAACGCTTCTCTGCATACAAACGTTTCTCTGTGCATATAGTGGGTTACATCTGTGCTTTCTTTTATTTTCTCAACCAATTAAATACTTTTGGGTTATTGTGTGGACTATTGTGGGGTCAAGTGGAATCCATTTTAAAGTGTTTGATGAATTGTATGGATATTTGAAAAATGTAATTGAGTTGTTTAAATAATTGAAATGTATAAAATAACACCCATTTAAAGAACCCAAATTAATTTGATGGATGTGGGTGCTCTAAACATCATACACCATCTGATTCAATGCATCAAATTGGTTATCATGATGCACATGCCCAATACTATTCGAACCACCACTTAAATCAACATTAGGCTCCACTTCTTCGTGTTCAGTGTAAATCCAATAGTTTGGTTGAAATTCATTCCTGTACAAGTGAAGTCTAACATTAAATGTTGTAGATATCTTCATACACTTGAATTTTATACATGGACACCTCATCCCTCCCTCAGATATACAAATGGGTTGTTTCAAAGCTCTCTTCACAAATCTTTTAACACCACGAACGAACTCTTCTTCCAATTTGTGCCTATTAGCATATACGCTATTGTACATCCAAGTACGATCCATTTTATATACGGCAACCACTTAGATGTCAACCACAAAATAAGACAATTCACGAAAATAATAAAACTATCATTGCAAGAAAATTATATTTAATTTGTTATAAAATTTAAATTTATCTCCCTATTTTTCAATTTTTAATAATTATTTTATTTTTAAATATTTTAATTTTATTAGAATTTTAAAAATTAGCCTTGTGAGAAAATGGTGTATATATTTAAAAATTACTTTTAATTTAATATCAAATTATTTATTATTTTTATTTATGAATTTTCATTTTTTTATAAAATATATTTTATAGAATAAATCAGTAAATTATCTTCTTATCTTCTCGTGCTGGTAACCCAACTCAAATTAAGGATAAAAAATTTAACTTATCATGTCTTGTTGGCGCACCAAACACTGGATTGAGACACGATATAATATAGTTATCATATCATGTCTCTTATTCTGCATACTAAACAAGCCCTATATATACATTGACTATAATAGAATATTAAAAAAATGTAATTATTTAAATATAAGTTGTTTGATAAATAATAGATACATAAATATAATAGGGGTTTGGTAAATATAAAATAATAGAGGTTAAAATTTACAATCACTTTGTATTTCAATCGTATATAATATAATAGTTCTCACATGACATGCATGACTGAAAAAATTGTATTTAATACATGAAAAATATATTATTATTTACAAGATATATTGATGTGTAAATAGTTGTTGTGTATTTGTTATTGAAATACATGACTATAATAGTCACATTTAATTCAATAGAATGACAGAAAATCAATTGAGTATGAATTATCTAATATTCAAAATATATTTTTTAATTTAAAATTTATAATATGTTAATTTTTTTATTTTCTTTATTTAAGTTAAAATTAAAATTCTTAATTTCATATTAAGTTCACAATAAAAAATTTATTCAAAAAATTTAAAAAAAAATAAAAAATCAATAAAAGTTTTGATTACGAGTATATAAGTTTGGTCTCTAATATGAACAAGATGTATTTTTCATATCTCTTGTCTGAGTTTCAAATTACCAAAGACTATTTCTCTTAAAAATTAGAGGGATGAATTTTTTATTCCAAATAATTGACAATTCTTATTTGATACTCCCTCAATACCACGATATATGTCACTTTGACAATTTTATGTATATTAATAAATGTAATTAGTGTTGTATGGAAAAGAGAAATTATAACTTAGTTTACAAAATTGTCCTTCATTAATTGTATGGGAAAGATAAATTGAAGAATTAAAAGAAGAGAGAAAAATAAATAATTAAGGGTATAATAGGAAAAATAATATTCAATGCTTCATTGATATTGTAAAGTGACATATAATTTAGTACAAATTTTTTCTTCAAAGTGACATATAATTTAATATGGTTGGAGTATAGAAAGTGATATCACATAAAGATTGTTATTAATTGTTTGGTCAAAAAAATTTGTCTTTAAATTTTTGTTTAATTTTTATAAATTTGCAACTTATATTTTTTATATTTGTAACAACCCTTTATTTATTCGTTATTTATATGTGTGTAAAATAGTTATTATTATTACTTTTGTGCCGATTAATTAATTAGCGAGAATATTAGTTAATTAAGTGAGTTTGTGAAAATTACATGTTAGTGGGCTTATTGGGTTTTTCTTGCAATTGAGCCTAGTGACTAAATGAGGAGGGCTTTATAAGCTCAAGAAGACAGAGAAGTCACACATTTGTGTGTTCTTTTGAGAAGTTAGAGAGAAGGGAGAGCAAAGCAAAAGAGCTAGGGCAAGGGAATTTTCGAGATTCGACGAGCTAAGGTTGAAGGTGTGAAAAACACAAGAAGGGGAAATTGAATTGTGTTTTGAGGATTTAAAATTTTCTTCAAGATTAAGAAATCTATCAGAGTCTATTTTGGCAGAGGATGAATCAAACACACAATGCAATCAGACGCAATGTTAAGAAGGAGAGAGAGAGAGAGAGAGAGAGAGAGAGAGAGAGAGAGAGAGAGAGAGAGAGAGAGAGAGAGAGAGAGAGGGAGAGAGAGAGAACAAACAAGAATTTATATTGGTTCCCCTCACAACTTGAGATTACTTCAGTCCCCTTGTTCTTCAACAAGAGAGTTCACTATAATCATTAAGATTACACAATTTGCTCAAGCACACAGCAAGAGACTTCAACAGATGCTCAGGCACACAACAAGAGACTTACTCTAATTGCTCCAGATCACACAACATGAGACTTCCAAATTGCTCAAGCACAAACGCAAGAGACTTTCAAATTGCTCAAGCACAAACGCAAGAGACTTCCAAATCTTATACAATAAGATTGGTTACAATTATACACCTATGACTAACTCTTACAAATATTTTCAAAACAGAAAGCTTTGACGTTGAATGAATGTCTTGAGTTTACGTCTTGTGTAGATATTTGCTATTAAGTTCTTTGGCTTGAATGAACACTTTCTTCCTTTTTAACTGTATGTAGTTCTTCTTAAGTTTAAACTCTTTTGAGAAGTTCTATCATTCAACCACACTATGTCAATTCAAAGAGGTCTTGTATTTATAGGCTTAGAAATAATGACGTTTGAATATGACCGTTGTGAGATATCAGTTTGCCCGTTTGAAAGGTACTCAGACCAATTTTAACTTATTCCGTAAATGGCAAACTACTTCTACTTCTCTGGTTCTCGAAGATAGTTCCTTTGCACATAAGAGGTAACTTTAATACCGTTGTCTTGATATTCCCTTTCTTGACTTGTTGGGCTGGCATACAGCAGCATCCATTTCGTCCTTGTGTAGTTTATAGCTTGAGGGTTAATATCTCTATACTTGATTCCATCAGATTTATGATTTGTCATTCTTGTGTAGCTTCTGAGAGTACACTAAAATTGCTTCTGACAGACTCTTCTTTGCTTCTTGGACTTTCTGTTGCTTTTGAGACTCTTGTAGCTTCTGACAGAGTTTCTTCAAATTTGGTTCTCTCAGAACCTCTGAATGCTTCAGATGTTTATAGATTGTTTTGAGCTTCTCAGATTCTATCTTCATTGTTAACTGCACACTTTCATTTAAGATCATTAGTGTTCTTCAATTGCATATTAATACTTTGTTATCATCAAAACTTTATCAAGCTCTTGGGGTTTGTTCTAAGAACCATTTTTGTTCTAACAAGGGTAAAAGAGTTTGTATTCATAATTGTGAGTCGCTTGAGAAAGGGGATAATGTCAATTTCTTCGAACCCAAACTTTCTCCATTCATTTTCGTGTGCTTTTTGGGATGATTTTTCTTAACAAAAGTGAAATATAATATTCATAACATGTTTAATATACTCTTAACTAATAGTATGGACGATTTTGATGGGTAAAAATGGATATTTGTAGATGTTTGTAGAGATTTGGTGAAGTTTATGAGTTTTTGAATAATTGTGGAAATCTCTTACTTTTTGGTATGAAATGTTGTAGATCCATGAATCAAACCGTCCTTTGACGTTTGTATAAGTGTTATATACTTGAAATTAACATATTTTGGGATCTGGAACTTAAAAATGGGATTTTTAGATCGATTTAGGTTTGAAAAACACGAACAGAGCATCCAGTTATGGTATGTCTCGCCAGGCTGGAGGTATGCCTCGCCAGGTGAGATAACTCGCCAAATTTTGAGTTGGCTAATGACTTGGTCTCGCTTGACGAGAAAAGGCCTCGCCTGGCTAGAGTGTCAACACAACTTTTGACTTTTGTTGACTTTTTCACCCGGAACCCATTTTTCACAGTTTTTCGCATAGATTCCGATTCCGGAGTTAGTTTTCTGAGATAATGCATGCTTAATATGATTTACTTATATTATTAGCATTATGTTGAAAATGAAATAAGTTATGTGAAACCAATTGATTAGAAATGAAAGATTAATTGTTGGTATTTGATTTTCAATATTATTTGGACTATTGAAATGTGAAATGAATGCATTATATGTAGTAATGATTGTTGATGATGTTTTAATTAATAGTGATTTGTTGATAATTAATTGTTGACGTTGTTGATGAATGTATGATATGGATATATATATATATATATATATATATATATATATATATATATATATATATATATATATATATATATATATATATATATGAAGAATATTAGAATTGTGTTATTCTAATAAAGAAGTATATTAAGGTATTGTGTTTATCTTAATAAAAAAGAATATCGGATTATATTCGATAAAGACGTATGTTAAGGTATATATTGTGCTATCTTAATAAAGAAGTAATGTTGGATTGTGTTGAACATACTGAAGGTGTGAAAAACACAAGAAGGAGAGGTTGAATTGTGTTTTAAAAAATTTAAAACTTTTTCTCTAACAAGAGGATATGCAGCGGAATATAGAGCTAAAACACAATAACAATAAAGACCAGATATAAGGAGAGAAGGACGCAGGCAATTTTAGACTGGTTCCTCTCACGAACGAAAGTAGTCCAGTCCCCTTGTCACTACAAGAGATTTCACTATAATCACACAAGATTACACAATTGCTCAAGCACACAAGCAAGAGACTTCCAAATGCTCCAGCACACAAGCAAGAGACTTCCAAATGCTCAAGCACACAAGCAAGAGACTTCACAATCTTATATAAAATAAGATAAGCTAATTTGAACTAAGCACCTAAGACTTCTACTATTTTACACTTTGAATAACAGATTGAGTATTACAACTTCTTGAAGAAAGTAGTCAGAGTTTGAGTCTTGTGCAAATGTTTGCTTTGATAGCGTTGAAGGTTGTGTTCAATTGTGTTGATTATCAGTAGTTATTTCGATCCACAAAGTCTTCTACATATATAGGCAGTAGAAATGTAGACTTTGGAGGTAACCGTTGAAGATTGAAGATGTCAGCGCAATCTTAGCTGCATAGATGCTTGAGTTTTTGACCTTATTCCCAAAGAGGTAAAAATTGTAGATGTCATCTTCTTTGAACACTTCAATGTTTTCACAGAAGAGGTAAACTTTCCCAAATGTCTAGGTACTCTTCCTTCTGAGGTGTTGACTTGATTCAAATCAAAATATCCTTTTGGTACGCAGAGGAGAGTCCTTCTTTTAATAGTTATGCTTTGGAAAGGTGTTTCGGAGTACTATTTGAAGGTGCGTGGAGAAAACACAAGAAAGGGGGTTGAATTGTGTTTTAGATATTAAAAACTTTTCCATATATTTGTATCTATCAGAGTCTTTAAGCACAACGGAATAATTAACACAACCAACGTGAATCTAAGAGAATGATGGAAGAGTAAATGAGAGACTGAGAGAGAGAAAGAGACACAAGAATTTATACTGGTTCCCCTCACAAAACGAGAGTACTCCAATCCCCTTGCACTTCCAAGGGATTTCACTATAATCACTAAGATTACAATTCAGGTGCTCAAGCACACAAGCAAGAGACTTCTTTGCTCAAGTCACACAAGACTAAGAGACTTCCTTGCTCAAAGTCACACAAGACTAAGAGACTTCCTTTTGCTCAATGTCACACAAGACTAAGAGACTTCTTTTGCTCTAATCACAAAGATTGAGACTTTTCCAAATTACTCACGCAGGAGTAATACTAACTTCTAAGCTTAAAACTATTACAAGATAATAACTTCAGAGGCTTGAGCTAGTTTCAATTCTCACTTAATTCTGAGAGATATGTTCTATGAAGATTCTTGGTCATCAATTCTTTCTTTCTAATATTTATATGAGTTGGAGAAAGATATTGAGACGTTGAAGAACTCCCGTTGTAAATAGACAGTTGTAGCTTTTGAATATACTTTAAACAAAGCCACGTCTTCTTCGCAGTTAAGCTTCACTTTTACTGTCTATCCAAATACAGTAATAAGGTACAACTAGCTCCTAGAGAGAGTAGGATCACATCCTTTATGACCGTTGCAATTAGTTGTCCTTAAACAAATCATCAGGCTTGGTGAGAGTAGTTGATGTAGTCTTTCTGATGATCAGAGGAATTCCCTTTGCTTCTGATGAACCTTTGATATCTTTGAAGTCTGATTGGTCTTGAATAATTGGCCTCTTATAGTCCTTCGTAATTCAGCTTCTGAACGTCTTCATCTTCTGAATAACTCTTGACTAGCAGATAGCTTCTGAACTCTTGTAGGCATCTGAATGTCTCTGAGCTTCTGAACTTCTCTAAGCTTCTGAAACTCTTGCAGACATCCTGATCCTATTTGAGCTTCTGAACATGTTTAGCTTCTGACCACGTTTTAGCTTCTGAACTCTTTCAGAGTGTAAAGATTCAGACTTCCATAAGGTTCCTTCAGAGCATAAATCAAGTGTGCTCTTGATATAAATTTGGATTCTCCTGCACACTTAATTTAAACATTAGTAACATCAATTGTCCATTTAATACTTTGTTATCATCAAAACTCAAGGGTGTGTACTAAAACACATTTTGTTCCAACACTATTGAAACTGCTTCTGAGTGCAAACTCTTGATGGCTTCTGATAGCACTAGTTTGATCTTCTGAGAGTCTTCAAGTCTTTCAGAGTCTCTGACTCAAGTCAGATTCTATTCCTTGTATATTTCCTGCATTCTTTAAAAGGTAGATTTTTAGTATTCCAACTGTGAATTAATACCTTGTTATCATCAAAACTTCATTATGTTCATAGGGTTTGTATGGAAAACCATTATTGTTCCAACAATCTCCCCCTTTTTGATGATGACAAACATAAGTATTAATTTCTAGTTGTTGTTAAATTAATTCATCATGTTCTTCTCTGGTTTATGAGTTTTGCAAGCTCCCCCTGAGTCAGATATCCTATAGGTTTAAGTTTGTAAGTTCCCCCTAAGTTTATCCATGATTAATTAAAACAGTTTAAGAACTAATAATTATATCTTTAGATCAGATCTTCATACTTTGACACTCAGAGGCTAGGTTTGCAAGCTTTCCTCTTATGTCATATAGATACAAGACAAGTTCGCAAGTTGTCTCAGAATCTACATATGAGAATTTGGTCTATTAGATTATAATTACTTCCCCCTTTTTCAATATAAGCGTAAAAGAATAACAAATTTTCAATTTGATTCACAAGAGTTTCAGAGTATTAGGCATATATTTTACGCAATTAATAGTGTTCTTACTCCCCCTTTTGGCATCAGTAAAAAAAATAAACAAGGTAATTATGCAGAAACACAGCAGCATAACAAATAAGATAAAAAATAGATAAAAGTATACATCAAGAAAATAGATAACAGCATAATAGATTAACTAAGAGTGCACAAACATAACAGGTAACAAGCAATTAAGGGTTAGGTGGTTGTTGTCTTAGCAAGGATCAAAGCAAGCAGGCTTTTGATTTCTGATTGAGAGTCCACTCAACGGTTGGCCTCTTTGACTTCTACCACTCAGATTTTGATAATGCTTCCGGAGCAATCTTACCATTCATGATTAAACTCATCATCCCACCATAATGTGTCTTTAGTGACTTCTAGATGAGGATGGGGAATGTAATCATATTCTTTGAAGTTGCTCTCGTCTGAGATCTTGTTAAAAAATCTTTCATCAGGTTCTAACTCAGTATCTATGTCTTCATCAAAAATATATTTTCTAGAAACAGCAGCATCAAGACCATTGCAAGTCACATTTACCAAAGAGATTGGAGTGTCAAGATCTTTTCTCATTGTTCCTGTAAAAAACAATATTTTGTTTCTTGGTACCCATTTTTGGATGAGTTTGGATAGGTTACCATGAAAACTCTCATCTGCTTCTTTCATTGTTTGAGTTGCCTCTCGTTATGAATCCTTGACAAATTCTTGATAAGGCTTACTGACTTGAATAGCATTCTCAACCTTTGCTTTCTCTTGAGGTAAGACTCGTTTCAACGTCTTGGAGAATGACTCAGCAGTTTTCAAGCCCCGTGAAGAGAGTAGAAGATGAGGATAGCGAGCATTGGTATTCTTAACTCGAGTAACAGAAATGAGTAAGATACTAGACTTCGTAGATTGAGGAGACTTATGACCATCACCAGAAACTTCAAGGTTGTTTTCAACGATAGTGCTGAGAGAGAGTAGTTGCCATTGTAGATGGTTGAGATGAGGAAGCCATTGATCATGATTGAAAAAAGGTTCGATATTCTAAAGGTTGAGGGTATAGTGTGGGAAGTGAGTGAGAAGTGTCTGATATTGTATACATGATATATTTATAGACTAAATGCCAGAGAAGGAGATAGACTATTTTCGTAAAAATGCACTAAATATCACATCATTAACTTCCACTTTACCCAATTGGCATTTGGCACAGATTTCAGAGAAGTAATTAGAGTAACTAACACGTTAGTAGACAGCTGTGAGTCTTAAAAGTGCGTAGCTTCCACTTCCTTGTCATAGCCATATTTTGAAAGTTGAAAGGTATCAGAGACTGAATGACTCAGAGGCACACTATAATCAGAGGTTCTGAGTTTGTGGCTTCTTAGTGCATTCAGAGTCTGTTTTCCAATTTGCTATTCCAAGTTCACTTATCATCACATATGAGAGTCATATTCAAATTTTTCTTTATAAAATCATATTTTTCAATAGCCAGAGGCTTGGTAAAGATATCTGCCCATTGACTTTCAGTTTCAATGAACTTCAAATCAATGGTTCCTTTTTGAACAAGATCTCTTATGAAGTGATGTTTGATTTCAATGTGTTTGGCTCGAGAATGCATAATTGGATTTTTAGAAAGATGAATGGCTGCAGTATTGTCACAATAGAGAGGGACATTTGAACTGCTTACTTTATAATCCTCTAATTGGTACTTCATCCAAAGTAGTTGTGAGCAACACTTTGCAGCTGAGATGTATTCTGCCTCAGCTGTAGATAATGCTATAGTGGTTTGTCTTTTACTGGCCCAAGAAATGAGATTCTTGCCAATGAATTGACAATTCCCACTAGTGGATTTTCTTTCTAATTTATCTCCAGTAAAATCAGCATCACAGAATCCAACTAACTTAAAATCATTGGATTTCTTGTAAAAGAGTCCAAGATTAGTAGTTCCTTTTAGATATCAAAAGATTCTCTTCACAACAGTGAGATGAGATTCTCTAGGATCTGATTGGAATCTTGCACACAGACATACACTGAACAAAATATCTGGTCTAGATGTTGTTAGGTAAAGTAGTGAACCAATCATACCTCGATATAGCTTCTGATCAACCTTTCCTTCTGATTCATCTTTATTTAGACTTCTTGTTGGAGGCATTGGCGTTGACATAGGTTTGCAGTCTTCAAGGTTGAACTTTTTCAGAAGCTCCTTGGTGTACTTTGTTTGATGGATGAACGTTCCTTCACTTCTTTGATTGATTTGAATTCCAAGAAAGAACTTCAATTCTCCCATCATGCTCATTTCGAACTCATCCTGCATTAGCTTAGAAAATTCTTTACACAGAGATGCATTAGTAGAACCAACGATAATATCATCAACATATATTTGGATAATTAAGATATCTTTCTTTAATGTTTTTCTAAAGAGAGTATTGTCAACATGTCCCTTTTCAAAACCCTTTTCAATAAGGTAAGTACTCAATCTCTCATACCAGGCTCTAGGAGCTTGTTTAAGACCATAGAGTGACTTTTTCAAGTTAAAAACATAATCAGGGTTTGATATATCTTCAAAACCAGGAGGTTGTTTGACATATACTTCTTCAGAAATGGCACCATTTAAGAAAGCAATTTTAACATCCATTGATAAAGAACTATATCGTGATTAATAGCATAGGAGAGAAGAAGTCTGATAGCCTCTAATCTGGCTACTGGTGCAAAGGTTTCAGTGTAATCAATTCCTTCTTATTGACTGTATCCTTGTGCCACTAGTCTTGCTTTGTTTCTAACAACTTCTCCTTGCTCATTCAACTTGTTTCTGAATACCCATTTTGTTCCAATAATGTTCTTGTGAGAAGGCTTGGGTACCAGAGTCCACACATCATTTCTTTCAAATTGGTTCAGTTCTTCTTGCATAGCCACAATCCAGGCATCATCTAAGAGCGCTTCATCGATCTTGGTTGGTTCTAACATTGAGATGAGTCCAAGTAATGAATCTTCATTTCTGAAGCTTGATCTAGTTTTCCTAGGACTGTCTTTGTTTCCAAGTATCAGCTACTCTGGATGTGAAGACTTGTATTTGAAGGTGTTCCTTGTCTGAAGATTGTCTGAATTATTGGCTTCTGAAGTGTGTAGATGACTTGTTGATGTCTCAACTTCTGTATCTTCATGGTGTGCTATAGGTTCTGGCAGGATTTCTTCTTCTGAGTCTCCATCTTTTGATAGATGTGTATCTACAAGTTTCTCAACTAGCTCTGGCATATTTTCAGGCTACTTGTCATCAAATTTGACATGTATACTCTCTTCAACTGTATTAGTTTATGAGTTATACAGGCTGTATGCTTTTGAGCGTTCAGAATATCCTATAAAGATGCCCTTAGAAGCTTTTGCATCAAATTTCTTTAGATGGATTTTTGTGTTTAGAACATAACAAGTACATCCAAATTGATGAAAATAAGAGACATCGGGTTTTCTTCCTTTGAACAGTTTATATGCTGTTTTGTTTAAAATAGGTCGAATATAGATTCTATTTTGAACAAAACATGTTGTGTTTACTACCTCTGCCCAAAAATATTTTGTCATGTTAGTTTCATGCATCATGGTTCTGGCCATTTCTTGTAGAGTTCTGTTCTTTCTTTCAACAACTCCATTTAGTTGTGGAGTTCTTGGAGAAGAGAACTCATGAAAAATGCCATACTTTTCACAGAAAATTTCAATAGGTTCTTTTTCAAATTCACCACCATGATCACTTCTAACCTTTAAAATTCTCAAGTTCTTTTCATTCTGAATTTGAGTGCAGAAAACAGTAAACTCATCATATGCATCATTCTTTGCTCTTAGGAATTTTACCCAAGTCCATCTACTATAATCATCAACAATGACAAGTCCATACTTCTTTCCATTGATAGAGGCAGTGTTAACTGGTCCAAAAAGATCAATGTGTAGAAGTTCTAAGGGTCGAGAAGTTGACACAATGTTTTTAGCTTTAAAAGAAGTTTTTACAATCATCCCTCTTTGACAAGAACCACAGAGAGCATCTGAGTGATAGTTAATCTTTGGTAGCCCTCTGACTAGATTATGTTTGCTGAGTTTTGAAATTAATCTCCAATTAGCATGGCCTAATCTTTTATGCCAGATCCATTTCTCTTCACTCAGAGTCAGAAGACATACTACTCTTTGGTTTGCCAAATCAGAAAGATTGACTTTGTACACGTTTCCTTTTCTTTTTCCCTTAAAAACAATTGACTTATCAGAATTTCTGATTACAGTACATGCATCTTTATTAAATGTAACCACAAACCCACTGTCACAAAATTGACTGATGCTAAGTAGGTTGTGTGTTAATCCATCTACAAACCAAACATTTTCAATTGACAGAGAAGAATTACCTACAATATATGTACTAATAATTTTGCCTTTTTGGTTACCTCCAAACCAACTGTACCTCCTTCTTTTAGAGAGACAGATTTAAACATGTGCTTGTTCCCAGTCATGTGTCTTGAATATCCACTATCCAGATACCAGGAGTGACTATGGATTTGTCTTTGTCAGGATAGCTGTACAATAAATAACATCAATCATCGCAGTAATAATCACCACACTCATTGATGTATTCATTGTAATATTCATAGTTTTCTTTTAGTGTTTGTGATTCATTTGCAAAGTAATGTTTTGACACATAGGCTTTCTTTCCATTGCAGATGACAGTCTTCCACTCATCAAGTAGTATGTTACCTTTTCTGAATTGAAAATCTGTATTATAGAAAACCTCACACTTTGGTACCCATTTGAGTCCTGATTGGTTAGTTCTTCCATTTTTACTCCTGTTTTGTACCCTTGGAATATTCTTTGAGTTTGTGTAAAACTTTCTTTGAAAATAAGGCCTTTTGAAAGCTTTGGCTTTGTTCCAAGGTTTTTGAAAAAAGGTTCTAGATTTAGCATCATTACACATGTTTGTTCTTTTTGCAGACCTTGGTGTAGATTTGCTATTGGTCGTTGCTTTGATTACTTCGAAGTCTCTTCTTCTATCAAAGGAGTTTTTGAAATTTTGTTTTTAATTTTAAGGTTCTAAGTGAGCTCCTTTGTTGTAGTCAGAGGCTCTGAGACGGTTGCCTCTGAGTTCTCTTCAGACTATGAAACAATCATAGCTTTACCTGTTTCTTCTTTAGGTACAAACACAGTGTAAAGATGAGGATAGCATTTTCTTAGACATAATGAGGTGGTAGGAGTTCTATTGCAGCATCCTAGTCCTTCATTATTTCTTTGACAGTTATGAAAAAGCATTGAAACAACTTTACTTTGATCCAGATTGTTCTGAGTGAATTCATGAAATTCAATTTCATATTCATCATAACATTTGTTACATGTGGCACATCCTTTTTCAAGATTCTTTATTCTGATTGAAGAATCAATATAGAGATTTTGTACCCTTGGAATATTCTTTGAGTTTGTGTAAAACTTTCTTTGAAAATAAGGCCTTTTGAAAGCTTTGGCTTTGTTCCAAGGTTTTTGAAAAAAGGTTCTAGACTTAGCATCACTACACATGTTTGTTCTTTTTGCATACCTTGGTGTAGATTTGCTATTGGTCGTTGCTTTGATTACTTCGAAGTCTCTTCTTCTATCAAAGGAGTTTTTGAAATTTTGTTTTTAATTTTAAGGTTCTAAGTGAGCTCCTTTGTTGTAGTCAGAGGCTCTGAGACGGTTGCCTCTGAGTTCTCTTCAGACTATGAAACAATCATAGCTTTACCTGTTTCTTCTTTAGGTACAAACACAGTGTAAAGATGAGGATAGCATTTTCTTAGACATAATGAGGTGGTAGGAGTTCTATTGCAGCATCCTAGTCCTTCATTATTTCTTTGACAGTTATGAAAAAGCATTGAAACAACTTTACTTTGATCCAGATTGTTCTGAGTGAATTCATGAAATTCAATTTCATATTCATCATAACATTTGTTACATGTGGCACATCCTTTTTCAAGATTCTTTATTCTGATTGAAGAATCAATATAGAGATTTTGTACCCTTGGAATATTCTTTGAGTTTGTGTAAAACTTTCTTTGAAAATAAGGCCTTTTGAAAGCTTTGGCTTTGTTCCAAGGTTTTTGAAAAAAGGTTCTAGACTTAGCATCACTACACATGTTTGTTCTTTTTGCAGACCTTGGTGTAGATTTGCTATTGGTCGTTGCTTTGATTACTTCGAAGTCTCTTCTTCTATCAAAGGAGTTTTTGAAATTTTGTTTTTAATTTTAAGGTTCTAAGTGAGCTCCTTTGTTGTAGTCAGAGGCTCTGAGACGGTTGCCTCTGAGTTCTCTTCAGACTATGAAACAATCATAGCTTTACCTGTTTCTTCTTTAGGTACAAACACAGTGTAAAGATGAGGATAGCATTTTCTTAGACATAATGAGGTGGTAGGAGTTCTATTGCAGCATCCTAGTCCTTCATTATTTCTTTGACAGTTATGAAAAAGCATTGAAACAACTTTACTTTGATCCAGATTGTTCTGAGTGAATTCATGAAATTCAATTTCATATTCATCATAACATTTGTTACATGTGGCACATCCTTTTTCAAGATTCTTTATTCTGATTGAAGAATCAATATAGAGATTTTGTACCCTTGGAATATTCTTTGAGTTTGTGTAAAACTTTCTTTGAAAATAAGGCCTTTTGAAAGCTTTGGCTTTGTTCCAAGGTTTTTGAAAAAAGGTTCTAGACTTAGCATCACTACACATGTTTGTTCTTTTTGCAGACCTTGGTGTAGATTTGCTATTGGTCGTTGCTTTGATTACTTCGAAGTCTCTTCTTCTATCAAAGGAGTTTTTGAAATTTTGTTTTTAATTTTAAGGTTCTAAGTGAGCTCCTTTGTTGTAGTCAGAGGCTCTGAGACGGTTGCCTCTGAGTTCTCTTCAGACTATGAAACAATCATAGCTTTACCTGTTTCTTCTTTAGGTACAAACACAGTGTAAAGATGAGGATAGCATTTTCTTAGACATAATGAGGTGGTAGGAGTTCTATTGCAGCATCCTAGTCCTTCATTATTTCTTTGACAGTTATGAAAAAGCATTGAAACAACTTTACTTTGATCCAGATTGTTCTGAGTGAATTCATGAAATTCAATTTCATATTCATCATAACATTTGTTACATGTGGCACATCCTTTTTCAAGATTCTTTATTCTGATTGAAGAATCAATATAGAGATTTTGATTGTGATGTGCCTTTCTTGACATTTCATCGTACTTGTTTTTGAAATTAGTTAGTTCAGATGAAATGTCAATGAATTTTGACATGGATCTTTCAAGATAAATTAATAATTGTTCTTTAGTAAGTTCAGAAAATACCTCTTATTCATCCTCGTTGTCTTCAGAGTCATGCTCGGATTCTGAGTCATCGAATACGTCAGCATCTGAGTCAGCATCTGCCATGAGTGCCAGATTTGCTTCTTCATCTTCTTCATCTGACGATAGATCCAGACTTTCAAGCGTTGCCATAAGACTTTTCTGAAACTTTCTTCTAAATCTTTCCTTTTTGTCGAATGGTTTCTTGTTCACTTCTTTAGTTCTTTCTGGACAATCTACAATGAAATGTCCTTTCTTCTTACAGTTGAAGCGTGTCTTGTCTTCCTTGTTGAATGAGTTTCTTGAGCTACTTCCTTTGTTCCTGCTAAAGCTCTTCTTTAGCCACTTCTGAATGTTCTTCATAAAGTATGCAAAGTCGTCATCTTCTTGGTCCTCCTCCTGATCATCTATGGAAGATTCTTCTTCAACCTCCATAGCTTTAGCTTTAAGTCCTTTGGAAGAATTTATGGTTGATGACAGAGCCACTGACCTGATTTTCTTCTTTTCAACAATAGCGTTCAATACCAACTCATGGCTCTTGAGATTACTGATGAGTGACTTAAGGCTAATGTTATCGAGATCTTTAGCTTCTTCAATGGTTGTGACCTTAGGTCTCCATTTATCAGTTAAGCTGTTTAAAATCTTCCACACGTGATCAGAGGTTGTATAACTCTTCTTGAGAACTCTGAGATTTGATACCAGAATTTGAAATCTAGATAACATGGTTTCAATATCTTCATCTGGTTTCATTGTGAAGAGCTCATACTGTTGCACCAAGAGTCTTGTATAACACCCCACGTTAAATTGTCTAGAATATAACGAGAGCGTACATAATTAAGTACCGGATACATAAGGATTACAATACATTAGGAATTAGAAATGCACACGCAGGTGCGAGATACAAAAGTCTTGACAAGACAGAATAGGAATGACATAACATAAAGGGAATATCATAACAACATAATAGACGAAATAAGTCTAATCATGAAAGCGTCCAAGGACAATAGCTACTCCATAGCTTTCTTACCACGTGATCCCTGTTTATCTGGAAAAAAAATTAATAAACGTGGGATGAGACTACTAAGCCTCAGTGAGTCCTACTACCCGACTAAGTGGTGACTACACCGGGGTACCTGAATGTCAGTCCATAACATAATATTTTATTTTTCATAACATAGTTCATAACATAAGCATAATTATAAAGTGTAACACAATTAATTATCTTGTTCGTTTTATACATAACAAAGGCAATCTGAGGTGAGTCGATCTCAGAGGCCCGGCATATCCGTCTGCGATAATAATGAATCGACACGGCTAAGACTCACAATCATAACATGATTTGAATAATAATAAATTCCATGATTATGGTATAATTGACCACCATATTTGACTGACTACTACTATCCTGATAGTTGTCCTACCCAAAGAAAAGAAAAACCATTCCCGGGTATTCTAAAATTCATGAGTTTCTGTCCTAAGCCTTAGTCTACATTGATTTTAGGACATGTGAGATATGTTGGAAATATGGAATCTATTTGTTTAAGAAAAGTGATTATGTCTCTGTTTGCATCAGTTCAAGAGGGTTATTCATTGATGCATAACATCAGAATTTATAAGAAAATAGCTGCTATGTAGCTATGCACTGATTCATATCATATATGTATCGGTGTATAGTCTTTCTGCGCGCTTGAATTGGTTCATACGAGTCTTGTATCGGTGTAAGAACTCCCAGTTCTTCAAAACAGTCTCCCGAAGCCTTATGTATCGATTCAAACAAGTTGTGCACCGATTCATAAGGTTCCAGGCGCGTATTTTCTTAGGCGCAGGAAGCCCTTGCACCAATTCAAGACAACTTTGAACCGTTTCAAACTCAACAGACCTGCAACATTAAAATAAAATAAAAACAGAATTCCAAACAGATTTATAACTCAAATAATTGTATTAGATTCCATGATTTTCCATTTTTTTCAAACATGTAGGGACTTAAATCAACTTTTAATTTATCAATTTACAATTTATCCCTATTTATCCTAATTTAACCTATGTTAACATACATAAATATGATTTTGGGGAAGCTAGGTATACTAATTAAATTCCTAAGTTAAGAACCTAAGAACCCACCTGAATTGAAGCTTTAACTTTGTTTCTAAGCTTCTGCTACAGCCACAAAACCCCTCTGCAGCTCCTACTTCAAAACCCCCAAAAGTGTTCTTGAAGCTTTATGAGGAAAGAATGAGTTTTTTAAGTGTAATACTTGCTTGAATGTGAATGATTTGAAACTGATTTGGTTTTGGGTATTTATAATGGTTCTTGGCTAGAGATAATCAGTTTAGAGGTTATGTCATGTGACTTTGCATGCTTCATGGTTGGGTGAAATTTTGGTGGTGGAAGAGCAGAACACGAGAGAGAGAGAGAGGAATAGAGGAAAAGATGAGATTCTGACTATATGTTTTGAATGGATTCTTGAGGCATGCAATTGGGTTGGTTGAAGGAGAGGTGGGTGAAGAGGGATGAGAAAAGAGAGACCTCGTGAGGGAGAGAAAGAGTTGGAAAGAGTTTTATGACTTTTGACTCATTTCTTGGTGTATGAGTTGTCATGTGGCTTTTTAGTGGTAAGTCCAAGAAGCCTTTCCTTACATGTGAATTGGTTGGTCTAAAAAGGGGTGGGGAACATGTGAGAGGGAGAGATAGACGTGGGAAAGTAGAAGGAGATAGAAGCTCCTTGCTCACTCATGCTTGTCCTATTAGCATGTGGTTAAAATTGGTATTGGTTAGGTGGGGACCATTTTCTTCTTCTTCAATTTTTCTTTTTTTTTTACAACTCATATTCCAAACATAAGTTCCTAGTCATAAAATAATTGAACTAAATAATTCCATATTTCATTGAGATAAAAATGGGGTTGTTACATCTTGCCTTTGCATTTGAACTTGCTTATTTCCATCATAAGTTGCACACAGTGAATCATACATAGCTTTGACAGTTGACCTATCAACGATCTTTGTATACTCATCATGAGATATAGCAGACATCATGATTTGTTTGACTTTATTGTGCTTCGCAAAGATCTTCTTACTGGCAGTAGATAGAGCTCTCTTCTGAGCAAGAGATATTTTTCCATCACTTCCAATACCATCAATATCAACTCCTTCTTCAATAAGATCCCATAGCTCATCATCTATCCCATTAATGTAGTGATAGATGCTATCTTTCCACCACTCAAAAAGGGTAGTATCTCCACAGAAAACAGGAATCTTTTTGTTGTTGGAGTCATATTTGGATGATGAGTTCATTGTATCGTAGTCAAGTTGAACTCTTGTATTGTCAGTGCTTGTGTTGGTAGTAGCAGAAGAATCTCCAGATATAGAGTGTTTTTCAGATCTTTTACTGTCTCACTGTAAGGTGATAGTAACAGAACCGGGCTCTAGATACCAATTGAAGGTGTGAAAAACACAAGAAGGGGGGTTGAATTGTGTTTTAACAAGTTAAAAACTTTTTCTCTAACAAGAGGATATGCAGCAGAATATAGAGCTAAAACACAATAACAATAAAGACCAGAGATATGGAGAGAAGGACACAGACAATTTTATACTGGTTCCTCTCACAAACGAGAGTAGTCCAGTCCCCTTGTCACTACAAGAGATTTCACTATAATCACACAAGATTACACAATTGCTCAAGCACACAAGCAAGAGACTTCCAAATGCTCAAGCACACAAACAAGAGACTTCATAATGCTCAAGCACACAAGCAAGAGACTTCCAAATGCTCAAGCACACGAGCAAGAGACTTCCAAATGCTCAAACACACAAACAAGCGACTTCCAAATGCTCAAGCACACAAGCAAGAGACTTCACAATATTATATAAAATAAGATAAGCTAATTTGAACTAAGCACCTAAGACTTCTACTCTTTTACACTTTGAATAACAGATTGAGTATTACAACTTCTTGAAGAAAGTAGTCAGAGTTTGAGTCTTGTGCAAATGTTTGCTTTGATAGCGTTGAAGGTTGTGTTTAATTGTGTTGATTATCAGTAGTTCTTCTGATCCACAAAGTCTTCTCTATATAGGCAGTAGAAATGTAGACGTTGGATGTGATCGTTGAAGATTCAAGATGTCAGCGCAATCTTTGCTGCATAGATGCTAGAGTTTTTGACCTTATTCCCAGAGAGGTAAAAATTGTAGCTGTCATCTTCTTTGAACACTTCAATGTTTGCACAGAAGAGGTAAACTCTCCCAAATGTCTAGGTACTCTTCCTTCTGAGGTGTTGACTTGATTCAAATCAAAATATCCATTTGGTACGCAGAGGAGAGTTCTTCTTTTAATAGTTATGCTTTGGAAAGGAGTTTCGGAGTACTATTGAAACTGCTTCTGAGTGCAAACTCTTGATGGCTTCTGATAGCACTAGTTTGATCTTCTGAGAGTCTTCAAGTCCTTCAGAGCCTCTGACTCAAGTCAGATTTTATTCCTTGTATATTTCCTGCATTCTTTACAAGGTAGATATTTAGTATTCCAACTGTGAATTAATATTTTGTTATCATCAAAACTTCATTACGTTCATAGGGTTTGTATGGAAAACCATTCTTGTTCCAACACATACATGCATTCATGTATTAAATGTGGATATTGAACTTTCCAATAAAGAAGTATATCGAATATTTCGATAAAGAAGAATATTAGAGGTGAGATACTCTAATAAAGAAGTAATGGTACCACATGCATTAGTATGTCTAGGGTTACATAGCATGAGATTGGCATTAGATTGCATTAGGATTATGTGCACATTACGTGGTAATTGTTATGTGACATTGTGTGCGAGTGGCGTGGATTATATGAGCGAGTTATGTGGTTTAACATTGATTCTAATTGTTGTTTTAATGTGATATATTGATAATCTTGTGTTTGATTTATGATTGAGAATATGTATGCGAGTTAGATTATGCATGATATTATGTTGAAGTGTTAAGCATATTTTCTTACACTTTGTCATACCCCAATTTTTGACCTAAGATCCCACCTCATATCCATGCGTCATGCATTTTTGTCCGGGATTTTACTTCGTTTTTTTCAAACGAAATTTCGGCAGAGAGGTATTTTAAAATACCTCATTTTGTGTTCATTTATTATTTATATATTTATATTATTATTATTTTTGTTTTTTCAATTTTTATTATTTCTATTTTTTATTATTCAATTTTATTATTATTATTATTTATTTGTTTGTTTCTTTATTTCATTTTCCTGTTTTTTTTTAATTAATTAAAAAAGGTCAAAAAAAAAGTCAAATTTTGAATTTTTTGTTTGGTCCAGCAATGTCCATGTCTTCTTCCCCAAAAGGGGAGATTCCATTTTCAACTAGCAAAAGGATTTCTCTGCATTTCCTCAATGATCCAAAACCCTAAAAAGTTTGGGTTATAAAGCAGATGAAAAATCAGAGAGAGGGGAGATTGATGAGAGGGCAGCCGCAGAAAAATTTAAAACAAAAAAAAGAAACCCAGAACAAAAATAATCAAAATCAGGTTCATCATCTTCATCTGTTCATCGTCATCTTCAACCATTATCATCTTCCTTCATCAATATCACAAAACCACAACACAAATCCATCACCAATTAAATCAAGTCCAGATCGAACCAACCACCACCTTCATCTTTCAGTAGAAGAATATCTCTTTCAACACCACCATATCCATTCCCCTCATCTATATACAACAAACCCATTTCAGAAATCATCAACCATCCACCCAGACCCAAAAATCATCAACTTCGAAAAAACAGAATCAAAACGAAAAACGCAGAAGAAGAAGAGATTAGAGATCGGAACGAATAAAAAAAACAGAAAGAAGAAGAAGATTTAGAACGAGCAAATACAGCGAAGAAGAGACGGTTGAGAGAGAAAGTTTTTTTCGCCGGCAAGAGTGAGAGAGAAGAGAGTCCTGCGGCGGCTGCTAAAGGAGAAGAAGAAATGAAAATTGGAAATTTTTAGGGTTTTTGACTTTTATACCCTGTTTGGATCTTGTGCGCGCAGGTGCACATCCTTATCGTGCACCTGCGCGCCCGTAACCCTCTGATGCTGATCAAACGCTCCATATTTAATCTGGCTGGGATCAGATCAGGGCTGTCTGATTTAATCAGACGTCCCTGATTCAATCCATCATTTTCTTCACACGCCCATGGGCTGCACCCCCTTCTGGACTGGGCCTTGCTTTTATTTTGCTATCCCCACCCCCTGGTTTGCTATTCACACCCCCTGCTTTATTTATTTATTTTATTTTATTATTTTACTTATGTGTTCTATTATATTTAAATGTCATTTAATTTATTTATGTTTGTACATTATTTATGTGTTATATGCTATGTTTAAATATCAAAAATATCAAAAAATATGCCATGTTATTTGTTTCGTTTATTATTGCTTAAATATCAAAAATGCAAAAAATATTATTGTGTGATTTATTTTGTGTAAGTCCAAAAGGAAAAGGGAAATGTTTCGTTAACCCCGTGTTACGATGTTTTATTTTGCGCTTTTGCTTGTTCGCTATTTTTGACCTAGAAACAAAATTATCTTTTGCTAAATAAAAAAGGAATGAAAAAAGGAGTGGTTTGGCGGATGACTTTTCACTCTCCGGTGACTTCGGATTTCCTGCCGGATGGCTTGCGGTCCGAATAACCGACGTTCTAAAAATACATTTTTTTTCTTAAAATAATAAAAAAGGCAAAAAACATTCAAATATTTTCAAAAAAAGAAATCTTTTATAATAAACTTCGACTTTCGTCGAGAAACCTTTTTCAAACTTTTTTTCAATAAATGCCCTAATACACTTAAGCATATTTAAATATTTTCACAAAGACTAAAAAATACAAAAACAATTCAAATCTTTTGCCGCTTGGCTTTTCAAATTCAAACTTTTTCTCAAGAGAGTTTAGATGTGAGTCATCTCTAGTTGAAATTCATTTTTCCACGACATATGGCAGGAAAAGATATAAACTTTTCAGTATGTTCGTAGCGGATTTAAAAGGAGTTTAAACTTAAGATGACGACTCGTCTTTTCTCCTAAAATCAATCAAACAAATCGCTTTACAAATTTTACCCCGAACTACGAGATTTTGATCCTTTACGGGTACGTAGTGCAAAAGACCTTGTGTCTTCCCAATTCAAAATTAATAAAACTTTTTTCTCCTTTTCTTTTGAATATCTAAAAAATTAATAAAAAAAACTCTCTCATCGTTACTCAATCATTTATAAGCAAATTTTACAAGCAAAACATTTTAGTACAAAAATACATATTTTACAAGAGGTTCCCGTAGAGTACTACGGATACATAGGATGCTAATACCTTCCCTTTGTATAACTAACCCCCGAACCTTAAATCTCTAAATTTTTATTATGGGTTTATTCGATCTTTTCCCCTTCCCTTGGATAAATTAAAGTTCGGTGGTGAATCATAATTTTTGAGAACCAAAGCTAACCAATAGCTTGGCGTCCGAAAATCACCGCGACACACTTGTATTTTGGTGGTTATGATTTGTTAACTATCTATTTTGTGTACTTTTAGACCGTTGGATGGTCTAGGTTTACAGGTTATGTGTTTTTTTATGCCCAAGTGTTTTGTCAAGCTCCGCTCTGAGTGTGACACGAGGAAATGGTTATATTCAATGTATAGAGTCTTTCATGACTTATTGTATTTATTTCGGAAAATGTATATTTTAATAAAGAAAGATTTTGTGGAAGATGTTTTAGACTAATTAATAAATTAGTTAAGTATGTTGACGATTGTAATACCTTGAACTAAATAATACTTTATAAATGAATTGTAATTTTCTATTGCGTATTTTTGAATTTTTTTTTAATAAATATAGAATTATTTAAATAATGGGTTTGGGTGTTACAATATCCACTTTAATTTGACACCTACAATTTTCTTGTTCAAGTTGTGCATTACACAAAACAATTCTAATGATATAATTATGAGAGGCTCATTGTTTTAGTTGGTGCATTACACAAAACAATTCTAAATGATAGTAATTTGTATTTTTTTCCTTTTGTGTGTGTGTATATATAAACTTAATATGAGAATATAAGTAAATTCTACCAGTTATGTTCAATTCTCTCTAAACAATATGAATTTACGTAAAACTTATTCCTTATTTTTTTAATCAAGTAAAACCTATTCGTGACAACCTTATTCATAGACAATAGTAGGATTTCTTCGAATAATAGTGCCCCTAAAATATTTTATTTGTAAAATTAGTCTTTACTGTTAAGTTTGGTTGACTAGTGCTGACGTGTCGTGCTAATGTGGTAGTTTTTTATGATTGAATTTGGCGTGTTATGCATATGCAGCATATTTATTAATTGATTAATTAAAAATGTTAAATATATTAATTTAAATAAGAAAAGAAATTGAATTCTGTTTTACCGGAAAAGAAATTGGCCCTAAATCAAAATATGATTCATCATATATAATTCTCCTTCAATTTGTAACCCTAAATCCCAAATCATGTCATTCTTCAATCTTAACTTTAAACTCCAAATCATTTTCATTCTTGTCGCGCGATGCTAATGATTGCAAATGAGAGAACGAGCACGAAGGAGCAAGAAGCAACACGAAGGAACAATGGTCGTGTTTTTGAATAAGCTGAAGACATGATGATGTTTGGTAGGCCAGAGAAGAAGGTGGTGGTCGAAGAAAAAGGTGGTGTTTTGAAGTTACGGTGAAGACAACAATTTGGGATTTATGGTGATTCAATTGAGATTTTTTTAAATAATTTTTTAATAGATTAAATTGAAATTGACACTTTTATGCTAGGGGACAAACCCGGTCATAAAAAACTATCACTTCACTGTGACACATCAGTGCCCGTTAGTCAAACTAAGTAGTAGGGACCAATTTTACAAACAAAATTTTTTATAAGGCCATTATTCGTATAAAGTTTTTAGATGAACTAAAAACGAAAGTCAAAATATTTGTACGAAACAAAAACATATTTAGCCCAAATGCTAAACTATTTGCTCACAATAATTATTACAGTCACACACTAATGGATTGGTTTAGCTCCCTTTCATGATTCCAATTCTCCTGTATTAGAGGAGAACTCTATCCTTTACTATATTTTGCTTAAACCTGATCGTACTTGTGATATTGGGGCTTGGAATTCCTATATATATGGAAGCTTGCCCATTATCAATTTGAATATTGTTGAATTAAGAATGAACTATGCATATTCCAATTATGTAACTGTATTTTTGGATTTGATTTACCAAAAGTCAAAATTTGTCTTGTTTAATCAAAATGGATTCCTTATAGTACAAAATTTAAGGCATTCATGCATGTAGTTAACATTTCCTGCAACAGTTGGATTGAGATAATTAGACCGTCCAAATTTTAATTTTAGGCTTAAATATGAAAACAGTCTCTGCAATATATTATGACATGTTTTGATTTTAGTCCCTGCAAAAAAAAAAGTTTGATTTTAGTCCCTGCAAAATTTCAAAAGTCTTAAAATAGTCCCTGAGCAGAATTTTTTGATGACATGTCTCATTTTCTATGATTTGGCAGATGCTGTTTAGGATTTATCGATGACATGTCCCATTTTCGGGACATGTCAAACTCCGTAACTATTATTTTTTAAAAATAAAATTAAGGCTTAAATATGAAAATAGTCCCTGCAATTATGACATGTTTTGATTTTAGTCCCTGCAAATAAAAAAGTTTGATTTTAGTCCCTACAAAATCTCAAAAGTTTTAAAATAGTCCCTGAGCTAGATTTTTTTAATGACATGTCGCATTTTTAATGATTTGGCATATGCTGACTAAGATTTATTGATGACATGGTCCATTTTTTATGACGTGGATTAATACATTGATTTTTCATTTAATTTTTAATTTAAAATTAAGTTTTCCCTTTTTCTAAAAAACAAATTAAAATTAAAAAAAGTAGAATTAAATTGGAGAATAAAAAATTATTAATAGTGTAGAATTGTGGGGTGGAGTTTCATACGAGGGTCCTGCGTACTCCTATTATTTTATATATATATATATATATATATATATATATATATATATATATATATTAAAATGTATCAGTAATGGAGAGATAAAATAGAGAGGATCTAACTCGTTTTTAACATGTATCGATCTTTCTTCACTATTGAATTATGCTAGAAATAAGTTATTTAATACATTATCTATTTTTAAACAAAAAATCCTATTAGTTGAAATTCATATGAATTCCACTAAATTTACATGGAACTTAACACAAAGAGAGAATTAGTGTCGATAAAGAATTATGCTATCAACACACCATTTAACACACTCTTTCTAATCGGTGACAATATTAATTTTTGGTTAAATTTTTGGTGTGGTGACCCTCTTACTTTGGTATTGTCAATCCCTGAGCATGTTCATTGCACTCTAAATGCTACGGTTTCATTTTTTTTTATGGCCACAGGTTCATATCAACTTCATCAGCTTCTACACCAAATTACGATCCTCTTTAAAGCTATTGATGATCATTTGCTTTGGAAACACTAACTCTGGGACCTATTTATTTGATTTCAATCCTATTTGATTTGTTTTCAGTTAATGATATTAGTTGGAATCCTTAAATAGCTTAGTGATTAACTCTGCTACTATTGTTTTCATAATTATTTGGTTTGCTAGAAATCAATCAAGGGATTAACCCTCCTTTTGTTTGTCGTTATCTCTTTAATTATCAACAATATACCATGGGTGCCTTGCAAATAAATAAAATATACCATGGGTGCGTCTTCTGAGTTGTGACAATAACAAACGTCATAAAAATAAATTTATGCCCACATTGTGTGAAAAATATAAATAAATATACATATAAAGGTACTTAAATATACACATATAAAAATTATTTTATAAAATATTTGGGAATGGAGTCTCAGCGAAACAAGGGATGTATAAAATCTCATTTCATCCCCAAACTTCCTTCGGGGGAACTTTTTCCTCAATCCTCATACCCGCAGGAAAAAATTCTCCGTATTCGTGCTCTCAAACGAGACAATTCCCACAGAGATCCCGATTTACAGATTAAATTGACATCGCTAAATGTAAATGTTATAAGTACATTGTAATAAATAGAGTTTGTTAAAAAAAATAAGTTTTATTTTTCTCATAAATAAATAGAGCTCTTATATTTGGACACCCTTAATTCATCAACAAGGAGTGCTAACAACATACTCCCTCCGTTCCAAATTATATGTCACTTTGAGTTTGACATTTTTACACATATTAAGAAATGTAATCATTGTTATATGGAAAAGAGAAATTATGAGTTGATTTACAAAATTGTCCTTCATTTATGGTATTGAAAAAATAAATTGAAGAATTGAAATAAGAGAGATTAATAAATAGTTAAGGGTATAATAGGAAAAATTGCATTAAATGCTTCGTTGGTAATGTAAAGTGACATATAATTTGGAACAAATTTTTTCTTCAAAGTGACATATAATTTGGAACGGAGGGAGTACCTTCTAATACACTCTTACAAATACACTATATCTAATTGGTTGAAATTCAAATGGATCCAACTAAATTATATATATAGGCCCCACATAAATTTTATGGGACCCATTTAAAATTCAACCAATTAGAAAGAGCGTATTGAAAAGAGCGTGTTAAATGGTACGTTGTTAGCATAATTCTTGTCACCGATACCAAACTGCTAGGTACAATTAAATAACACTTCAATACACAAACCTTTAAACCACTCCACAGAGAGGAGAAAATATGATGCTTGATTAACTTATCATGTCTTAAGAGTCTACTCCTCAAAACCATGGCTCATTGTTTAGTAGAACTAAAAAGATTCCTAACTAAAAATCTTAGACCCAAACCCTCTTCAAAAACATGTCTACATACCTTCTTCCAAGCAACCGTGACCAATTTTCTCTTATTAACATCTACACTCCAAATGAAATTCTTAATTCATTTCTCTAAGTCTTTAAGAAGGCTAACAAGGCAGTCATAAATAAAAGATAAAAAACAAACATTCCATAAATTACTTACATAACTAATTTGACTCTCCCAACAATAGAAAGTAAAGAAGCCTTCCAAGCTAACAGTTTTGCCTTCACCATGTCAACATAAGGTTGAAAGTAAAATGCTTTAGATTTTCCTTTAAAGATAAGATTATCAAGGTATATAAAAGGAAGAGAGCCTAAACAAAAGCCCAACATATTAGCAATCAAGTTTAACCTGGACCAAGAGATTAGTACACAAAATACACAACAATCATGGTTCAAATATTAATATATTTTTAATAACTACTTAATGTTGATATTTACTAAGTTTCCAACATTAATTTTTTTTTTTATAAGCAAATGATATAATATAAGGGAGTACAAGGGGTACTCAATCCCTTACATCAAGAAGACTTATACAATGCTTTTGTAGCAAGACAAAGGATCAATACACCAAAGAGAAAAAGAATTACAAGATTGAATACTATGTCGCCCACTAACCCAAGTCCAAGAGATAACTTTGATGTCATTTAAAAGAGAGGAAATGCTCATATTGGCCCCGTTGAAGATAACATTGTTTCTAAGCTTCCATAAGCACCAAGTTGTCGCCAACCATATCAAGGTTTTAAATCTTTCGTACTTTTCTGAGTGAATCATGTCGCCAAACAAGATAAAATGGTTCCATCCTTCAGCCCTTGTTGGTAAACCTCTGCCATACCAATTAAAGACCGCTTCCCACACAGTAACAACAAAAGAGCAACGATAAAAGAGATGGGCACAATCCTCATGAGAAAGAGAGCAAAAAACACAAGGCATATCCGACGGGTTGAGCAAAATACCTCTATGATTGAGTGTCATCCTTGTGGGTAACCTTTCGAATAACAACCGCCAACCAAAAATCAAAACTTTGGACGGTACATCATTTCTCCATAATAGATTGATAGCTTTCAGCACATTAGGATCCAATTCGTCTATCTGACGGTTTCTTAGGAAGGCATAATAACAAGACTTTACAGAAAATAATCCAGATGTTTCAGGTATCCAACGTCATCTATCAATTTGTTCCGGATGTAATGTTAAACCAAACAACAGCTCCAAAAGCTCCTCCGCCTGCTGCTTTTCATTATCTGACAACCGCTCAGCCCACTGCCAAGATCTCAAAGAAGACTCCCCATTACCACCTAATCTCTCGGATACCGAAACATTCGGAAACTCCTCTTTCGCATATAGACTAGGATATAACTCGCTGAATGTTTTATTCCCTATCCACTTAAAGTTTCAAAAACCAATGTTGACTCCATTACCTACACGAGCTCTCACATGTGACTTGAAGCACTCAGCCTCGTCCCCCTTCCCTGCGCCAATAATATCCTTCCACCATATAGAGAACCTAGTCCCAATCGGATGAGGAATATCGCCTAACATTTGGTTAGGCAAATGTCCATATCGAGTTTATGAGAGTGCATTGATAAACAATGTTTTATCATAACTCAACTCATATATGAAACAAAAATAGAGTAAAATTGAGTGGAAAAGAAAAACAATGTTGTTTGTTGCTTATTTAGGGAAACAAAGGAATAAATATAACTAGTTGAGTTATTTTGATAAAATTTGTTTGTTGCTTATTTAGGGAAACAAAAAGAATAAATATAATTCTAGTTGAGTTATTTTGATAAAATTTTCTCATCTTCTGTTTATGTGTCAATTTATTAAATTACGAATTTTAAAAGTAAAATTATATAGAAGGGGAAAAAAATTGGAAGATTATTAAGATTGATGAGGACAAATTAGATAACTTATTTGTATTTAATTTTATTATATTAGTAGTAGATTATTAGTGGATTTAGGCTCTGTTTGGCAAGCACAATAAGGTAGCTTAAAAGCTAAAAGTTTTGTTTGGTCATAATTTTAAAAAAGAGCTTATAGCTTATTTAACTATCTTGTAGCTTATTTTTGAAACGCTATTTCAAGTAGTTTATGACCTTATAGCTTATAGCTTATCATTTTTTCTTCCAACTTTACCTCTGTCATCTTACTTAAAAAAACTAAATATTAATTAAACATATTTTTTTATGTCATTTCATACTTATAAGCTAGTTCAACCGCTAATTTTACCAAACACTACAAATTCAATAAGCTAATTATTCACTATAAGTTAAAAGTTAGTTTATAAGCTATTCGCTATAAGTTCATCCGCTATAAACTAACTTATTAGATATCCACTATTTTTTATCAACTAGAACCTTAATAATTATCGTCGGACTCGTATACACATATGGGTCTTTTCTGCCGATTGAGTTATGATTTGTGGACTATTCACATACATAGGTCTTTACTAGCTTAAGACACCTAAAATTGGAGGCCCGGCGCCGTTGGGCATGTTGGACTCCCTCAAGGCCAGGCCTGGACTTAGCAATTTTAATATTTATGCCGGTTGAGTTATGATTTGTGGACTATTCACATATTTCCTCCGTCCCAAATTATAAGGGGAAAAAACTCATTTTCTTTGTCTCAAATTTATAAGAGAAAAAAAATCAAAGTTACTATTTTCCAAGAATTATTTCTACTTATCCTCATAAAATTAAATGTAAATTGCATTTAATTTTCTGTCTCTTCACTTTTATCAATAAACAATAGCCAATGAAAATAATTTGTACATCTTCCCATGAAACTCATTTCAAGAAAAATACAAAAACACATAGTCGAAATTATTATATTTTGATTTTTCTTAATAAGTCTGATTTTTGTTTTTTTCCTTATAATTTGGGACGGAGGGAGTAAGTCTTTAACACTGTGTTTGGATGCCGAGAGAATTAGGAAAGAGAGAAATAGTAAAGAGAGAAATATGAGAGAAGAGAAATAGGAGAGAAGTTGAGTAGAAATTTAGTATTGTTTGGAGGAATAGAAATATAGAAGAAAGAAGCAACAAAGAGAAATTAAAATAAAAGCAAAAGACAAATTAACCTTTATAAATAGGTGGTTGAGAGATAATAATGGAAAATCACATATTCCATCCGGTCCAATGTATAAGGAACAATTTGAAAAAAACACACAGACCAAGAAACCGTATTTTTTTAATTAAAAATTCTAAATCTTTTTGTCTATTCCAAAAATAACCTTGGTGTATTAATTTATACTTCTCTCTTGTAATTATCTACATACACCACTATGCTTAATTCCAAAGTGACTTTTGCTAGGGAATATGTAATCTAATTAATGCATGACATAGGAATGACTAACCTTTAATAAGGGTAGAAATGGAAATATTTAATTAATAAAGCATAAATTTATAAGTTGTTTCTTATATAAAGGACCAAAAAGAAATTCCAAATTGTTCCTTATACATTGGATCGGAGGGAGTATATTATCTTATTTATGCGACAAATTTCACCTCTTATAGAGAAATCTTTTTTGGATAATTATTTCTCATTATATTTCTCTCTATTTCGCTGGTCTTCCAAACTATTGAAATGTCATATTTCTTTGTTATTTCTCTCTTTTATATTTGTCTCTTTTTCAAAATCTACTCGTACCAACATAGTGTAATGCTTTATTTTTGAAAGAAAAAACAAAAGCAAAAACGTCTTTAGGGGAGAAATATGACAGTGAGAGTGGCAAGTTGGCAACCCCGCACACGTTCACTAGCTAATTGATAGAGAGAGAAAAAGAAAGTGTGAAACAGAAAATAGAGAGAAAATGGGACCTACAAGGGCACAATAGTCATGCAAAGGTGTGTGTGTGGTCACGTGAAAGTAGAAGGAAGGAAACAGCGAGGAGACACACTCACAACCACCACCGTTCACCACCAACATCATCGCCTCATATATCACTCTCAACACGTGCGCCGAACCTCTTTCACACGTGTCTCTTCTTTCTTCAATACGTTACCGTTTTGTCTCATACCGTTCCCGAAACAAGCCTTTCCTTACAGTACTATAACCTCACCTCTGTGCTTTTTGTTTAGGCATGACAATCAGGCTGGGTTGGAGACGGATTTTGTCTTTCCCACATTCAAATCTATAAAATTCGAGTTTCTCCAAATTCGTCCCAATTCTCAACGGGGATGAAAAGTACTCATCCAACGGGTTCGGATATCCCATGGATTTCGGGTATCCTAGTTCCGTCTCACTTCCATGTGAATTTGGTTAGAAAAAATAACTTTATTTAATACTCAAATTAAAAATAAACACAATTATGTTAATATAATTTAAGACTTTGTAAGTGTTTATAATTTAAGAGAGGTAAAATGTAATTATATATAAGCGGGACAGATTCGGGGTGGGTATCAATGTCGTGTTACCCGCCCCATATCCGTCTTTTAAAATCGGAAAAAACCCAAACCTGAACCCAAGCTCAATCAATTCGGTTTTTCTCCGCCAAAAATCGGGACGGACGGGTATCCGCGGATATTAGTTATATTGTCATGCCTATTTTTGTTAGATATAAGTTCTAACTTCTAACATAAATAAATTTGTTCCAAACAAAAACTTCTAACTAATCTAACTTATGAGATACATTTACTTGTTTTTATATTTTTATTGAGAAGCATTATTTTACAAAACTATATTATTATATGATGCTATTCGATGATTCATTATCAAAATAAAAAATAAAAAATATTCGATTCGATGATTCCACCGTCTACAACGAGTATTTAGTAAAATTGTTTTCATTAATAGATAATTGTTTTGTACTGGGTCGAGACACATACTCGCCGATTTATCTAGCTTAGAATACAAAGATTCAATAGGCCTACTCCTAAAGGCCTTAGCGCCGGAGTCGCAACAATTAGATTTTCAAATTCTAAAATGCTTATGCGGTTAATAAATGCCTTAATAACCATAAGTGCAATCATCGATAAGCATCGTTCGTAACCATCCCTCTGTTAATGATTGGTTGCTCCAATGTGGGCACTGGGCATATATGTATACTCCTTCTCAAGAATAACTATATATAGGTCTTATTTATTTCTAAAACCTCTTATTTGATTGTTCTCGTACTGACTCGAATATCAAAGTATATACGGATATTCCAATAAACTTATATCTTAATAGTTTTGTGCTACACTGCAGTCCTCAATTTTTTTTTGTCTTACAAGAAATGATAATCCACTGATATTAAATTCATATATAATTATGAGATATCGAATTTAAACCCGAATCACGATGTCCGACATAACAATTTCGACATTTTTACCAATCCTGAATTTTGATCACTTTATATCAATGTTTCTCTTACTTTGCAATAGGAGTACCTACTCTACATAATAACGTCAACTTAATGATGCTATATATTTATGGAGTTTTAGTAGTGAAATTAGTAAAAAAATTAATTTAATAAAAAATTTGTCCTATTTCTTTTTTTTTTTTTTTGTACAAATTGTCCTATTTCTTTTATTGATAATGTTTTAGTTTGTGTGAAATTAGCAAGTGTGACATTGTAGTGGGACAAAATAAATAATATTTATTTCAATTTGTTTTTAGGTTAACAAAAAAAAAATCCTTTATTTAAAATTGACACATTATCAAACAAAAAAGCATTGCATAACCAAAAACAAAAGCATATGGAGTGCTCCTTATTTATTGGATTTTGCCTCTAGTGAAAAATTCCCAAACTACCCTTGATATATCTGTTTTAATTGTCGTCTTTTTTTTTTTTTTTTTGAAGCAAATTAATTGTCGTCTTCTAACATTTGAAATTGGTGAATTATGTGTGTATCAACAAATCATCTATATTCATCAATCTCTATCAACAAGGTTCATGGTCTACCAACACGAGTTTTGGCTATTCAAGTCAAATAAGCGTGCTTTGTAATAATTCAAACTTTTTGCTTTTGTCCTAATATAATTCATGTCAAGTCTTAACTACAAACAAAACAACAATGCTAATGGGGTGTTTGTGCCTAATCCTTATTTTTTAATTTTTTTTCTTTGACTAATCAGTGGCTGCAAACCATTATTCACATTCATATACATCTATATATTAATTAATCAATACTAGCAGAGCAAATTTAATTTGAAAACCTTATTAAAGAATTTATAGTGAAATTACTAGTATATATAGTATATTGATCATTGGTGTCATTCTCACATTTATCAGACATCCTAAACCAATTTGAGTTCGAGACATATATAATCTCAATTTTTATTCTTATTAAATGAGTTAAAGTTTGTATATAAGTAGCTAGTACTTAGAATGTGAATTGTCTCAATTATTCTAAATTGCAACATTTTAAACAATAAACCTAATCTTCTCTTTTGTTCAAAAACAATAAATCAATCTTCTCTCTCTTTTTTTTATATACTACCTCCGTTCCAAAAGTTAACTTTTGTGATTGAGTATAAGTCTCTCAAATTCTAATAGCACGTACGCCAAGGCACAATTTTGATCACTTGTATGTTTAATTGTATATTAGTAAAAATTCTAAAAACTTAATATTTTGAAAATACTTATCGAAACAAATTGAACAAGATCTTATATCCTACGGAGTAATATTTATATTTATATAATATTAAAAAATACGGTCAAAACAAGGTAAATGAATAATGCATTTTGTCAAAAAAGTCTTATAATTAGGGACAGAGATAGTATAATTTATCGCTCTTTTTCTCTCATGTTTAATGATTGAGATTTTATAATTGAAAAAAGTTGAGAGAATTTGAATGAAGAAATTTCATTTCGAGTGGTATTACATTTTTTTTTGTCAAACGAGTAGTACTACGTATCGTTTTAATTAGCATGTTTAAAAGTATACAAGATGTAAAATCATATTAGGTGATAGAATAAATGTTTCTATCGAAACATTTATTTTCACATTAACATTGCACATCAAACATAAAACTCTAATTGTTAATTTTTCACTAATCCTCTGGCATATTGTCATTTTCGCTTTTGTAAATTAAAAAAATTAAACCACTAACCAATAAAATTGAGGATAACATAGTACAAATTAAAACTCATGCTAACATGCATTCATTCTCATAAAACTACATCGTGTTTCCAAAGTATATTGGATGTAAAACTATACCAAGTGACAAATCAAACACGAAGCTCCAATGATTAGTTTTTCACTAATCATCACGCGTATTGCCGTTTTCGTTATGTTACAAATTTATAGAATTAAAGCACCAATCAATAAAATTTAAGATAACACAGGATAAAAATCATGTAACATAATTGGATGTTCCAAACTCCTAGCTCCCAGTTTAGTAAGAATGTTAGCACATGTATTGATTCTCATAGCTCCAAGTGATAGAATAGATGTTGTCTCAAAACATTTATTTTCACATTACCATTACACATCAAATATGAAGCTCCAATAATTATTAGCTTTTTACTACTCATCATATTGCTATGTTTACAAATTAAAAAAAACCGGGTTAACAACACTTTTGCTTCCTTTTGATTGGACGAATTTCAATTACCCCTTATAAGTTATTTTTTACAATTTCACCCTTGTAATTTGAAGATTCTTTGATTTTAGACTTTTTAATTATTTTTTAATTCTAGCAGAATTTATTTTATAAACACTTATTTGTTAAAATAAAAATTGAAAGCATCAAATTCAAAATATCAAAACCAAGAAAAAGAAAATCCTTTTTATTTCATAAATAAATTGATTTTTTTGGTAAAAATCTGAATTCATCTACAACGCATCATTAGTAAAAATTCAAATTCACTCAACATCATTCTATTTTCCTACTTTCGCCATCTAGCACATGAACAAAACACACTCTCTCTCACACACACACACACACAAAAACCAAAAATAAACTTTGAAATTTTTCGTTCTTCTTCCTAAATTCAATTCTTCTTTTTGCTTCCATAACCGAACCATAAATCCGGAACCTTCATAACCAAACCACAAACCCTGCAAAAATATCTTAAGAACCCACAAGAGAGTGAGAACGAAACAGAAAAAAGACTTACTATCTCAAAAGTAATTAAGATCTAAATCCCGAATAGCAACAAAATGAACACAGTCAGATACCACCGTGTGCCACGAATGTATAAAATAAAAAAATCTTCAAATTATAAGGGTGAAATCACAAAAATAAAAAATTACAGGGGTAAATTGGAATTCGTCAAAATGATACGAGGCAAAAGTGCTATTAACCCAAAAATTAAAGCATCAAACAATAAAATTAAAGATAAAACAAGACAACATTCGTGTAACCTAACTACAAATTCTGAAGTCCTAGCTCCCCAATTTAGTAAGAATGTCAACACATACATTTATTCTCATAGAACTACAGGTTTAGCGTGTTTAAAAAGCATACTAGATGTAAAACCATACTAGGTGATAGAATAAATGTGTCTCTCGATACATTTGTTATCACACAATATCATTGCGCATCAAACATGAAACTTCAATTATTAGCTTTTCCCTAATCATCAAGTGTAACGTCATTTTCGTTATGTTACAAATTTAAAAATTGAAGCACTAACCAATAAAATTGAGGATAACATAGGGCAAAACTCGTGTAACCAAACTAGAGACTCTCAGAACACTTAACTTCTAATTTAGCAACAATGTCAGATTTACATTCATTCTCACATAAATACATGTTTAATGTGTTTCCAAAGCATACTAGGTGTAAAACCATATTGGGTTATAGAATAAATGTGTTTCTCAAAACATTATTTCTCCCGTTACCATTGCACGTGAAACACGAAGCTCCAATTATTAGCTTTTCACTAACCATCACGCGTATCGTTATTTTTCGCTATATTACAAATTTATAGAATTAAAACATCAACCAATAGTATTGAGGATAATACATGACAAAACTCGTGTAACCAAAGTAGAAGTTCAAAGCACATGCATTCATTCTTGTAGAGATGATAGATTAAAAAAATATATTAGGTGCGAAACTATAAGAGATGATAGATTAATTGTCTCTCAAACTAATTCACTTGAGTTGGTCTGCTGGTATTGACTTGAGACATCAGAGTGTGTTCCTCCTTAAACTCTCAGGTTCGATTCTCTCTGGGTGTCAATTTAGATGAGTTAATTTAGCTTCTTAAAAAAAATGTCTCTCAAACTCTTTATTTTCATATTACCCGTGCACAACAGACACGAAGGTTCAATTATTACCATTTCACTAATCACCACACTATGTTATAAATTTAAAAAAGGGTAAATAGCTATTCACCCCTTGCAAATATTTTTTTTAAAGACCCCCTTGTAATTTGAAGATTCCTTCACTTTACCTCCTAACTGGACAACTTGGACTCTGATTGTGTACTTCTGCTGATATGACACGTACACGTGTAAATTAATTATTTTATATTTATTTTTTATGTCATGTCACTTATTACTTTATTATTATTTTAATTAAAAAATATTAATTAAAAAATCAGAATAAATAATTTGTTATTAGTCCCTTTTGCCCTAGAATAGAAACAGATTACGCGATTGAGGGATTTGAGAATACAAGCTCGCGATTCCGACCAAAACAAAGACCGATTCCGGCGAAACTAAGGGATAGTTAGTTGATAAGAAAATCACATTATATATACAGAATTAAAGTTCAAACATTCCATATTTCACTTATTCACTATTAAGATGAAATTTTGGTGACCACACAACTTAAAAAAAAAAATGTTTTCAAAATAGTAAAAATATAAACTTACCTTTTTTGGCAAGTAAATTTGACTAAAAATTATTCTTTGAGCTGTTGACACCAAAAATGGAATTTGGATCATTTGAGTCCAATATACATTTATCAGTCAAATTTAATCTTAATTAAACTCATTATTGGACAATAAATACACAAATCATAAGCCTACTAGGTGTTTTCATCTCCTTTCCAAATCTAAGCAACAGTATTAATGTTTAATTAACCCCTAATCTCGAGGACATTTATTTTATCCGTAATACTCGTACTCTATTTTGCAGTGTTCACCTCAGTCAACCTTAACACGTAGTCCATTCACACACGTACAAATCTCACTCTACATTAACTTTTCCCTTTTCTCTCTCTTAAATCTCAATGGCATAACCGTAAATAATCCACTAAACAATGTCCAATTTCGTTTCCTCATTGTATTTAGTCCACTTTTTATTTCACACTTTCTCTTTCTTCCTTCACTTCATTCTTCGTTCAAACATTTTCTATGCTTCTTCTTCAAAACCTCACACACTTTTCCGACGAGTTTTCCGATCAACATTCTCCGGCGAACTCACCATCACCACTACACGCTCTTAGATCTGATCAGATCATAACCAACACCGATAAAACCTAAATTTCACCGTTTGAATTTCTGCTAAATTCAACTCTCTAAACGCCGTCGTTTTATAGTCAATCTTCGTCGTTTCTTGAATCTAGCGTTGTTCTTCTCCGATTCAAATCTTGAAAGAGCTTCTAGCTTCTCTTTATTTCACTATTATACTGAAACCGTGAAATGATATCATTTTGAAGCAATTTTCATCGGTAATTCGATCTAGGAACAACTTCACGATCATTACGCGGTTGATTTAATCGAAGTTCTGATCGTTTTTTTCTTCACCGGAGTTTCTGTTTTTTTCTTAATCGGCGGCGAGTTTTTTTTCCGGCAACGACGATGACGTCGGGGACGAGACAACCTACATGGAAGGAGAGAGAAAACAACAAGAGGAGAGAGAGAAGAAGACGAGCTATAGCGGCGAAGATCTTCTCCGGTTTGAGAATGTACGGTAACTACAAGCTTCCAAAGCATTGCGATAACAATGAAGTTCTCAAAGCTCTCTGTAATGAAGCCGGTTGGACCGTTGAACCGGATGGCACAACGTATCGTAAGGTAACAAACAACAAAGCACTTTTCAAAATAAGCGATTTTCTACTCTAGTATTGTCAATTTTAAATTATTACATATAATATTTTGTTTTTTTGTCTCTAATTTTAGAATTAATTTGGTTAATATATTTTGATTAATATTATTGATTATAGTAGAAGTGATTTATTACTTGAATGATGGTTGAAGCTGAGAAATTCACAGATTGTTGCTTTGTGTATGCATGTGGGGTTTTGAATTCTGAAAATTGCAGAATAATTGCACATGACACGCACATGCTACTGACGCTAGCAATGATTCTGGAAATCAAAAGGACATAAATAAGGACATAAATAAAAGTTGCAGAGAGAAAAATGTGGTGTGTTTAATGCAACTTTTTGATGTGTATGATTTTGTTAATTTTGTATTTTTGGTGAATGGTTAATGTGTTTATGAGAGTTGGGTTAGATTCTTTCTTTTTTGGACTAGCGCCGGTGTACGTTAGATCTGGTCGGGGTTATGTCTGTGGCACTGTGCCTTTAGCTTTAAGGCGTGAAGCACTAAAGATTCTCTCTATGGTGTTTTTTATTTTATTTTTGAATAAGTTAAATTAGTCCACCTAAATTGACACTAGAGAGAATGAAACCTGAGACCTTAAGTAAGAACATACTCCCGGGTTCCAAGCCAATACCATCAGACCAACCCAATTGGAGACCAACCCAAGCAGGTTGGTTTTATTTTTATTTTTATTGAATCATAATGATCCGTGAGAAATACTTTGAAGGTGGTGGCATAGATCTCGAGGGTGATGAAGGAAAAAATGGTTGTTTTTGTTTTTGGACTTTTGGGGGCAATGGAAAAATATGGAATAGGAACAAATTTTTCACATGGAGAGATAGAATTTGAGTAATTGTTGAGGGTAGTTTTGTAAGTTTAGGTTTGTGATTGGTATATTTAGTTTGTTGCTGTGCTTGTTGTAATCTGGCAGAAGCTTTTGCAGACATTGCATGGAACTCTGATTTGGAGAGCTACTTTTTTCCTTAGTTCCCGTGATATTTTCTCTTCTTTTTTTAGGGGGTTGCGGTTGTATTTATTTAGATTTAGAACTTTATCTTTAATTTATGCAGTGTCACCTTTATTATTGATGACGATCTAAATTGGATAGAGTGGATGTATTCAGTATTCAGCATTCACTTCACCAGTTTTGTTTGTCCTTAATAGGACTTTCCTTGGTTGAATTTCTTTTCTTTTACTTTTTCCATTTTCGTTTTTCCTTTTATTGTTTTTGGAAAAAGATCTATAGAAAAAAATAGGGTTGAGTACGTGTGTTTAAAGGGGGCATATTATTCTATCTTTGTTTATAAAAGTGACTAGTGTTAGCTAAATAAACAAAAATTAACCAAAATGGCAATCAATCCAGTTACATATAGTATAAGCTAACAGCTAACTTATTAGGCTAGTTGATGTTTTATATACTGTTTGGTTGATTTAATGATGCTGCCAACAAAATTGACATCTTGTACATTTATGTTTTGTAGACAAGTGAATATATATAAAACATTAAAACCAAATTAATATCCAAAGTTCTTAGAATAGAACTCTTCAATGTTCAACTCTAGGTTGCTATAGTGTTCTTCAATAATGGAAATGAATGAAGTAAGAATGACAAAAACTTGATGTATTTATTGAATCAGACAGAGCCATACCATAGTAAGCTGTTACTGGTAGAGTAAATTTTTCACCATCTGACATCTGTTGAGGTAGAACTGTAGGAGTATTTGAATAGTTTGAAGGATAATTACTGTTTCTAGCTATTGATTCCCTAGTTACTGTTATATTTGTTGCTTGTTTAATAAAATCCTTCTTTGTATGTATATTTGTTGCTTGTTTAATAAAATCCTTCTTTGCATGTATATATGGATCTAACCTAACCAAAGACAAAAAGGTTTGGTCACTATTTTAGTTTCTACTTTCTATTTTCTTACCAATGTTCTGTTAAATTATTCTTACTTTGTTTGGTTGTATTATACAGTACTTCTTTTTTCTTTTTACCAAAATTTGGTTATATTATACTAAAAGCTTTCAATGGTGGAAATTAAGGCCTGGAATTATTTTCAACTTCAAAAAAGATTTTGCTTATAATTAAAGCCGGGTTTTCAAAAAACACCCAAACTCGTATTCTTATTTTTAAAAATGCCCCCAACAACCCAGCTTATCATAAAACATCCTTTCCCCTCCAAAATCCTCCTCCCAAACAAGCCTTAAAGCATTTGATTGAACTCACTGTTAACATGGCTTTCATATAAAAAGGAAGTAAATATGCGGAATACTGATATACATTGACTATATATATATATATATATAGGGTCAGGATCAAATGACACCAACTTGTTTGACACCAAATGTTACACCTCTTAATAACATTTTAACCGATATAAATTTTATAAAATCAACCGTTGGATTGGAAGTTTATATCATATAGATCATTTGTGCAAAATTTAACACAAATCTAAAATCTTTTGATATGTTATTGAGATACATCAAAATTAACGGTGTTTAAAAAAAGATGCAAACCGTTAATTTTGATTGATCTCAATAACATATCAAACGATTTTAGATTTTTGTAAAACTTAACATAAATGATCTATATGATATAAACTTCTAATCTAACGGTTGATTTTATAAAATTTATAACGGTTAAAACGTTATTGAGAGGTGTAACATTTGGTGTCAAACAAGTTGGTGTCATTTGATCCTGACCCATATATATATATATATATATATATATATATATATATATATACATAATGTTGATACTTATTAGTTGCTACAATGTCCAATAATAGGAAGTTAGTCATGGGTGATATATTAATTGTATGAAAGTTATATTTTTGTGGCCATATTAGATGTCTTGTGGAAGGGAAAACTATCAAACTGTTTGTTGCCTATGGATCCATCCATCTAGTTGCTACAATGATATCTTGATTTACAAATGCAAGTAACTTGATCTCATAATTTTATATGTCTTATATCTTAATTATTAATAACAATAACAATGTTTATTTACAGGGATGCAAGCCTGTTGAACGCATGGATGTGGTAGGTGGTTCTGCAATGGGAAGCCCATGTTCATCTTACCATCCAAGCCCCTGTGCTTCCTACAACCCAAGTCCTGGCTCTTCTTCCTTCCCTAGCCCGCGCTCATCCCATGCTGTAACTCCTAATGGCGATGCCAATTCCCTCATCCCATGGCTCAAAAATCTCTCATCTGGATCATCATCAGCATCCTCTTCCAAGCATCCGCAGCTATTCATTCATACCGGCTCCATCAGTGCTCCTGTCACTCCTCCACTTAGCTCTCCAACTGCCCGATCATCACAGGCGAAAGCTGACATCTGGGAGGATCAGTCCATTCGTCCTGGGTGGGGTGGGCAGCAGAATCCTTTCCTGCCCTCCTCCACTCCTCCAAGCCCTGGTCGCCAAGTTCTTGACCCAGATTGGTTTGCTGGGATTAGAATGCCCCAGGGTGGGCCAACTTCTCCTACCTTCAGCCTCGTCGCTACTAATCCATTTGGCTTCAGGGAAGAGGTTTTCTGTGGCAGTGATTCCCGCATGTGGACACCTGGACAAAGTGGGACATGTTCTCCAGCTATTGCTGCAGGCTCAGATCATACAGCTGACATACCAATGGCTGAATCTATTTCAGACGAATTTGCCTTTGGTTTGGTGAAGCCTTGGGAAGGAGAGAGGATCCATGAAGATAGCGGATCAGATGATTTGGAGCTCACTCTTGGTAGCTCAAAGACCAGGTAAGTAGTGAAAACATTTGAAAAATCAGGGCAAAAAAAAAACTATATTTTTTATATTGGAATTTTTGTTTTTTGTTATTTTATTCTTTCAGAATACTAATGTAACCTTAATTTTGTTTTGTTGCAGGTAAAGTGCTCCACAAATGACCTATCCAACAAAAAAAAAGTGCTGGATAAATGAATAGTCAGTGGTCCCTTCAATATGAAATTTGACTCTGTTTGTTCTATTCTGTAGAAAGGTTAGAGAAGGGAATTAAGGTTATCAAAGAGAGCAATTTTGCTCTTCCATTTTATTATATTCTTTTATTTTCTCTAAGGTCTTATTTGTTCCTAAGTTATATATACAACTTTAGTTAGGTGTGGGGTGGTTTTGCAACCCTTTCATTTGATTAGTGACTCAGTCTTGTTAAACCTTTAAATATTATTGGAAAGATTAATATACCTGTATGAATTTGGTTGGTTTTTATATTGAAAGAAAAATTAGTCCAAGATTCAATTGTACCTGCATAATGACCAAGGAAGTTCAATTCAAATTAGGATTGAATAGCGATTTGGATTCGGTCAGTGCAGTTGCTTCTGCATGCAGTCGAAGCGGACGGTTCAAATCTTAAGACAGTTTATAATTTCAGTTTAAGTTTTGATGCTAAAATCACGGCCGCTGAATCTTTATCCGACCGTCTTATACTTGTTGATTATTTCAGTTACTGGGTCCATGAATAGGCCCTACCATACATTTTTACACCTGATATGGGTGACAAAATATATCAACATTTTTCTTAGATTTCTGAAATATAAAGAATTAAAGTTCTAGTTTTCAATGATCACTGGTGGACCAATGTGCCTGTACTTGCTACTATACCTTCTCACTGATAATTTTTCTGAAACTGAAATGGATCTGTCCTCTAGTGATGTGTCTGTTATTCGAATATCTTTGACCTGATTTTTAAGATCTGCTACGAATTTTTTGTCCTAGTCATATCCATAGTTGCCTTAACGGTGCCATTGTGTGATACTCAATTGGTATCTTGATATTTCTTAGTTCTATTATGATGATAATGCAATATCTCTAGCTCCTTCTTTGTCACTGAAAAAGCTCACTGAAAGAGCTTAACTTCTCTTATACTCCTACTCAAATTTATGGATCACAATTGAACAGAACCTGCACCCTGCATAGACCATATTCACTTTGTTCAATAATTAGTGCTTTTGCTTTTTCTTTTTCTTAAATTAATAAAGTGACTGTCATTTTCATAGAGAGAAAGGAACATAGATATGGCAAAGGGTGATATGACATTTTTATTTAAATTTTCATTATGAAGATTGAAGAGAGTAGAAAGTACGTAGGTTACTTCCAATGATTAATGATTGATAAGAAGAAAAAATAACCAAGAGCCATGAGTAACTGTACCAAGCATAAGGGAAAAATATCAGTGGAAGATCATGATCGGATTTTGCTTTTAAGTTAAATTTTCATAACAAAAAAAAGACAGACTGGCTAACAAGGGCAAAATAGAGTTTGAATTTTCAAATTTTGGGGCAGCATTACATAAATATGTTCTTATTGTTTCAAATATGAAGACTAAAAAACAATCATTTATTTTCCCTTATAAAATACTAGAGACTAAAATTTAAAATTTATGAGACTAAATTTAAAAAGTCTTCATTTTTAATTTAGAGAAACATGGTATCGATTACCGACCGTTTGTAGTGGAAATTTTTTAGCAACATTTATTTTTTTTGATAGATTGATTCTTATCAATGGATACGTGAATACACAACATCATATACATATTATATACACTTTACCATTGTCCTCTCATAAGCTCTATAATTTTGTTTCCTAATAATTTAGTGGTTAGACACTCACACATTATTGTGAAAAAGTGGAGAATTCAAATTTAAACTCCGGCTCCTCAAATAATGTTCTAGTTGCTACTAATTGAACTACATTTATGAGATTAAACTCTTATATAGTTTTTTTTTTTATAGTTTTATTACTATATCATAAGTATGAATTTTTTACCATTATTAACCGTGATTAATTTCCACCAAAAAAACTACAAAGAATGTAAGATAGGTTATTTTCTTGAGTGATATGTCAAATACCCCTGAAATTTCAAAATTTGTCAAATACTTCCTTGAAATTTGAAAATAGGCAAATACCCCCTGAAATTGTAAAACGTCAATCAAATTGTCTCCTGCTCCGTTTACTTAGTCTATTTTGATGACGTGACGGTTAACGGAATACGTGCACCTGCCAACATGGTGCCACGTATATGAGTAATTAATTAAGATACACGTCACATGAGATAATTAACTAAAATTTGCAAAATCAGTGGGCAAAATGCTCTGATTTCGGTCAATTAGCCTCCTGATTTTGCAAATTTTAGTCAATTACCCTCTTGTGACGTGTATCCTGATCAATTACACTCCACATGTGACACGTATGCAGTTAACAACAATGTCACCAAACTAGGCGGAGTAAACGGAGAATGGGGCAATTTGATTGACATTTTACAAATTCAGGGGGTATTTGCCTATTTTGAAATTTCAGGGGGGTATTTGACAAATTTTGAAATTTCAGGGGGATATTTGATATTTTACTCTATTTTATTCCAACTGAATTGTCTCTACACAAAAATAGGTTGGACCACTGAAGCAATTAGAGTGTTCTACGAAAATTTATCTTCCAACCCCACATTTCTTTTCTACCCCAAAACATGCAGAAAATTTCGGTTTCTATTTACCGAAAATTTTTTTAGTGTAAATTTGACACTAATTTTTTTTTCGGGTTTTATTTACCGAAATTTTTTGTGTATTTTAGAGTAGAAAAGAAACGTGGGGATGGAAGAATAAAACTCGTCTTCTACACTTTTTTCTTTTCCGTTCTTTTTAATTATTTTGCAACTTTCCTTCTAGATATGTTTTTATTTTTGCAATTGTCCAGTAAAATTTGTGTCTTATTTGTGGTGTAGGCCCTGTATGTTCCTCTCCAAATACTAATTAAAGTAACTTTGGTTGGTGGAAGAGAAGACATATATAGAAAGAATTGGGGTCAAGTTCTGAAAAGATTCATTTTTTGCCTCTTTTGCACTCACAATTTACAATTGCAAGAGAAAGTTTACACAATAATACATCTCTCTTTTTTATGATCTCTTTCAATTTTCTAATTTTATCACGTAAAGTTTGCATTGTATAGCAGATTTTCATTCTTTTAAAATAGTTGATAGTTTAACTGGTTTAAGTTAATTAAAAGTTAAAATAAATTGGAGGTCTCAGATTTAACCTCAAAAGAAAAATATTGACTGTTTCAAGAAAAGAAGTCACACATTAATCCATTAAAAGACTCCTAGCAAAATATAAAAAGACTACTAGCAAAATAAAAAATTAAATTTGTTTGTACACCAATTGAGGTTGATCAAGCAAAGAGAATAGACTCTCACAACGATGAATCAAATTTTAAATCTCAACCGAGAGAGATACACATTTGATGTCTGACATGTTTCAGATATGATTACTTCAAACGATCCATATATTATCTAAGATTAAATTTTATATTAAACAAAAATACAAATCTATCTTAAAATCCAAACCATCTAATATTTATTGAACACAGTCCCTAAACTTTCATCAATAAACCCCTTCACACCACCATGGTTGATAGCACATCACTCTCCACACTTTAATTTATGCTTTTGTGGTAAGAACCAATATATAAAAAAAGAACAAAAAAAGTTAGCACTACTTTGGTAATTATTATTTCACTTTTATCACAGCCCATATCTTTTTAAAAAGATATTCTCACTTGAAAATATATGATTTTAATAAATAATGTTCTTTTAACTTTATTATCTTTTGAAAGAGGTAAATTAAATATTAAATAATACTATATTTTTCCTTAGATATGAAATTACATTTGACAAATCACGAAGTTGTATTTTAAAAGCACATGTTAAAAAGATTTACGATAAAAAATTTGCGTTGAAAAAACACTTTTTAAATTTGCTAAGTAGTTGATTACAACACTTCTAAGACAATATTAGTACATTTAGTTTTTTAACATATGGCTTTAAGAATGCAAAAAAAAAAAAAACTCTAAGAGACATGTTAGACTTTTTATTAAGAAAATTAGTAGTAACACTAATATATAATTTTTTTTTTACCGAATATATATATAATTCTTAAGAAAAAGGTTAATAACATTATCCAAAAAATATATATTATGTGTGTTTTTTTTGTACTATTTTTTAGTACAAGTCTCTCTTTTCCAACATTGTCAGAATCGAAATAATAACATGCAATATTCATAAACTTATCACCAAGTCATCAAAATAACATAAAAAAATAATCCAAAAAACAAGATGTTAAAATTTCACAAGTTTTTGAAGTTAAAAAAACAAGTGTTTTACCACGATTTCATCGATTTTAACACTATTTCACACGATTTCACCGATTTTACCATGATTTAAATCGTTCAAAATCTTGTCAGACCACGATTTTACCCAAAAACGATTCTACCAACGATTTAACTCAAAATTACTACCTAAAAACATAAAAACTACGATTTTACGTTTTAAATTGCGATTTTAACAACCTTGCTCTCTACCTTATTATCATTTATAACTTATACACATTTAAAAATACACATAAAAATTACATAAATTGGTATTTAACATCAAAATTTTAATGCCAAACTATCATTTTTCCATTAAAATGTCTTATATACTTTTAAATTGTAAGATCTAATAGATTAAATTTAAATTTTAAAATCAACACTAAACCCATAATTGATTCAAAAAACACTAAACCCATAATTGAATTCCAATACTACTCCTTCACTAAGAGAATCCAACACTAAAATCTAACCTTCATAAATATTAATTAGTACCTCCTCAACATATACCCCACCCAAAATCCACGCTTCCCTTCACTTTTTCCCTTTCCTTCATTTTCATTATACACTTTTTCTTCTTTCCTTTCTTATTTCCTAACTTCACCCCACTTCTTCTTTTCCACACCTCCCTTTCTTTTCTTCTTTAGTTTCTCGTATCAACTCACAACCTCATTCACATTCATTCACTCAATTTTTCTTCAAAGTTCACTTCTTTTGATCATTTCAAGAGCACTCTTTTGGTCTTAATGACGTCGGGGACGAGGCTACCGACGTGGAAGGAGAGAGAGAACAACAAGAGGAGAGAGAGGAGAAGAAGAGCTATAGCTGCTAAGATTTTTTCTGGTTTGAGAATGTATGGTAACTTTAGATTACCAAAACATTGTGATAACAATGAAGTTCTTAAAGCTCTTTGTAATGATGCTGGTTGGACTGTTGAACCTGATGGAACCACTTACCGTAAGGTAATAACATCACTTTGCAATTCTCTTATCTTATTATCTTATGTAAGTGTGTAGGACAACAAACACATCCGATCAAAGATGTGTTTGGTGTCCGGCATGTGTGACAGTGTGAGTGTCCGACACCAACGTGACACGTATAATTACACTGAAATTTTTTTTTTTTTTCAAATTGGTAATGTCAATATGTCCGGTGTTGTGTTTGTGCTTTCTATTGTGGACAATTGCGGTGCAGCTTCAATTGCAGTCATATTGCACTTTTCGAGACATAAAAATGATGATTCTAAATTGCAGTCTGCAGTCACGGTTAATATAGAGATTTTAGAAGTCTATGCAATTGTATTTGCAATGACTACATTTGGTTATATTTTTTTGGTAATATCAATGTTTGCAGCGTAACTAGAATTATAATTTAAAATGATATCAAAATTTGTTATATCTCGGCCTAAATAGCGTTAGGTGACTTATATTTTATATTTTTATTTTCTTACCAAAATAAATTTAACTCATGATTATTCAGAACATATTCAATACATGGAAGAATAATCTCGAAATTAGATACCACTTTAATATTCTGTTTATTGCCTTCAATTTTACCTGTTTCTTATAATTTTACGTTCATTAGCCAGATAGATTGAATTTGGAAAGAAAGAAATTTAAATGGAAAGTATAAATAAGTTAAATGAATTTCATGTTAAACAAGAGAGACATAAATGGCTTAAATTAGAAATAATAAATTGGTGTCTCTCTGCTACTAAAAGAGAGAAAAATGAAAAATGTCAAGACAAACTTATTTATTTATTTAGTTTTCATATTTTATTTTTCATTATGAAATTAGGACAAAATAATTATTCTTCTTGATCTTTTTTCTGGTAGACTAGTGGTCATGGCATTTTAGTGGGAAGCACCAAAGATACTATCACTTTCTTTGACTCATAGTCACCTGATAAACATAACTTTTTTATTTTTTATTTTCTGATTATTAAGTGACAAAAATGCCCCTATTGTGTCTTTATTTGAAACTAGGTAATATAGAAAATGGAGAGGGTAAATTTGCCAAATCAAGTGTTCCATTCCATAGTTGGTGGATATGTTGAATTGGTGTTTGTTGGTATGTAATGTAGAAAAGTAGGATAAACTTTTTGACATTTTCAGAATTGGTGTCCACATAGGATTCCATTATGTAAACACTTTTGCTTCACTTCTTCTCATCATTGATCCTTCTTTTGTGAAGGTGCTCAGTAAAGTTACTGTTCTTAATTCATTTCATTGCAAATGAGTGAGACATGTTTTAATGCACACTTGTAATTATTTAGAATCCAATGTTTTTAGTTTTTATCTCTTGTTAAATTTTGGTATCACGGTGGATATGTCAGAATCACGGTGATAAATTTGTTAAATTTCATCTCTTAAAAAATTATGGTGAGTCACCGTGATTCTGACATATCCACCGTAATACCAAACATAAATTGTGTCTAATATGTAAGTTTTATGTGGTTAAGATGGACATTGAACCATTGTACTAAATACTATAATAATTAGAAGAAAACACATTTTAAGTTGCAATAAATTGATCATGACTAATACTGATAATCATGTTTAAAATTGTTAGTCGTGCAAATTTCACCTATGTATTTGAATCATAGTTTTTAAAACGAAACCAGACGGTTAAATCAATTGAACCTTGAGCTGACAACACTGTCCCCTGTTCGATTGTTTGAACTGTTCGAGCTTGGTTTTGCTCTGAATCAAGTAGTTGAACTATGAATCGGAGGTCTCTCCATTTCGATGTCTAGTTCGGTTTTTAAAAGATTAAATGCTAATGTTTGATAAATTGATGGAAATATATTTTTAACACAAGCAGGGATGCAAGCCTTTAGAGCACATGGATATAGGCTGTGGATCATCAGCTGTAAGCCCTTGCTCATCTTACCATCCAAGCCCTGGTTCATCTTCCTTCCCAAGTCCATCTTCATCCCCTTATGCCGCAAATCGTAACACCGATGGTAATTCCCTTATTCCATGGCTCAAAAACCTCTCGACAACTTCATCTTCGGCATCATCTCCGAAACTTCCACATCCTTACCTTCATAGCGGATCCATCAGCGCTCCGGTCACACCTCCCCTGAGCTCTCCCACTTCTAGAACGCCGCAGATGAATGTTACTGACTGGGAAGAGCGGTCTGCACGGACGGGCTGGACCGGACAACATTATTCGTTTCTGCCTTCTTCCGGTCCTCCAAGCCCCGGTCGTCAAATAGTTGATCCTGAATGGTTTGCTGGGATTAAACTTCCTCATGCTAGGCCAACATCTCCAACATTCAACCTTGTTTCTCGAAATCCATTTGCTTTCAAGGAAGATGGTTATTCGGGCAGCGGTTCACGCATGTGGACCCCTGGACAGAGTGGAACATGTTCTCCGGCTATTGCAGCAGGCTCTGATAACAATGCTGACATTCCTATGTCTGAAGCCATCTCAGATGAATTTGCATTTGGAAGCAACACATTTGGGATTGTGAAGCCTTGGGAAGGAGAAAGGATCCATGAAGAATTTGTAGCAGATGATCTTGAACTCACACTTGGTAACTCAAAGACCAGGTACATAGCATTATTATACTATAAGATCAATCAAATGTTTGTTGCACCACTGACACATCTGACTGAAGGTGTGTCCAGTGTCCTACACGGACTGACACGACACTGACACATCTGATTACACTCAATTAATTCATTTTTTAAAATTATTATAGGTGTCGACATGTTAATGTCGTGTCTAGTGTTCATATTTGTATCAGTACTTCATATACATGTATGCATTTTGACGGCTAAGTAAATTGCTCTTCCAATCAAGAAATAACTTTCTTTTTGTTTATTGTTCTATTCATCCATTTTGACATGTTCTTCTTTTGGCAGGTGAAGTTCTTATAGGAATGTAAGTGATTGAATGTAATTACATCAACATTAACTTGCGTTATAAGCCTTCATCGCAAGTGATGGGTACACAGTGTGTTGTAAACTCCGAAGTACCGAGTTTGATTGATAAACACGTTATTACTTGATCATTAACTTGTGTTGTTTTGGTGAGTAAGAAATGTTAGAGATCATGGAGTTGAGTGAAAACTGTTATCTTTTTCTCCTATCTTTTTTCTTTTGAAATGTTGTCCTTTACATTTGGTTAGTGCTCCAGTAATATACATGTTGGAGTGAATTTGCAATCCATTCATTTCATCATTGTTGTAAGTTTGGTTAAACCTTATTATTGGACTCATCATTAATACACTTTATGGATTGGCTTGGTTTGCCACTGAGGGAACCGAATGGCTTTAGAAATTATTGCAACTGCCAACTTATTACCTAATTCATTGGCCAAAAGCCCTTGTGGAAATTTGATAAGATAATCTTTTTTTATTGGTAGAATATTGCAATATGATGAATATATATTTTAGGCCTACTAAGAGTGAGTGATCCATATTGTAGAAAACCACTTTTTCATTCTTCACATATGCTAACAGGGTGGCTCGCATCGCATGTGCGAGCAAACACGGAGGAGGAAATTCAATTCCACATATCGGATTTGCTTATGCAAATGAGTTGCCTTACATATGCGAGCGAGTTTAGATTGGAATACTATTGGTATTGTGCTATATCGCATGTGCAATTGTCCCTTCTCTTATGCGACAAATTGTAGGAGAATATATGATTTTGCCGTGTCTCGCATATGTGACACCCTAAGGTTTGCATGTGCGAGTGCTTAAATGAAACATTGTATTTGTGCTTGTTCCATATGCGATGGATGACGCTTGCATATGCGACAAAGCGTGATCAAAGGTAATATTTAAGGTTTTTCATGAGGTTTTCTTCCAATTTCCACCTTTTCTACACGAAATTGTGCTTAAACAATAACCTCCATTTCAACATTTTCTTCTACCTTGAGCCTTTTACCAAATTCTTCTTTGATACCTACTTGTCATTGGCGTTTGAGAGCTTATTAAAGATCAAATGTCATCGCCAAGTCCTCTAACTCGTCATTACTAACTACCTTAGGTAAGACTTGTTCTCTAGCCCTTGCATCAATTTTAACTAGTATTCTTAATCATAATTTGATTCTAAGTCTTAAACTCCACCTTGTTGTACACAAGATCCACTTGAGAGACCTATCATCTTCACATAATAGCATTCTATGTTACCAATGACATTCCTTGGGTAAGGGTTTATAGCCAATAATCATTATTGGAATCAATCATATTTGTGCTTTCTTGTGTTTAATTTGTTACTACTCATTGTTATAGGAGTTTCACTATTTGCAAATTTCCCTAAATATAACTTCTGATACACGTTGCATCAATGTTCTCACATTCCAAAAGAAAACCAAAGATTTTGCATGCAATGAATAAGCATTGTTGAAATAACGGTTAAGTAAATTGCTCTTCCAACCAGCCAATCAAGAAAGAATTGGAAGTTTGATTCCCCACCTTACCTTTCAACAAAGGAAAAACAAGGAACTTACCAAGTTGGTGAGTCTGATTTTAGGACATATAGTTGACTCAAACTTGATCAATAGTTATGGTAGTCAAGGTATATTGAAAGAGACCATTAATCTTTTTTTGGTTGCAGACCATTAATCTAATTGCATTGCGCTAAATTGACCTGATGAAAAAACTAATTATGTTTACTATATAAAAATGTCTACGTGACCAACACCGTGTGACACAAGTGGTAGATACTTAGACTTCTTAACCACCATTTGGTCCTGGATTCGATCTTTGGCCGGTGTGTAGAGGTGAAAATAGACTAGGCCGAGCTAGGCTTTGCCAAGCCTAAGCCTGGCCTGTTAAAAAATTGAAGGCATGAGTTTGGCATGTGGCTTATCATAGGATTATTTTTTAGGCCTGAGTGAGGCCTTTTGAAAGTCTAACATGATCTATTAACCTGTTTAAAAGCCTATTTCACACAAACATATTTAAATAAATAATTATGTTTATTTTAAAATATATTAATGAACAAATAAACTAATAAGATTAAACTTCCTTTTGATATTTAACATGATATTTTAGAAAAATCGATTATAAAAGACATCGTATTTCGATTTTCGTTTATAATATGAAAAATTAATGTAGATTAATAAACTTGAATTACTGAAAAAGTTAATACATTTATAATTTGAGGAGGGATATAGTGACTCCAAGAGTAACTCTTTTGAGTTACTCCACATCCCCACCCTTGATTTTGTTTAAATCTAATGGACTAAAATTAATTCTCATTAATAATTATGGACATCATCTTCCCTAATTATCTCTCACAATATTTATGATTTTCTCTTTGTCAAAATTTATCCTTTTCTTTTATTTTATTCTATTCTATCAATTAAGGAGTAAAATCATTCACGGTTAAAAAAAAAAATCATAAAGGAATGACACTTGACATTCTTGATAATGGCTATATGATGTCCATATATAAAATCATCAACAAATTCAGTCTGCTAAAAAAATCAACAAATTCAATCTTGTTATAGATGTAATATCACTTGACACATTCATTTTGTTTTCATTGTTTATTTTCAAATTCAAATGGTTAAAAAATCATTCTTGCACAATGCACAGAAGATTCGTCGGAAGAATATGTGGATTGCATTTTTTTCTTCTTATTTTTTATATCCTTTTTATTTTTTTATTTTTTATATCCTTTTTATTTTACAAATTATTAATTGTGGATATAATAGTATGATTTAATTAGGAATGAATCATAAATAATAAAAAAAACAAAATAGGAAGGAATAAATACCGAGTATAAAACTTTTTTTTTTCTCCTCTCCTAACTTCTAATCTTAGCCGTCACCTTTTTTCTTCTTCTTCTTTTAGTTTATCAAAGATCTTGACCTAAAATCACCCCTCCAAATTGTTTTTTCTTTATCGTTATTAAATAAGTGTGATTTTTCACATATTTGTTTGGTTTTGTGTTATTTGTTGTCTCGTCCTTGTGCGGTGTATTCCCGTCTTTGTGCGGTGTTCATTTGTTTCAGGTTGAAGGATTATATCCGATCAAGTGCAAATCGATCTAATGTCGACTTTTGTGTCATCAACGCTACAGATCTGGAGGCATGGACATTCCAGACACTTCAATATAGTCATATTTGTAGGCTTATATAATTTTCCGTTTTATGCTATTAACATGGATGTTGTGAGTTTGTTTGCAGATTCATCCTTTTTTGTTTTTAGCGAATTTGAATTTGTATTACATCGATGTACTATATCAATTTGAATGAATAAATATCCTTTATTTTTAGTCAAAAAAAAAAATACCGAGTATAAATATAAAAGGAAACTATAAAGTTGTAAAAAAAAAATCATAATGTGAGAAATAATTAGGGAAGATGAGGTACATGATTATTAATGAGAATTAATTTTAGTCCATTAGATTTAAACAAAATCAAGAGTGAGGATGTGGAATAACTCTAAAGAGTTACTCTTGGAGTCGATGACTCTGTTTGGTAAGGCTTCAAAACGAGCTTATAGCTTATAGTTTTTAGCTTATAAGCTAAAAGTTCTGTTTGGTAACGGTCATTTTCTTATGAGCTTATAGCTTATTTTACTAGCCTATAGCTTATTTTCAAACGCTATTTCAATTAGCTTATAGCTTTTAGCTTATAAGCTATAAGCTAGCTTATAAGTTAACCGCTATTTTTACCAAACAGAGCCAATATATTTCTCCTCTTATAATTTAATCAAAGTACAAATTTTAATATATATAATAATTGATGTAAATATATTATTCTTATTTACTTAAATAGGCCGCCCTAGTAGGCTTAAAAGACGTTTTTATTGACCTGGAACTTGACATTTTTAGCTAAATAGGCTTATAAAAAAGTTTTGACATGCTCTATTTAAAGAAATATGTTGTCTGACCTGAGTCTATGTAGGCTAGGCCGTAGGACCATGTAGGCCGGCCTAACCTATTTCCACCTCTACCAGTGCCTATGAAAAAACATTTGTTAGGAGAGGTCAACATTTTAAGGGGGGTGTATTCGATTGAGATTTTGAAAGATTGTTTTGACAAAAAAAAATCTTGAAGATTTTAAAAGACTTTGTGGGATTATATTGATTTTGTGAGATTTTAACATATTTTTTTCAAGAGACTTTTTACAATCAAGATTTTTTAACACATGATTTGAATGGATTTTGAAAGATTTTTTTAAAAAGACTTTTTACAATCAAGATTTCATAATACTTTATATATTAGGAAAATTTCAAAAGACTCAATATATATTAGGAAAATTTCAAAAAGACTCAATAAATTTTAATAAAAAAATTATAAGAGTAATAAATAAACAAAATATTTTTTTGGGAATCCAAAACAACAACAAAAAAAAATATGATAAAAAGTTTTGTGTTTTTCTTTACGTACGATGTTGGAAAAGAAAGCGCAAGTGAATCACCGATTGTATATATAAAAAAATGTAATTTTTGATTGTTAACCAACTCCATAATTCACTTCAATGGCCGGAATAACACAATAAATAACAAAAGTGTTGAATCCAATATGAAAAAAAGTTGCAGAATTTGTTCAAAAAGAAAACTTGCAAAAACCATATTTGATAAGCAAGTGAAGAAAGAAAAGAAGAAAAAAAATTCTGGTACAGTGATGATAAACTCTGAAAAAGAAAAAAGTTTTGGAGAGTTTGAAAAAGTCTCAAGGTTTTTTGTGAGATTGTTGGAAGAGTCTCTCAAGTATATTTTTAACTAAAAAGTCTCATGAAATCCACTACATGAAAGAATCCACCAAAATCCGTTGATTTTTGAATACCAAGTGACATTTTATAAGTCATGAGAAATCTCAATCAAATAACAGCGGATTTCATTGCCCTGAAAAAAATCTTAATTGTCTTAATTGAATACCACAATATTTGATTTGATTTTATAAAAGTCTTGATTGAATACCAATGAAATTTTTTAACATAAAAAAGTCTTTTAAAATCCATTGAAATCTCAATCCAATAACCCCTAAATGAATCTCAACGCACATACGGTAACTTTGGTTTTTAAAAAAATGTCTACGTTATTTTTTTTTTAGTAAAATAAGACATTTTCTTTTGCAAAGGAAATTTTTTAAGTGAGTTGGATCTTTATGACTCACCAAAATTAAGGTAGACTTCAAAATTCAGAGTACAAATATACTTATAGATTGTCCACCAATCTATTTTTAACATTGACGAGTTTATTCCTCTTTCACAGGATATGAGTCAACAATTTATTAATCGAACGAACATGCATCGAAAAATACAACAAAATTTAAAAGAACTAATTATTCCTTATGCTAAAAAAAATAGATCCATTTGTTCCCCTTACAAAGGCATGAGAACGGGGTGGGGTGGAGGCGGATTTTGCTATCCCAAACTCAAATCCATAAAGTTCGGGTTTCCCTAAATCCATCCCAATTTCATGCGGGGATAAAACATATAACCTCAAATCCCTACCCAACGCGGATCGGGTATTCCAACGGGGTTCGGGTATCCCCATTACACCTCTTTTCACATGAATTATGATTGTATTTTAGTATTTTTTTATTAAAAAAATGGTTAAAAGTCCAAAATTATTTTGTTTTAACAATATTTTTTTAAATAAATAAAAGAAATAGAGAAAATCATTTGTTTATTACTCAAATTAAAAATAAAAAATAAACATATAAATATAATTTAAGAGATTGTTTAAGAGTTTCTAAATTTAAAGAGGTAAAATTTAATTTTAACATAGGCGGAGCGGGAGGTGGGTATCAATGTCCCTGTTACCCGCCCCAAACCCATCTTTTGAAATCGGGGAAAATCCATACCAGAACCCAAACGCAGTCAACTCGGGTTTTCCCCGTCAAAGCGGGTAGGGTTTGGACGGGTACCCGCGGGTATGAGTTTTATTGTCATGCTACTTACCATTGCCGATAGTTTGGTAGTAAAATCATACAAAAACTATTTTCATAAAAAAAAAGTTATACAAAAATAGACAAAATCTACTAGGAAGATACTAAAATAGTATTAAGAGGAGTGTTAGGAATATTCTTTTTAACATCCACTCAATTATTCACTCTTTTTTTTTTTTCAAAAAATATTCACTCCTTTATTAAATAAAATCAATATATCATATTTCAAAAATTGATTCCAAATTAATAAAATGGTATATTTATTTACGTTGAATTTTGGTAAACAACCGCTAGTTTAAGTATTTTACACTCGCAAGATCAACTAGAAATCTTAGGACAATTTTATGCTCGTTATTTTCAAAAAAGTTTAGATGTTCATCAAAAGTTAACAAACATTTAAGGGTTTTGATTTGCATGAACAAAATAAAATAAACTACTATTCTGAATCGCCTCGAGATAGCAGGTTTTGAGCAAGAAATTAAAGGCAGAAATAATAGACTTGCAGAAATGTAAATTGCATTGAATGTAAAAGGCAATTACAAAAGAAATGATTCACAAACATACATTCTCCTTCAAATTCCTTTCTTTCGATCGCTTGAGTACTTAGAATTTTCAGAGAGATTTTGTTTATAAAATTTGTGACCCCTATTTTCTTGAAAAGAAAACTATTTATACTTTGACGGTTACAAAACTACTATAGATGATCTGGACGCTCCATAATTGCTTTCATGCTCCCACGATCTCCACGTTGCAACCTTCGATTCCTTCAGCGCGCGAGTTTTCGAATCCCTGAACTTGGGCTTGCACTTTGAGCCAAACTATTAGGCTCATTTCCATAATTATTTCCTCGAATAACTTCTAAGTCCATGATTTGGAAATGCTCATTCGAATGGCCTTTTCGAACCATCTTCCAACCAACTGGATGCAAAGAACTCATTTCGATCCGTCGAAATGTTGAACAAGTTTACGAACTGAACCATTAACTCAGTACAATTCTCTAACTATGAATCGAACCGTAAATAACCAAACCAAACTATTGATAACTGAACTACAAGCTCAAAATTTACACGTTGTTTCCATAGTTCACGAACTATTCATTGTTCCAAACAAGACCCCCAATTTCCAAATCTAAAATCAAATCAAAACTGAAATGTAATTTCTCATGATTCGGACCCTTATGGTTCAATTCTGTTGTTGTGATTAACAGTTCAGTTAATTGAACAATAACTATAGTTCTGTTGTGCTTAACAGTTTGGTCCGATTAATCGGTTAATAGAACCATAAATACAGTTCAGTTCGACTATAAATTATAATAATTTTGTTCTATTTTTTAAAACCATTATTATGGTTCAGTTCGATTCTTTAGCTAAACTCAACCATGAACATTCTACCTATGTTATTAGACTTGTTATCAATATACTCTATATGGTTAATAATCAAATGAATAGTAGTCCTACTAACATATATCTAAAAAAAAGAAGAAATTCTAAGTATTTTTTTTGAAAGGGCAAATAAATTTTATAAATAATTTATGCATAATTTATCTTTATCGAAGACAAGCTTACCAAAGATTAAGACAAACAAATCTCGGATTTACATATTTTATTTCATTAGTAAAATGCTGACATGTACTTATTGCATATGATAGTTAACATTATATTTTTGTCAAAAACCAAAAATCGAAATATTGTAGTAATTTTCAGTATAGAGATTCTATCTTTTTAATTTTTTCTTATAAAATAAAATACTTAAAATTGTTTTTTTTTTTTTGTTTTTGTTTTTAACCCTCTAGTTCATAGGAGAAGATGTCCTAATAATCCAGACTTCGATTAAGAGGTAAATAAAATCTAATCAACAAATTATTCCACTCAGAAATCGAACTCGAATTCTAATTAGAATTGTTTTTTAATTCCTTACTCCCTCCGTCCCATTTTCATTGCCACATTTGACCATTTCACACATATTAAGAAAAATGCATAAATGAATGAGAGATAATATTAATTTTACCAAATTACCCTTGTTATATGGTGAGAATGTGAAGAGACAAAATGTGGTGAGAAAGTGAAAAGACAAGCATTTATAAGGGATAGAAATGGAAAAATATTATAAAAAATTGAAATGAGTCAAGTATTATGGGACAATTTTTTTTCCAAATGTGGCAATGAAAATGGTACGGAGGGAGTAATAAGAGATGAGAGGTATAGAGCGTGAGAAAGGAGCCGCCCCTAGGGCAAACCTAGGGTGGCCGTACCGGTCACCGCCTTCACCGGAAGCAAGGCAGATACGGGGGGGGGGGGGGGGGGGGGGGGGGAAGTCAGTGGATAGCGGAGAATGGACTGAGGTGAGATACCGACGTCTGAAAGCGCCACAGACATCAGATGGAGGTCACGGCACGAAGGATCATAACCCGCGACACCAGGAAAGATCACAGTCCAACCCTGGTTTTCATTCTTCATACGTTGAGCAGGGACAACCTAAAACCTTTGCGCATGATCACAACCAATGGGAGAGGCACCAGTCACGACACAGTGGGAGGTATGACGGCGAACTCCGGCGACCTAGGAACCTTAACCGACGTGCGAGCTCTGTTGACGTTATCCCTGATGCGCGATCAACCCTCGTGAAGCAGCCGGAACAACATCGTATTTCTTTGAATCAGGAGCAGCAGCGGTGGAATGGTGAGCTGCGACATTATGTGGATGAGCGTTATCATCATCAACAACCCAATGGCGATTTCGGTAGCATGAACTGGTGGCATAATAAAAATGGCGGCTGGAATCAGATTATGAGGAATGAAGCGGTGGGTGTAGGATTAGGCAGTGGTATGGACCAACTAGAGATGGGAGGTAATATTAAGTCTGGTTCGGAACTTAAAAGGTACGTCTCGTTCTATTTTACAAACTTCCCGGTTCAACTATCATATTTCTATCTTAGGAAGGGTTTTGAGGTTTGTGGGTTGTTGGAGGATGTTTACGTGCCTAAAAGGAGAAATAAGCGCGGTGAACCTTACGGTTTCGTTAAGTTTTCTAGTGTGCAGAACGTTACCAAGTTGACGAGTGCCTTGAATAATGTTTGGTTTGGTCATTTTCGTGTGCGCGCTAGAGTGGCCAGTTTTGCGCGTAACGACGCCATGGCAGGACGGAGAGGGGAGGCGGAGATAAATAAAGGTGTTGGAGATCGTAAAGAGATAAATAAGATGAAGTCTAAGCAAGGAGAATATGTCGGGACTGGGCCCGACAAAGGAGATATTCCGGAAGGCTTGCGGGTGGGTGAGATTGTGGTTAAATTGGGGGCGCGAAAGGAGCTGATGGAGAAAATTAAGGGACAACTGATAGAGGGAGGATCACATCCTAAGGACTCCACTTTGTCTGACGTTATTGGCAAGGAAAAGGAACGTCAAGCTCTCCTGCGGAAGTACAAAGCTAAGTCCGATGATGTGAGTTGGGCTCAAAATGGTGTGGTAGCAACGATATCCAAGGGTGAAGCGGTTCCTGTGGTGCAAACTAGAATTACAGACGCAGGCTTCAATGATTTGATTCTAATTCCTATGGGGGCCGACAAGGTATTTGTCAGATGCTCTGCCGGGGGCGACGCTCTAGCAGTTGTCAACAGCGCCAAGGAGTTTTTCACTCTCATCTTGTCGCAATGGAAGCGGTGGGATTTCAATATTCAGCCCTACAAGCGGGGAGCGTGGGTTCGTTTGTATGGGATCCCTGTGCACGCATAGAATGTGATTTTTTTCAAACTTTGCGTTTTTTACTGTGGTAGTTTTCTTTGCGCAGACAATTGTTCTGCTGATAAGGATAGACTCGACTTTTCCCGTGTTCTGATAGCAACATCTGACTTGGCTATTATCAATACGGTTGTGACGGTGCTGGTGGACGGGACGCAAGTAGATGTTAAAGTGGTGGAGGAGTGGGGCTATGCGCTTGGGGAGGACACTTGTCTTTTTGAGGACGAGAGTGATGAGGAGGCGTCTCAGACTGACCATGATGAAGGACAATGGGACACGGAAGCAGAAAGGGTTGTTGATATTATGGTTGAGAATATGGCGAAAGGTCTGGAGAAGGAAGCAAACACATGATTACAAGCAAAGTTGCAGGTCTTAACTTCTAGCGCTGGTGCCAAGGATAGGAGTGTGAAGGGGGATCTTGGGATCCCCACTCAAGCAGAGGACGTAGATGAAACCCGTCCCGATTTGGTTTTGGATCATCATGCAGGGAGGGAAGATCGTGTTTTGGGGATACGCGGTTCTCCTCTTGTGTCGGGTGATCAGGGAAGTATTTTGATTTGTTCTCCAGTCGTTGGTTTGAGAAGCACAGAAGGTGAAACGGGGCATGAGGTGTTACAATATTCAAGTCATATCTGAACTTCAAGAACTAAGTCTTGCCCTCCAGGAGTGAGCCGCTCTATGCTCTCGGGGCCATGGAGTTTAGATTGGTTGCAAGACCTTAACCAAGGGGACGCTGGGGTCATTTTTTCCGTTCGGAAGAAGCCAATTGCGGGAGCTCGTGCTTCCGTAGGACTAAAGAAGGGTGGACAGGATGACAGGAAGAGGCGAAAAGCAGGAGGGGTTCTTCGGCACATGCTATAAAGTCTTAAAAAAGTCGCAAGGTTACCTAGTAACGATAGGGGTGAGGTCTTAAATTTTTTGAAGAAGTCCGAGCACCGTAGCAAGGACAGACATGGGTCTCACCAGTCGAGGGAGGTGAGTAGACCAGTTTCCTCAGATGCAGGGAGGATGGCGTGGTCGATGAAGATTGTATCTTGGAATATTAGGGGTCTTGGGGGGATGGAGAAGAGGCAGGAGATTAGGAAGTTGGATGTGAATCAGAATCCTTCTTTGCTTTGTATTCAAGAAACTAAATTGCAAGTTTGTGACTCGGCTGTTTGTTCAGCTCTTTGGGGTAACTCACCTTACGCTTTTTCTTATCGTCCCTCGGTAGGCGCGTCGGGGGGTCTTTTAACCCTATGGGATACCTCCGAGGTGGACGTGTGGGCGTCCGAAAGCTACGAGTCCGTCTTGTGGTGCCATGGTCGCTTAATTAAGTCTGGTGAGGAGTTTTCTGTGGCTAATGTTTATGCGCCCTGTGACCCTGGGGCGAAGCAACGACTGTGGGACTCGCTTTCGGGGAGGATTCAGGCGTTGGGGAGGTATAGGGTGTGTGTTTGTGGGGATTTCAATGCTGTTAGGAGTGTTGAAGAGCGTCGATCGGTCAGTGGCAGGTCGCAATCCCTTGACCATCTCTCGTTTAATCGCTTTATTGATGATAACAATCTTGTTGACCTCCCGCTGTGTGGTCGTAAGTTCACTTGGTTCAGGGGGGGATGGTCTTTCAATGAGCCGCTTGGATAGATTCTTGCTTTCGGGGGAGTGGTGTTTGACTTGGCCAAATTATACGCAGGTATCTCGAATGAGAGGGTTATCCGACTACTGCCCCCTGGTCTTGGCTGAGAATGAGGAAGAGCGGGGACCTCGTCCCTCGAGGATGCTTAAATGTTGGAAGGATGTTCTTGGATACAATTCTTTTGTGAAAGAGAAGTGGAAATCCTATCAGGTCAATGGCTGGGGCGGTTTTATGCTTATAGAAAAATTTAGGATGATTAAGATGGCGCTGAAAGACTGGCATAAGACTTATACCCAGAATCTGCCTAGTCGGATTGAGTCTCTACAAGACAGGTTTGCGACTCTTGATGTGAAGGGGGAAGAGATGGACCTTTCTAGTGCGGAGGTGGTGGAGCTTCATGAGGTTACGTCGGACATTCATTCTCTTTCTAGGTTGAATGCTAGCATTTGCTGGCAACAATCTCGGTCTCGGTGGCTTAAGGAAGGGGACGCTAATACTAAATATTTCACTCTGTCCTCGCTAATCGTCGGCGGGGTAATGATATTTCATCCTTGCGGGTGGATGGTGTCACTATGGAGGGTGTAGCACCTATTAGGCATGCGGTTGTCTCTCACTTTGCGTCTCACTTCAAGGCTGTATACGTGGAAAGGCCGGGGATTGATTCTCTTACTTTTAAACGGTTGCACTCGGCAGAGGCTAGTAGCTTAATCAAGCATTTCTCGTTGGAGGAGGTGAAGGCTGCTGTGTGAGACTGCGATAGTTATAAAAGATCGGGCCCAGATGGAGTTAATTTTGGTTTCATCAAATATTTTTGGAATGAGATGCAAGGTGATGTCATGCGCTTTATTGCGGAGTTTCATCGAAACGGCAGGTTGACTACGGGTATAAATGTGACATTCATTGCTTTGATACCCAAAGTCGAGAGCCCTCAACGGTTGAATGACTTTAGGCCTATTTCCCTTGTTGGCAGCCTTTATAAAATCCTGGCCAAGGTCTTAGTGAACAGGTTGCGTCTGGTGATGGGAAGTGTGATCTCGGAGTCTCAGACGGTGTTCGTCCGCGATAGGAAAATCCTCAATGAAATTCTTATCGCTAATGAGGTAGTGGATGAGGCGCGCCGGGCTAAGAAGGAGTTGATGCTTTTTAAAGTCGATTTTGAGAAGGCTTATGACTCAGTAGATTGAGGTTACCTGGATGCGGTAATGAGGAGAATGAGTTTCCCAACACTTTGGAGGAAATGGATTAAGGAATGTGTTTGTACGGCTACCGCGTCTGTCTTAGTTAACGGAAGTCCAACTGACGAGTTTCCAATTGAGAGGGGTTTAAGGCAAGGGGACCCCCTATCCCCGTTCCTCTTCTTGTTGGCTGCTGAGGGTTTACATGTGTTGATGGAGGCTATGGAGGAGCATAACTTATTTACGGGGTATAGGGTTGGTAATAGTGCCCCGATCTCAGTGTCTCACCTGCAGTTCGCTGATGACACACTGTTGATGGGGACTAAATGTTGGGTGAATGTCCGAGCTTTGCGGGCTGTGCTTGTGCTTTTCGAGACTATGTCGGGCTTAAAGGTGAATTTCAACAAAAGTATGTTGGTTGCGGTTAATATTTCTGATTCCTGGTTAGGTGAGGCGGCGTCAGCCTTAGGCTGTAGAGTGGCAAAGATTCCTTCCCTTTATCTGGGCCTTCCCATTGGGGGTGATCCTATGTGTTTGAGTTTTTGGGAACCGGTTCTGACTCGCTTGAAGAGACGTTTATCGGGTTGGAAGAGTCGTTTTCTTTCTTTTGGTGGTCGTTTGGTTTTGTTGAAGTCCGTGCTGACCTCTCTGCCTGTCTATGCTCTTTCCTTCTTCAAAGCTCCCTCAAGTACTATCTCTTCTATTGAATCTATTTTAATTAAAAAAAATTGGGGGGGATGTGAGGACTCTAGGAAAATCTCTTGGGTTGATTGGAAAACTATTTTCTTACAAAAGGAGCATGGGGGTTTGGGGGTTAGGAAGTTGAAGGAATTCAACTTGGCCCTTTTAGGCAAGTGGTGTTGGAGGATGCTAGTGGATAGGGAGGGTTTATGGTTTCGAGTGTTGGTAGCACGATATGGGGTGGAGAGAGGCAGGGTATGTGTAGGAGGTACACGTGGGTCCTCGTGGTGGAGGGAGGTAGCGTGCATTAGGGATGGTGGAGGTGAGGCTGGTGGAGGATGGTTCGAGGGGAATATCTCGAGACAGGTGGGGGATGAGTCTGATACTTTCTTCTTGACTGATCCTTGGCTGGACGGGACCCCTTTGTGTGAGCGGTTTGGGAGGTTGTTTGACTTGGCAGTGAACAAATCGGATTCTGTAGCCGACATGTCCCAGTTGGGGTGGGGGATAGGAGGGGATGCTTGGGTGTGGAGGCGACCGCTGTGGGCGTGGGAGGAGGAGTTGCTGGGGGAGTGTTAGACTTTACTTTTTGCTATTTCATTGCAGGCTCACTCTTTAGATAGATGGTTATGGCGGCCGGACGTGGATGATGGATATACTGTTCGTGGTGCGTATCAGCTCTTGACGGCTCAGGATGTGGTTCCATTAGATGCGGCGACATGCCTCATTTGGCATCCTCAGGTTCCTTTGAAGATTTCTATTCTCGCATGGCGTCTTCTGCGAGATAGGTTACATACCAAAGTAAACCTGTCCTATCGAGGTATTCTACCAGCGGGGGAGAGTCATTGTGTTTCGGGTTGTGGTGCGGTGGAGTCGGCACAACATGTGTTTCTCTCGTGTAGTACGTTTGACTCTCTTTGGTCTCTTGTTAGCTCTTGGGTTGGTGCAGCTTCGGTGACAGCTCAGACACTATCAGATCACTTTATCTAGTTCACGTCTTCAGCAGGTGGTACTCGAGTGCGTCGTTCGTTTATGCAGCTCTTATGGCTTGCATGCGTGTGGGTTGTGTGGACAGAGCGAAATCACAGGTTGTTCAGAGGCTCAGCAAATTCTTCACTTCATATGTTGGACAAGATCAAGACTTTTTCCTTTAGGTGGTTGACAGCGAAGAATTGTTCTTTAGCTTTAAACTACCATAGTTGGTGGTCTAGTCCTATGCTTTGCTTGAGCCTGTCTTAGCATTTTTGATTTGTACGGTGACTTACTTGTATCTTTACTTTGGTTTCTTTGGTATGCCTTGTACTGATGAGACTCCTTATTTATAATATATATCTCATTTTTGCTTGTTCGTAAAAAAATATTTACTCTTAAGAAAACATAAATTAGCAAGACACATTAAATAATAATGAAATCAAGGATTATTCTGTACACTTTTGCGGTATGGTCTTAGTTTTTTTTTATCAATGATTTGATAGTATATGGTCTAAATTATTTATGTAAGTAACGTGTGGAAACTGCAACTAAACTAGAATGTTCATTGGCAGTCTCATCCCATCCTCCTCAACTGACCCATTCCTCCCCCTCAACTTAAATAAAAAATAAAAAAATCTTCAAACCCTCATCCACAACCCACCACCACGTGTCACAAAACCAAACATAAATAAAACGGTGCACAATACGCATCACGCGCACAAACTCCCACACCCTTCTCCAATTTTTTTATTACATCCATCGTTTCATTTAATCTTCTCTCTCACATCAACTCAAGCTCCCCAGCCACCTTCCCAATTCAATCTTCACCACTTTCACTTATCTCCACAACTTTCTTCTCCGATTCATCTCTTATCGCTTCCATTCGTTTTTTTATTTAACACAAACTTTTCCATTAATTGAGTTTATGGAAAATTTGTAACTAGAGAGAGCAAAAAGAACAAAAAAAAATGAGCGTGGAGAGATCTTTTGAGGCATGGGAAGAAGTGCAGAGACACGGTCAAGATTTAGCTGACAGATTTACACAGAGTTTTACTGATTTGATTCATACACACATAACACCACCACAATTCGTTTGGCCAAATCCACCAAAATCGAAACTATTCGATCTAGAATTTTCCACCGAGAGTTTTGGTAAGAGAGATTTTGGATTACCTGTTGATGATTATGGAGTTTCTGCGATTTTTGATATCGGTAATCGGATCGGTGAAGCTGGGATGAATTTTGGTGCTAGTTTGAATGGAATGGTTCATCATTTTTTTCAGTCGTTGCCGTTGCCGGTTCCGTTTAAGAATGAGGATGAATCAGTTAGGGTTGGGAATAGTGGAGGGAAAGGTAGACAGAGGAATGGTTTAGTTGGGGTTTCTGTTAGTGAGGATTTGGGGTTAGGGTTACTTACTGAGAGATTGAAGAATCATGGATTTTCTGAAAGTGTTAGTGGAACTGTTGATGAAGAGATTGGTGGGTTTAATCTTGGTTCTGCTGGTCATTTGGGTAGGAGACAGGTAAAAAAAAATTAGGTTTTGTTTTGTTTTGCATATTATGCAGTTCATGATTATTATGATATGTATATGTGCTCACGCGTGTGTGTCTGTGTGTGTTTGTTAATTTATTGATGGATTTTTGCTGTTTTGTTATGGATAGAAAACAATTGTTGTGTGAAATGGTTGGTGGAGAGTGTCGAAGTAATTGGATTGGATGTTATGGTTTGCTTTGAATTGAGGTGTTTGTGTTGGTTTGCTGTGAATTGAGGTGTTTGTGTTTGTGTTTGCATTTGTTTAGAGATTTTTTCTTCCTAGGATCTTAAATTATGCAAAATATAGTGGATGTTCTGATAAGTATATGGGGCCTATTTGGATTAGCAACTTATTTGCAGCTTATAGCACAAACGCTTATCATGATAAGCGCTTATGTATAAGCTTACATAATAGAGATAAATTGTTTTATATATACTACGAGTTATTTTCATGTTATATTGGAGAACTTATGAAAATAAGTTGGTAAATTTTTGGTGGCGATGGGGCAGTCCTTGGTGTATGTGATGCTGTTATGTGAGAGAAACAAATAATCGAAAAGGGTTGTTAAACTGCTCAAATTTTTACTGTAGTTGTTTTATGTGCATTGCTATGATGTTTTCTTTTGGAATTCATGATGTGTAAAAGGATGTGGTATCATATAATTTTAGTATAGTGGAGTCGTGCTTAGAGAAAGAAAGAAAGAATAGAAGGGAAGAGCTGAACAATGTTCTATGATGTATCAGCTGTCAAATTTATAGTGAAAATTAGTGGTATGTCATTGACTGATAAATTTCCCTTTCATAGGCAAAGTAAAACTCACTTTTAAGGTATAAACCAAATTATTCTGTATATGAGATTGATCATCTTAACATTTGATGTATGTCGGTTGTTTGTACTGATCTTGTTGTTTGGTTAGAATCTCTATGTGATAATTGATATACCTTGTGGAGCATATACATGTAACTGAATCCCTCATGGTAGTTGTATCTTCTACAATTTCATATACCCTACCATCCTTCAAATCACAATTTTTTGTTAGGAAAATAGGAAATATTTATTACATTCAACATCTAATTTGAAATGTATGTGTCGAAGCTGTGTAATCTGTATTTTGTATTGCTTATCTTACTATTTCATTTACTAGTTATATTTTGTGAAATACAGGGAACCATAAATATTACGTCAACTTATGACAGTAGAACTCAAGAAGTGGAAGGTTCTATAGCTGCAAGGGGAGGTTTTTGGAGAGTAGAGGCATCACGTGGTGGTTCTACATCTGGAAATGAAAATTCATCTCTTACCCTGGTCCAGCTTGGACCTCTCCATTATATCCGTGATTCGACTCTTCTTTTGCCTGTTCATTTGTCAAATCAATGTTTGCTATTGTATGGCTATGATAGAAAGGTAAATATGAGGTTCAGCTGGCTAAAGCGTATTTCACTATAAAATTATTAATACATGGGAAAGGGGAAAAACATTCCTGTTAAATTTGTTTTATCCTAGAAAAGCATCTGCATCGCAAGATTTTTTTACAACTTACCTTAATCATTTTTTTACGATATACTTTATTATATGGTTTGGATCATTGTTCTTGATAAATTTTCCATCCCAAACTATGGCGAAATGTGCTAATTTCAAATGATGGCTATATTTATAATTGGGTGTTCATCTTGAACATTTTATACTAGTTTTTTTGTTAAGGAAGAAATCAATTACAATAGTAGTTACAGGCCTTGTTTTTCAGTCGAAATCATTCTATTTTGCACTTCCTAAAATAGTTATATTATATTTCAGAAATGCTTAGTTAATCTCTGTTTTATGTAGTATTTGTACATTGTTGTTGTTGTCAATGTAGTGCCGCCCCCTTATATTTATTAATCTCACATGATCATTTTATGATTGTCAGAATGGAATGCATTCTCTCTGTCCAGCAGTAATGTCAAAACATCGAAGGTGGGTGTTGATGTCCGCACTTTGCTTGAATCCCGTAGCTTGTGTAAGTAGATATGAATTGTTCCGATTTTTATTGAATTTTTTGCAGCGCCATAATGATGTTTATGATATTAGTTTTCTGATGTAAGTGCTTAGTTTTAATAAACTTAATCCGCATTAGGAGTGACTCATACTTTGTAGATACTCAATAAGCTTAATCCTCATTAGGAGTGACTCTCATACTTTGTTTCTTTATTCATTTAGAGAGTTGAAGGTTTAATATTTGTATCAATAGTAGTTAGTTGGTGCTTTGAATTTGATTCGACATAAATACATCATGACACACCATATATAAATAAATATTTCTATCATTCAGAAAATATTTTCTCTCTTCCTCGTCTTCATAAGTTCACTCATATTCATGCATAAAATACTGAATCCAATATTTAGATAGGACTGTATGAATTACAATTTGTTTGCTCTCTCTTTGGGCGCAGTCATATGTGGATCTTCAATTTCCAAATGGGCAACTAACCTATGTATCTGGTGAGGGTCTAAGTACAAGCGCTTTCCTTCCTGTTTGGGGAGGTCTACTTCAAGCTCAGGGTCAATATCCCGGTGAAATGAGATTCAGCTATTCCTGCAAGGTTAGAATCCAAGTTAATGAAGAAGATAATGAAAATGATGCTTGAAATTTACAATTAGTTAGGATTTTAGTGATCCGGAACTGATTTCCTCATGTATTGAAACTGATAACTTCTGCTTCGTTTTTCTTAGAACAAATGGGGTACGAGAATCACACCAATGGTACAATGGCCTGATAAATCGTTTTCGTTTGGTCTTTGTCAAGCCATGGCCTGGAAGAGATCTGGTCTCATTGTGAGGCCAACCGTTCAATTCAGGTAAAACTTACAATTTTTATAGGATCCGTTGATACCAAGTGTCAAACATGGTTTAATGATGTCTCTAATAACTGAATAATGTGAATTTTTGCAATCAAACCGTTGAATCATGTTATATTACCTCGATAATTAAATGTGCAATGTTTTAGATAATTACAACATTTGTAGTCATTGATCACTGTCTCTGATATTTTGATGCACTTCATCGATTGTCTCTGATCATCTTGCAACCTTGTATTTTAAATTTCTTTCGTACACCTTGATCATTATGATGCTCTATATGTTGTCAGTGTGTGCCCTACACTTGGTGGAAGCAATCCAGGGTTGCGGGCTGAACTCATTCATTCGGTCAAAGAACAACTTAGTCTGATTTGTGGATGTGCTTTGACAACCTATCCTTCTGCGTTTGCTTCAGTATCTGTAAGTTGCTTATCACTATCATAACTTATTCTTCACCTATGAAAAACTGATTTTTGATGTTCTTAAAGTTGTTAAAACATCTTTTTGGTTATTATTGTTCATTAAGCACAAAATTATGTTAGTAATATGTTACATGGATTAAACAATGCCTATATATTTTGTCACAGACCATCTATACAGATAGACCATTTACTTTTATATCTATCATGATAGTTTGATCTATTGTTGTCTCTGATCTCCTGTTTTCTCTATGAAATAAAAAATTAACGAACATTTAAGTTGCTAATACATACTGTAGTTATACTTTTGTCACCTCAAAAATATTGGAAATAGATGAAATAGTATCGAGTTTATGTTTGATGGTTAAAAGATGAGGATTGCTTAATGTTAAATACTAATAGCACTATTCACTGTATCTAGTTGGTACTGTCCCTACACATAAAATATTTATTTGCTAATTGCTATTATGTTTTTTAATGTTGTTATTAAGGCACTAATATGTCAAATGCATAAGATTTGACTTTCTACTTGATATATTTAAGAGTAAGAAGGAAGAATCAAGAAAGTATATTCTTTTCTACTAAACATACTCGTGCATTAATAACAAGTAACAACCTTAAACAAAGGATGCATTATAAGTATCAAAACTAGTTATTGAGAGGCTGAGAAATGAGTGATTTAATACTTCACCGTTCATCCTGTACTACTCAATGTGAGACTTGGGCACTTCACAATGTTCTAGTGCATATCATACCACTGTCCCGAGAGAATATATGTCGGTGTATAACATTGCATACCATTTAAATTCTTATTGACTATTTCATGCTTTAATACCATTATTAACTTTCTTCCGCACGAGTTTATCATCTAAAGAATAATATAAATGATTTTATGGTGTGTTCAGATTGGTAGATCAAAATGGAATGGAAATGTTGGGAGCTCGGGTCTTGTTCTGAGAGTTGATACTCCCCTATGCAGCGTTGGACGTTCTTCTTTTTCTGTTCAAATAAATAGTGGCATTGAGTTTTGATGATACCCTTCAAATTTGTGGCACCAACTTTTCTATATTTTTTGCATGAGAAGTGTATATAGGTTTGGTTTGGTTCATCCACAACATTATACTGCTAACAAAGCTTGCAGTGTTTATGTGAATAGAAAAATCTAGTCTGTTTGGTACATATTTTTGTCATTTTTTATGGTTTGGCTCAAATCATATCTTGGGGCTTAGTGTACTTATTATTTGATTTCGTAATTGTTTTGCAAGCTTAACATCAAAACTTTTAATTATCTTTTTTTTTCCCATTAGTATTAGTATTAGTATTCGTGTTGTAAAGGTTATTAGTGAAGGGATCTTACCTTTTTGAGAGCTTTGGTTCAATTTCTCAAGAAATTTTAGAAATGAAAGGGAAGAATTACTCATGTATTTTATTATCTTGTGTGGGTCTCGTATCTTCAACATTATCTCAATTTTTTTGTAACAAGATCTGAAATCTATAATCTATAATAATATTATTTAGGAGTCTTTTTTCAAATGAATTTGTGTTAATCATATATGTCTCCTCTTCTCTTATTGTTTTTGTATCAATGCATATATTACTCATTTATTCTTGAGGTTCTACAATAAGGCAAGGTTATAAATATTAAATGCAGCATGATACCGTTTTTACTCAATTTTCATAATTAAAGACATTTTATTATTTGCAGACATGTAAGGAAATTAACGTTTTAATAATAACGAATAAGGCATGGTTGACTATTGTGGAGACACAAAAATAAGGCGTGGTCATTTTACGGTCTATTTTTTATTTTGAGAAGGAAAAAAAAAAGGAGTATATTATTTTATTTTATATATATATATATATATATATATTTTATATATAAAAGAGAAGGAAAAAGAGTATATATTGTTTAATTGGTTGCAATGTCGACTTGAAAATTGCATAGTATTCTTTTTTTGTTAATTATATGTAAATAATTAGCATTTAAATCACTAATTTATATTGGTCCGAATATCTTTTCAATTTTATTCATTTAAAATTTAAAATACTAGATACAATTACACAAATTATGCAAATATAAAATAAATATGGAATAGAATCAATTATCACTTAAACCAATTGATTATCCTTTAAGTCTCAACACAACATTAGTACTATAAATAGTACTATCAATTGACAATTTTTCTTAACAAACATTTCTATTCCATCATCTTAATTTTGAAACTTTTTTTTTTCTTTTCAATATCATTTCAATGTAATTTTTTATATAGTGTATATGTTATGTTTTCACCATTTTATTTGTTTTTTTTCCAGGGGATTAAGATGTGTTTTTAGATTTTTTTATTGGTAACTGATTTCATCAGGTACTATTTTCAACTTTATTTTGAAAAGAACATTAGAACTAATTATTTTTCTATAATATTCGCATATATGAAGGAGATGCTCATGGCGTGCAAAAGGAACACAAAAATAATGTGGTTAAAATCAAGATGATTGTCATTAAACTATATCACGTTGGCTATCTTGATAGTTTATTACATTTAACTTTTTATCATGATATTAATCTATATATTACTTTTATCGTTATTAAAAAATTGTGATATAATTTTAAAACAATCGCAGTCTCACATGTTTAGATCCTTACCAAAAAAAAAACTCATATGTTTAGATCTATATAGAATGATTGTCTCATCTAAGGCATGAGTTCAAGACATTGAAGAATAATTCTTTACTTTTTTGAGTTGTGTGAGACCACCACATGACATCTAAAATAAATTCAGTGGTGTGTGCGCCTTTAACAATACTTTCTTAACAAAGAATCATTTTTATATTGAATCCGATAAAAAACTATGACGGTAATAAAATCTGATAATCTAATAAACCAATTAGAATTTTAATATGGAAGAAAGTTATTGAATAATCCGATAAATTATATAAAGGTATCATGGAATTACATTATTCATTTGATTAGTCAATCATTGACGTGGAATACTTTCTTAATAGAGAATTTTTTTTACATTGCATCCGATAAAAAAACTATGACGATAATAAAATCTGATAATCTAAACCAATTAGAATTTTAATATGGAAGAAAGTTATTGAATAATCTGATAAATTATAAAGGTATCATAGCATTACATGGTTCATTTGATTAGTCAAACCTTTATGATATATTCATATGCCATTTATTTTAAATTGCCGTCTCACAAAGGAGCAAGGTAGATTAGGAGAAGGAGTATAAAAAGTCTTATGCTCGGGCTTAGTATAGTAACTAATCAAAATTATTGTTCGATATTAAAAGAGATTAAAGGACATGTACTGTGATCAGCGTAAATTAATTTTACATAGATAACTAATAGAAATAGTTTAATCTTCCATATACTGTAATTTATATTTCTACTCATATAATAATTTACAGTAATTGGTTGACGGTTGTAAAATTGGTTGACGGTTGTGGAGAAAAGTAGAATGATATGGCAGAAAACATGGTTGTAATTGGTTGACGGTGTAAAATTATTTTATACTGCCAGTGCATATTTCTTCTCCTCAAAAATCAAGGGATATGATTTAGAGTAACTCGAAAGAGTTACTTTTGGAGTCAATATATCCCTTCTCAAATTGGTTCTATATTAGTTTTTTTTTTTAACAGCAAAGAGAATTTTTTTTTCCATAGAATTACAAGAAAGTACAAATAGTAGTACAAGGGTAGTCTTACCTCCTAAAAGGAAAAAGAAAAATACTAAAAGCGATAGACTCGAAGACCAAAACCTAACCGAGAATACAATCAAGACTATTCAAGAGGGTATGTAAACCACTTCACCTTAATAAATTCGGACTACCCTTTTTAAGTGATAGAAACCAACTACAAGAGTATATTCCGCTTCATCTTAAATGTGTAATTTCTGAATAGTAGACTACTTGGCAAAAAAAAAATCCAACTCCAAGATATGTTTGATAGTTGTTTCTATTTTTTAATGGGTAAACGATGCTTTTAGTCCTGTAAAATTGGCGAATTTGAGTATCCTCTGCATACTCTACAGAACTTATAATTCTATTAATATATATTAATATGAAGACCCATTTTTTTTTTATGTAATTTTTACAAAATCTATATTTTTTTCTCATATTAAAACGAGAACCATTTTTTTAATTACTACATAAACTTATATTTCTTTTCATATATTAATACGAGATTTATTTTATTTTTATAATTTATACTGTAATTTATATTTCTACTCATATGATACGAAAATCTTTTTTTTTAAATTTCTACGTGGCCTATATTTCAACTCATACATCAATACGGTGGTCTATTTTTTATTGTAATTTCTACATGAACATATTTTTCTTTTTTCTTTTTTGGTTGGTAGACAAAATGGCAAAACCATTGAAAACTCACACACACAAAGTGGAGTGACCAGAGATCGAACCCCGATCATTGCGTCCAACACTAGCAATTTCGGTATTTCTACCATTTGAGCTAGGATTTGTGGACATGAACATATTTTTCTACTTATGCATTAATACGAATGACTTTTTTTTGTATAATTCCTACTTAGATCTATATGTTTAATCATATATTAATACGAATACCTATTCATTTTATAACTTTTATGGAATCTATATTTTTAGTAATATATTAATAGGAAGACTTTTTTCTTTTAGTCTAATAGGAAGACTTTTTTATTTTTATTCATTTTATAACTTTTATGGAACCTGTATTTCTGCTTAAATATCAATACGAGAATCAATTTTTTTTTTGTTATTTATATTTTAGCGTATATTTTTAGTCGATTTTTTTGTTATTTTCCATCAACTTTATAATTCTTTTCGTGAAGAATAATAGAAACAACAACTATGATACATTTTTAATTTGATTGTAAATATTTATGTAGATGTCATTAATTATCTTCCATTAAGAATTAAAATTTTAATTTTCCAGTTTAAAGTAAAATATATTATTTATAAGTCGATAAATCTACAAACGCATTTTTACCCGTGCTTGGCACGGGTCTGGATACTAGTTAGAGATAATATTTGGAGAAGTTAAGATGATATAATTTAAAAAATAAGTGGGTGCCCTTTAATTAGCCTTAAATAAGTTAGGTAATGCACAATAAATTTCGTTTTGTATTGGCATTTAGATTTTGTCAATGATTTTCTTTTTTAATTCTGAAAATTGTGTAAATATGTAGTTTTTTTTTTACGGGTAATAGGGAACCAATATACAACCCAATAAGTTTTTTATTTTTTGAAATGACAAATATATTATGTATAATATAGAAACGAAAAAAGTACTGGAGAAAGTTCAGTAGATTAAGGAGGTACAAGAAGTACACTTCATCAAACCACATCAATCTATTAGACAAGAAAACAAAATAAAGCTACAAGTAAACAAGAAAGGTACACCACCAACAAACTAGAAGCCCTCGAAGGCACTGCCACGAGAAGAAGAATACCCATCAGGAGGAGAGGTAGGGTCAACTGCAGGTAGGATAAAGCAACAAGAGGACTTCCAATCTCCTTGGCTCAACAAGACCCAACACAACACCCAAACAAACTCTATCGGTTCCAGCATAAAGTAGGCTGGATACTCCAATCGTAAAAGGAACAGGGGGAGTCAGAGTTTTTGCTTAGGAACCACTTCCAAGATAAAAGTTTCACCCTATCAATTAGACACTCGACAGAAAAGGTTTCTTCCGAAAAGAAGATGTCATTTCGAGATTTCCAGATAGTCCACACAATAGTTTGCCAAATTAACAGCCACCCAAATCTATCTTTCCTACCCATGCTCATACCCAAGAAAGCCTAAAAAAATCTTAAAACACTACGATGAGGCACCAACTCCACACCCAACCAACTAAGAATACCATACCAAACTTGTGAGATTTGGTTACAAGAACCGAATAAGTGATCAGCTGATTCAGAGCTTAATCCACATATCACACACATAGAAGCACTAGCATCCCGAATGACGCCCCGCTTCCAGAGGTTTTTACGAGTCGGCAACCTATCCTGAGAAGTTGCCAAGAAAAGACCGCCATTTTTGAAGGGGCCCAAGTTTTCCACACTTTTGGAAGCAACCTTTCTTCCTCTACAGAGAAGATCACCTCATCAACTTTGAAACGACAAAGCGTCCGGAAAACCGACTTAACTGAATAGAGACCACTTGGGTCATGCTTCCAAAACCAAGAATCATCTACTATAGAGATTATTGAGCGGTTCAGAATTTCATGGAGTCTTTCCAAGAGATTAAGCTCTCATATAAATAGATCTCTTCTCCACCTCAAGTCCCAAACCCATTGCCCTTCGACCCAACTACCCATCTCCCCCATTGTACTAGCACTTTAGGCTGAAACTTGAAAGAGCCTTTGGAACTGAGTTCTTAGCGGGGCTCCCTCCAGCCAAGGATCAAACCAGAAGGAAGTCATGTGACCATTACCAACCTTTTTAGTCACCCCATCTACAAACCAATCCGAGGTAGCATCCTCACGATCACCTAGTAAGGACACGTTCCTCCACCAATAAGAGACACTCCTAAGATCCTAAAGCCTCCCGCCAAGATGAGGGGAGGGATATAAAGAGCCATATCTAGCTAAAACTATATCTCTCCAAAGACCCACTCCTCCAGAAATTAGTCTCCATCTCCATTTACCAAGTAAAGCTAAATTCACGGCTCGAAGATCTCTGACCCCCAACCCTCCCTCACTCTTAGCCTTACACACCTTACCCCAGCCGTTGAATATGGACTATCTTTTTCCACACTTTGACAGACATTTCCATAAAAGAGAGATAAAAAGTAGGTATTGAATTGAGGACAGAGTTCAGTAGGACCACTCTACCTCCAAGACTCACATATTTATTTCTCCAAACTCCTAGTCGCTTAGCTAAACTATCCAAAAGAGGCTTCCAAGTTATTTCCTACTGATGATTTTCCCCCACAGGTAATCCAAGATAATTAAAAGGGATAGACCCAATTCTACAATGAAGAAATCTCACAGCCACCCTTAAAAACTCAGAACTCACATTAACACCCATGATACTGCTCTTAAAAAAATTAACCTTGAGGCCCGATGCAAGCTCAAAACTACGCAAAATAGCTTTCAAAGACCAGAGATTTTCCATCAAAGCTTCTCCAATAAACAGAGTATCATCTGCATACTAAAGATGAGAGACAGATAGACCTGTGTTACCAACTTTGAATCCTGTAAACATATTCCACTCTTTCGCACTTCTGGTAGCCCCACTTAAACCCTCTACTACCAAAAGAAACAAAAATGGGGCTAGTGGATCTCCTTGTTTTAACCCTCTTTGAATATTAATCTCCTCTGTTGGACAGCCATTAACCAGTATATAAAGATTTCCATTAAAGACACAAGCTTTAATCCAACCACGCCAAAGACCACCAAAGCCAAACCTAATCATCATATAATCCAAGAAGCTCCAGCTAACCCAGCCATATGCCTTCTCAAAATCCACTTTAAAAATAAGACATTTTTTCCTCGTTTATTTAGCTAGGTCAATGATCTCATTAATATCCACAACCCCATCCACTATTGTCTCCCCTTAATAAAAACATATTGGTTTTGAGAGATTAAATTATCCATGACCTTTGCCAATCTCTTTGCAAGAACCTTAGCTAAAATTTTGTAGAGGGACCCCACTAGAGATATAGGTCTAAAATCTCTGATGCTAAGTGGGGATTGAATCTTAGGGATAAGAGTGATACAATACGAAGAAAAACTATGAGGTAAATCAGCCGTAACATAAAATTGATCAAACAAAACTCCAACTTCGCCTTTAAGAAGACCCCAAAATCTTTTAAAAAAGGCAAAATTAAAGCCATCAGGACCAGGGCTCTTATCCCCATCGGAGCTCAACACACAACCCAATAAGATATTAAAAGAGAAAAATCAAAGATAGAAAAGCAAATTGGGAGAGATTAAAAGTTGGTAATCAAAAGTGTGACAATTGGTAAATTATTTCTAATGTGTGGCAGTTTGGTATTTTTTATTTCGAAGTATGCGAAGTGTGGAAATTAAAGCTCATCTCTTGGTCTATCTCAAGAGTATTGGCATCCTAAAGTATTATTTGTTGTCACAACTCACAAGTAGTATTGGTAGCCCTATTTGTACCGATGCGGTTACTAGCAAGTCCATGTTTGATCGGACGTTGGATCATTTTGTAAGAGTATTGGCGGATATCGATCTTACTCGAGCTAAAGTACAAGGTTCTAGTTGAGAGGATAATTGAACTTGAGAAATAGAAAATAATGTTATCATATTTTTTATCACGTGTGCACCAAACACGTGTTAAGATAAATGTTTATATGATCATTATCATATTCTATCATATTATGTTTCTATTCTATCATGTGCATCAAACGAATTCTATGAAAAAGGGGACTAAATGTCTCAATATTTAACAAATGAGGGGACCAAAATTGTGGATTTAATAAAATAGAAGAGAAAAATTGTATTTAAGTCTAAAAACATATTATTTTATATGTTCTTTTCTCCGTGGCGTTATGGCTAGCATGGGATTTGGTGACAGATGGATACGTTGGATAATGATGTGTGTAAGCTCTGTCAATTACTCAGTACTCATGAACTATGACAAAGTTGGACCGATTATCCCGGGGCGTGGGTTACGACAAGGAGACCCTCTTTCTCCTTACTTGTTTATTCTGGTCGCGAAGGGTTTGACTTATCTTATTCATCAGGCGGTAGGGAGGGGTGATGTTCATGGAGCGAGGATTTGTCGTGGCGCCCCAGAGGTGTCTCACCTTCTTTTTGCGGATGATTGTTTCTTGTTTTGTAGGGCAAGTGTCGTAGCGGTAAATCACCTTATGAGCATTCTACATACTTATGAACTAGCCTCTGGTCAGGAAATAAATTTGGCTAAGTCTGAAGTATTTTTTAGTCGCAATTTGTCTCATGCAGCTAAAGAAGATCTGGCTAGTATTCTTGGAGTCCGCCATGTTTTAGGAACAGGCATATATCTTGGTCTGCCGTCTATGATAAGAAGGAGTAAGAAAGCGATATTTTCTTACATTAAGGACCGTATTTGAAAGAAAACGAATTCTTGGAGAGGGCGAGCGTTGTCTAAGGCTGGAAATGAGGTTATGATAAAATTTGTGCTTCAAGCCATCCCATCATATGTGATGAGTATGTTTATCCTTCCCTCCTCACTCATTGATGATATTGAGAAAATGTTAAATGCGTTTTGGTGGGGAGGCGGAAGTAATAACAATAAAGGAATCCACTGGTTAGCTTGGGATAGACTTGCATGCCCTAAAGCGAAGGGCGGTTTGGGGTTTCGTAATTTTGAAGCGTTCAATATGGCTATGGTGGCGAAACAAGCATGGAACATCATTCAAAATCCATAGTCATTGGCGGCTAAAATAATTAAAGCAAGATATTTCCCACGTTCTTCGTTACTTGAAGCATCTTTAGGTTATAATCCTAGCTTTGCTTGGCGTAGTATTTGGAAGGCTAGAAAAATTCTCTTACATGGGTGTAGGTGGCGAATTGGTAGTGGTGACAGGATCCGTGTTATGTATGATCCATGACTGAGAGGGAATGGTGATCGCTGGGTGTCCTCAACTCAAGTGGAATGTGTGTATGATTTATTTGCTAAGGACTTGCTCCTTGAGAATTATAAAGCTTGGGATATAGCTAAGATTCGTCATTTGTTTTTCGGACCGGTGGTGGAAGAGATTATTGCAACTCCTCTGATTAGTTCGGTTAAAGAGGACAAAGTGGTTTGGGAGTAGGAAAGGAACGGGTGCTATTTGGTTAAATCTGGGTACAACCTAGCCATGAGATGTATTTTTCGCAGCGATAAGCACCATGTGGAGGGTAACTGGAATGATATTTGGAAAGCTCAATCTCCTCACAAAACGTGACACTTACTCTGGAGGTTGTGTAGGGGGTGTCTCCCGACACGTGTTCGATTGACACAACGTTATGTAGGTTGTGAACTAAGTTGTCTCGTGTGTGATAATGGGGTAAAGGACGATATTCATGTGTTTTTCGGATGTATCGCAGCCCGTGAGTGTTGGATGGCAGCAGGTCTGTCACAGTTATTGGAGAATCCGGCGTACCATAATGGGACAGTCGCAGAAAGAGTATTTGAAATGTGTTGAAATGAGGACAATGCAATGATCATTATTTTTGTGCATTTGGCATAACCGAAACGAAAAGATCTTGAATGACAATATTCAGTTACCAAGCCAAGTTGGAAGAATGGCCTTCGCCTTCTGGAACGAGTGGTTTACCGTCCATCAGCTGCGACGTCAGAATATTGTTCCTGTTGAGGATCCTAGGCCGGTTCGGTGGGAGAAACCAGGTGTGACATGCATAAAATGTAATGTTGATGCTGCGTTTGTAGCTGGGTCCAGTATTACTTCTATGGGTCTTTGTTTTCGCGACACCAAGAAATCAACTCCATTTTTTTCCAACACACATTCAATCTTTATAATAATATATATATTTTTTTCAAATCCAAGATATTTTTTCTCAATAATAATGCCTATTTTTTTTTACATGAAAATCAACCCCATTTATTTTTTTCATCACACATTCAATCTATTTTTTCTAATTCAATTATTTTTATTTGATCTACCTGAATTAACTCCATTTTTTTTCCATCAAACATTTAAAGAATTTTTTCTAATCCAAATTATTTTTATTTGATCTACCTGAATTTTTTTTAATATTCAATATATATTTTTCCTTAAATAAGATCTATTATTAATAACATATAAAAGATATATATTTCTCCAGCTAACCATAGTTGACCCTATTTTAATTCAAATATATAAGAAAACTTTTACTTTTTAGATTCATTGTAAAATTAATGTATTTATACTATGATATTGTCTAGATACATCCATTTTGCAATGAATCTAAAAAGTAAAAATTTTCTTATATATAGGACTAGAGGGAGTAAATTGTTAAAAAATACGTTACCGCGATTCGCTACACAAATATCTAACATTGTTATTGTTTTTCTTTTAGGGTGCAATCATGTTACCAAATATGTTTGCATTTGATTTTCGTGACAACGTACATCATTATGTTACACTTATTGATCCATACGGAAATCAATTGGAAGTTTTAGTTGAAAAAATTAACGGCAATATATATTTTACACATGGATGACCTGCATTGCGTGATTTTTATATTAACCAGTATGGTACTTGAGTGATTTTATCATAAACTTGAATGCGTCAGTTTGAAACCGTTTTTAAAAGGCAAATTTGATTGTGTTATTTATCTTCTTAAGTTCACTCATCTTATGAAATTTAATTTGGCTAAATGTAATGTTCCATCATGTTTTTGTAATGATCTTCCGGAATCAATTGACCTCCTATAATTTTCTCACGATTGCTCCAATTTTATCTTAAAATTAAAAAATCAATTGACTTAAATATGATGTAAAAACTGGATTTTTGGTGATTTTTTTAATTTTTTTTGCACCTTTTGTTTTTATTATATATTTACATTTCCTAACTTCATTTTTTCGATAGTATTCTACAAATATTATTTGAATATTATATATTATATTTAAATATATCTACAAAGAATAATAAAACTAAATTGAATGTTATATATAACATTCTAAAAGACCCGTGCATCGCACGGGTAGTAGTCTAGTTAATATATTCATTTAAGACATTCAACGAGTGTGTATTTATTGTTTAGAAATAAATAATGATTTTACTTTTATTTTTGACCGAATTAATGCATTTACTATTAACAAATAAAAAAACTAATGCCTTAATTATTAATAATTGCAAAATAATAAATCAAATTAATAAAGTATATTTCTTTTTTTCTTTTTTTTGGTCAAGAATAAGGTATATTTCTTTTGACCGGAACATTTTTTTAATATATCGTAATAAATTATAACTTTCTTACTTGTCTTAATAAATAACCAGTAATTGTATTGTATGTTGATCTTTCAAGAGAACATTACCTCAAAAACACAAAAACTTTCAAGATAACATGGCTACCCGCATCAAAAACATGTTTTTGTTCATTGTAATTGTGTGCATTGCTTCCATTTTGACTTCAGGTATCAAATTTACAATTTTTTAACTTATTTTAATTTTCATATTTTAACTAAAAAATATAACTTATAATAATGTATTTTTATCTCTTATCAATTTATTTATGAGAACACTATTTGGTTCAAGATTTTCAAACTGAGTTTACTAATTATAAAAAAATGTCTCTCAAACAATCCGATGTTTTCTTTTCTTTCTTTTACAAATCAATTATACTATAATTCTTGCCTAATTATGTTTTTAAATAGTTTTATAAAATAGTTATGAAAAACTGATTTTAAAGAAAAAGGTATCTAGTGTGTCAAAAAAAAAAGTGTCTTTGTTCAAAAAGAAAACCAAAGATTTTTTTGGTTTTCACCACCAGTTTAATATGGTGTGGGGGTTGGTTCTGACATTAAGGTTTCTGCTCCCTTCCGATCGCAGTTGCGGGGGATCGAACCGTGGTCCTCCCTACCTAGTTCAGCGTCAATCACCACTGAACCAACTAACGATTGGTAAACCAAAGATTGTCTATTCGTGTTTTCATATTTATAAATAAGAATATAAAAAACCAGCTAATAAAAAAAATTATTTTTCTTAAACTTTTTATTGAACTTAATTTTATATAAACTAGAGATTCATTTAACAATAACGTGATGTTTCTATCCTTATATTTTGATCATAGTCATTCTCCATTACTACATAACTAAGGGCCCGTTTGGTAGGATTGAAATAAAGTGAGAGGAAAGAAAATTACAGAAACAAACACATGAGTTAAGACAAAAGGTTGTCCAAGTTCATGCATTGATTTTCGTAATTTTGTTTCCTCTCACTTTCTTTCTATAAAATCAAACGGAATTTAAATCTGACTCACACACCATCGGGCCTCAAAATATTAGGGTCTCATTCTCAAAAATTTGAGATCCGATAATAATATTTGTATATTATTAATGTTAATAAAATATTATATGTGAATCATCAATATATATATTAGTGGTAAAATTATAATGATGCTCTCTATTGATTATAGGTGATGCAATAGGAAGAGCTTATGACTTCCCTCCCGTTGGGCCGCAGTTCTGTGAAAAAAGTGCACTGTGTCCAAATAATGTTGCAGCTTGTAGACAGAGTTGTAAAGATAAGGGTATCAGTTTTGGTGGCGGCTGTCAAGGAAACCTATGTTGTTGTGGAGCTAAGCATCTCTAAATCTTTGTATACACATTTTTGTGGATTAATTCCATAAAAATAAGTCAAAAATAAATATATTAGTTTCAGATTTAATTTACATGTCATCATCCAAGCACTATCTTGTTTAAGTGTAGGTTTCCAGTCAGAAAAATTGATTTTGGTAGGATTATCGTTGTAAAATTGATTCTAGTTAAAATTGATTCAAAGATAAAATGACTTATATTTGGATATATTAATACAAAAACGAGTTAAACAAAATATTTTAGTGTAAAAATTAATTCGAGAATCAGAAGCTACCATTTTTACTTTTAAGTAGAATCAATTCTAGAGTCATAATCAATTCTACTTTTGAGAAACCAAACAAGTAGAATCAATTCTGATTACTCTAGAATTGAAACCAAACATACACCATCTTTAATCCACATAACAACTTGCAAGGAATCACAAAAACAAACCATATGTCTGAAGCCATTCTCAGAGACCGAATGGGAAGAAAGCCAATCCCTGGGTACCGAAGGTTGTAGAGCACTCTGAAATGTTGTGATTAAGCACACCCTTTAGGAGGGGAACGCTTGTGCGGATTGCTTGGTCAAGATGAAAGCTTCCTCAAATTCGCCTCTTGTGATCTTAGATACACCCCGACAGATTTGTATTTGTCACTCCTTGCTAATCCCTTTAGTTGTATTTTCCTTTTTCCTTTTTCTCTTTTGTAACAAAAAGAACACTATATATATATATGGAGGGATCAAATTACACCGGTGTAACATTTGAGTAATGTTACACTGCTCAAAAACGCTTTAACCAATGTTAAATTTTACAAAAATCTAAAATCGTTTGATATGTTATTGAGAACCATCAAGATGAATTGTATTCAATAAAAAACACATAAACCGTTAATCTTGTTCGATCTCAATGACATATCAAACGATTTTAAATTTTCGTAAAACTTAACCTATATGATCTACTTGAGCGGTGTAACATCATATTTTGTAAAATTTGTATTCGTTAAAGCGTTATTGAATGGTGTAACATGACTCAAATAACATTACTCAAATGTTACACCGGTGTAATTTGATCTCGGACGACTCCGGTGAGAACAATTTGCTATTATGATATATGAGAACAATCAATTACATCCATCCGATTTTAATTATTTGAAATTAATGGCTTAGATTACATCTTCCTTAAAATAAGCACGCACACTTAATAATTATTCCTCCGGTCATTTTTATAAGAAACAATTTGGTCCTTTTTTATTTTTTATAAGAAAAAATTTGGTCCTTTTTATAAGAAATGGTGAAATAATATTAGAAAGGCAAAAATACATCAAGGGTCGTTTATTTTATTTATTTGTAACACTTTAGTCTTTTATCTTTTATTTGTAACATAAAAGTCTTTTTTTTTTTTTTTAGTCAAGTAGCCTGGTGGCTAGAAAATATTGATGTGGCTTGCCACATTAGATAAGGTGAATAAGTGGAGTATCCCGGGTTCGAACCCGGGCTCCTGCACATATTGTGTTATGTCTTTTATCTGTTGTGATTACAAATATCTTTTATTTGTAACATAAAAGTCTTTTATTTTGTATATTTGTAAAACTTAAGTCTTTTTTCTATTTTTTTATTAAAAAATATTGATGTGGCTTGCCACATTAGATAATTTTATTTTTTAAATATATTTTTATTAAAAAAATAAAAAAGAATTCAGAAAAAATTCTTTAAAATTTGCAGATTCAAGCATCTTCATCAAATTCTTTAAAAAATTTCCAGAAAAAAAAAGAAGGAAATTTGCATATTCAAGCACCAACTATTCATCTCCTTGATTCCATGAACAAAGCTCTCTCCAACTATTCAATTTCAATTTCACTTTCTATTTTTTCGTCAAAATTGAATCAACACAGTGGATATGAAACTTTGCTTCAACAACCCTTCCAACCTGCATAAACCAAAACAGAGCTCAACAACCCAAAAATTTGACACAAGCTGAGCCTTATGAACCAATGAAGCCTCTGAATCACAACATAAAATTTGAATCAACCCATAACGTTGAAACAACCCACAAATTGTTTTGTCGGCGGCCAATGGAAACGCGACACACGAAGATGGAAGTGAGCGATAGAGGTACAGAGAAGAACAAATAAATCAGCTACCAAGAACAGCTAAATATGGAGGTAATAACTACTGGAGACAAACCGATGGAGGTGATGGCCGGCGCCGGTGATAATGCTCGTTCCTATTGAGTATACGATCCCATTTAAGGGATTGCTACAGTAACATGGTTATTCCTTTCGTAATAGTTTCTGCACCATGGTGAACCATGATCGATGTATATCTTAATCTTATCTTAATTATAATAAAAATTAAGTTTTACATAATTCTAAAACCCTAATTAACCCTGATTTATCTCCAAATCATCATTAGTGTCAACAAAAAAAAAAAAAAACTGATGCTTCATATTTTTCGGTCCCACCTGCCTCAATAACTCCCTCAACCCTAATTACCTTCACCCAACCCTAAGGCTATGTTTGGATTGATGGTATGTGGTGGGATGGAATGGAATGAAGAGGCAAATAATAAAATTTCATTGTTTGGATTTGCAAAATTCTAATGGAATGGAATGGAACCCAATGGAACCAATTCCATTCTATATCACTCAATCCTTCAATTTCTCATTCCCCCAATTTGGGGTGTATACGATGGAATGAAACTTCATATTTTTAATATTACTCTTTTACCCTTATTTTATTTCTCTTCTTCTTCTTCTTCTTCTTCTTCTCACATAACCATATTTCATAAGAGAAACTTCATATCGTATAACAAATTACAAATATTGACCAACAAAAAAAAACTTCATATCGTGATTGTTTAAAGGCTTTTTTGTTTACGGCGGATACATATCATGGTTGTTTAATTACAGTCACTTAAGTGTTGGTTGGTGGTGTTTGGTTTTTTGGATTTTTTGGAGAGATATTGTTTTGGATGCAAACTTGTTGGTGGCTAAGCAACGTTGCAGACTTTCAAATTTTAGTGTCTGTGTATGTGCTTTGAAGCTATAGTGCAGTTTGTTCTGCAACTTTTAGTGTCTGTGTAGGTGCTTTGAAGCTATAGTGCAATTTGTTTGTTTTTTGACGCAGCTAGGTCCATTTTGTTGTGAAGCTTCTTCTTGGATATTTGTCTTTGTTAATTGATTATGAAGGTGTGTTTATGATGCTCATATATTATGTATTTTTAGTATTTGAGTTTTTTTTGTTGGTTTTTTTTTTTTTGAATCAAACAAACTTACTGCATTTCATTAATTACTAAATGTTCAATACATAAGGGAATATTCTCAAATCTATGGAAGCTAGACCAAGAATTGGCCGCCCTAGCAAGAGCATGAGCAACCGAATTCGCTTGCCTCCTAACAAACTTAACCTCAAAGTTTAGAAAAGACGACATAAAACTAATAATATCATGAACAATTGACAGAAACTCAGAATTGCCTCTACGCTTCATATGAATAGCCTCTACCAACATTTTCGAGTCACTTTCAAATTGAACTCGATCAAGTCCTCTATGTCTAGCTTCTTCCATTGCTAAAAGTAAAGCCCATGCTTCTCCCTCTATAGAAGACATCACAGTTTGCTGCCATTGTGTCATACCAGCCATGACTTGACCCATATTATTGCGAAAACACAATCCCATCGAGGTCCTTCCAGAGCCAGACACAAAGGCAACATCAACGTTGCATTTTACCCAGCCTAGAGCTGGTTTTTCCCACCTTACCAGATTTGCTTCTGTAGTCCTGCTCTCACTATTACTTTGTAGCTTATGAACTGAGTACCAATCATTCCAAGCATCAAAAGCATATCTTCCAATTTGGCGTGGCATCTGGACATTATCATTCCACAACTTATCATTACGATTTTGCCAAATACACCAGAGTAATATGGCCACTCTACCAACTATATCACTACTCTCATTGCTGCACACGGCGAAAATACGATCCATAGCATTAGATTGTTGGTACGCATCATTATGTAGGACCGACGACAAACCAGCTGCACACCAACTATCCCGGGCTACTGTACACCTAAAGAATATGTGAATCTCATCCTCATACTCCTCATCACACACAGGACAATTGAGATTACACTCCACTCGCCTTTCCAACAGTCGATAACGAGGTTTTTTTTGTTGGTTTAGTTTGAGTGTAATGGAGTTATAGCTTATAGCTTATAGTTTAATGTTTAATAAGGGTAAAATTGGAATAAAAATGTTATAATTTATTCCATTCCGTTCACTTTCCAAACGATGGGATGGTAATGTTGTTCCATTCCATCATTGAATATCCAAACAATGGAACGAAATTTGTGTTCCATTCCATCCCACTCCACTCCATTCCATTATGTTTCATTCCGCTCTATTCCGTTCTATACCATCAATCCAAACAGAGTCTAAGTGCCTTGAGCCACTCCTATTTTACTGCACACCTGCATTAAAAAATGTAGCGGGTCAGTAAATAATTTCTCTGCTCAATGCTTTTTTTGTTTCCAATAATGCATAAAATATGCAACTCTTTATTACTATTTTCTTAAACCAATACACAACTTAATTTCCCTAAAAATGTGCATTCCCTCTTCCTCTCTTTCTCATAAATTAATCACGCTCTCTTCATTCTCTGCATTTTTTTTCCACATCTTTCTCTCCTTCTTTCTTTCTATCTCACTCGGTCTCTCTCTCATCCAATTCTCTCTTTGAAATTTTTTCTTTTTTGTTCTCCATCTTTTCTCTTCACCACTTTCTCTTTTCTCATCTTTGTTTCTGCATTTTCTTTATCATTCTTCACAAAAGATTTTCTGCTTTCTCTCTATTTTTTCTCTTAACCTCTTTCACAGAAGTTAACAATACTTTCATATTTGCAACCCGTTGTCTTTGCCGCTATCGTTCTCCATGTTGATGTTGTCCTCGATTTCTTAAGGTATATGACTTTGATTCTTCTTTTTTACTTCGTCGGCGTCCATGAAAATCTCTCCGTTGAGGTAATTATCTTTTGGAGATGTTAGTTTATCTTTCTTTTTTTACCTATTTTTGTAATTTGTTACTAATTTCTAAAAAAGATTCTTAATTTATGATGGTATATTTTGGTTTCTTAATTCAACCAAATTTCTATTACTTCCTAATTATTTGTTTAGACATGTGTGGATTGATATTTGTGTTTTTAAAAATATCAATGCAGGTAAAGGAGATTCTTAATTTATGATTGAGTTAGGTACAACTTGTTTTCTTAATATTCAACCAAATTTCTATTACTTCTTAATATTCTTATTATTTCTATTTCTGTTATTTGTGTTTTTATAACTATCAATGGAGGTATTTTTAACATTATAGTTCAAAGGTTTTTATTTTAAATTCATAGATATCAACTATTTATATGGGATTTTATTATTATATTCTAATCACTTTTTTTCCATGGTTTGCTCCTTTCTCTTTTTATTTTATTTTATTTGTTATGTTATATATTTTGTAATTTTGTAATTATTCTGCAATAACTCGAGAAGGAAATCATCAAGTGATTAGTTTCGTCCCTTTTGCCTTACACAAGGTATAAGTGAAGGTTTTTCTCTCACCCTCTATTTCTCAAAAATACAGTGAATGTTATTTTTGTTCTTATTTCTTAGTTTTTCCCTCTTTCTTTTTTTTACAGGGTAGTGTAGGAGAATAATAATATGTTATGTGTGAAGGTGCGTGGAGAAAACACAAGAAGGGGGGTTGAATTGTGTTTTAGATATTTAAAAACTTTTCAAGATATTTAAATCTATCAGAGTCTTTAAGCACAGCGGAATAGTTTACACAATCAACTTAAGGCTAAGTAAATGATGAAGGAGTAAATGAGAGAGTGAGAGAGAGAAAGAGACACAACAATTTATACTGGTTCCCCTCACAAATTGAGAGTACTCCAGTCCCCTTGTACTTACAAGAGATTTCACTATAATCACTAAGATTACAATTCAGATGCTCAAGCACACAAGCATGAGACTTCCTTGCTCTAGGTCACACAAGACAGAGAGACTTCCTTGCTCTAGGTAACACAAGACAGAGAGACTTCGTTGCTCTAGGTAACACAAGACAGAGAGACTTCCTTGCTCTAATCACACAAGATCAGAGACTTCCTTGCTCAAGCACACAAGCTTAAGACTTCCTTGCTCAAGTCACACAAGACAAGAGACTTCTTTGCTTCTACACTAAGCAGAAGACTTCCTTGCTCTAATCACTAAGATTGAGACTTATCAATTACTCACGCAGGAGTAATAGTAACTTCTAAGCTTAAACTTATTACAAGATAATAACTTCAGAGGCTTGAGCTAGTTTCTATTCTCACTTGATTTGAGAGATGTTTTCTATTACAATTCAATTTCTCACTTTATTCTGAGAGATGTTTTATAATGAAGTTCGTTAGTCATCAATTCTTTCTTTTGCATATTTATATGAGTTGAGAAAGACATTGAGACGTTGGAGAAATTCCCGTTGTAAGTTGGACAACTGTAGTCTTTGAATATCCGTTGAGTAAAGCCACGTCTTCTTTTGCAGTTAAGCTTCACCTTTACTGTTTGTCCAAAATACTGTAATAAGGTACAACTAGCTCCTAGAGAGAGTATGATCACATCCTTTGTGGCCGTTGTAATTAGTCGTCCTTAATCAGATCATCAGGCTTGATAAGAGTAGTTGATGTAGCCCTTTTGATGACTAGGGAATTCCTTTGCTTTTGATGAACCTTTGATAACTTGGAGTCTGATTGGTCTTGAATAAATGGCCTCTGATAGTCCTTCGTATTTCAGCTTTTGAACGTCTTCATCTTCTGAATAACTCATGACTAGCAGATAGCTTCTGAACTCTTGTAGGCATCTGAACATCTTTGAGCTTCTGAACGTCTCTGAGCTTCTGAACTCTTGCAGACATCCTGATCCTTTTTGAGCTTCTGAACTTTGTTTAGCTTCTGACCACGTTGTAGCTTCTGAACTCTTTCAGAGTGTAAAGATTCAGACTTCCATAAGGTTTCATCAGAGTCTAAATCGAGTGTGCTCTTGATATAACTTTGGATTCTCCTGCACACTTAATTTAAACATTAGTAACATCAATTGTCCATTTAATACTTTGTTATCATCAAAACTCAAGGGTGTGTATTAAAACACATTTTGTTCCCACAATGTGTATGAACAAGCCAATAAATGAAACAATTATTGGTTCAAGCATCCAATTTTATCAATGGTTTTTACATTTATTAGTTTGATTATTTTTTACAGTATTTTGTGCTTTTCCCTTGTTTGTGCAAAACAAACAAATTGTAAATGGCCATGCAAATGATACTATTCGTCACTGAACCCTTAGACAACAATAATAGTGTTGTTCAATTGTTAAATTTCCATTAACAATTTTTTTATTAATAATATATATATATATATATATATATATATATATATATATATAAATATAAATATAAATTACTCATATTTCTATTTATATTTTTTTTCTTATAAAGAATGCCTTAAAAGTAGGAACCATTTGTTGTGGACTAAATGAATAAGAATGCATGCTTTTTTTAAGTAAAAATAGTTACAAACAAATAATCATATATCTTTAAAAATAGGATTTAAGGATTGACAATAAAGATATACTTGAAAAATATATAACAACTTAATTTTTTCTTTCTTTCTTTTTTGTTTACCAAAGGTGCCACCATTATAAAAAATTAAATAAAGATCGCCTTAAAAATATGTACCATTTGAAGTGAATTAAACGAATAAGCATGTAGAATATTTTTAAATTAAAAAATATAAACAAGTCATAAATAAAAAAAAATAGTTCATTCTAACTTCTTTTTTTTATTTAGTTCAACCTAACGTTGATTATATATATTTTGAATTTATATTATTTTCTTAAAATTTTATTTGCAATTTTTTATCATACCAAATTAAATCGTATGTATGACGTTTTACAAAACCCGTTATATTAATGGAATAACATAATTATAAAAAATAAAATGAATAACATATGCAACCACTTAAGCCTAATCTTTCCCTCATGTCCTCCCTTGATGACCATCCAACCACTTACTTATGACTGTTCTATTTCCCTTTCATTGTGTTTTCGATTTGAAATTGAATTACAATCTTAGTTAAATGCTTAGTTGGTTGAATCTACAACAATTAAATTGGGCGATACACTATATTTGTAAGTGGAATATCAAATAAAGTTTATAGCATTTCATATAGTTTGTTTGCAAATTCTTCGGTTACTCATTTGAATTCTATATTTAATGTTCTAAAAAACCTGTGCAACGCACGGGTCGGAGTCCAGTATGTCATAAAAGCATAAAAGTCAATTTGGGTTTTGGAGATTTAGGGTTTTTTGTAGTGGAAAAATTGGGGAAAGGTTCGAAGGAATGTTGAACATGATAGAGAAGATGAACATCTTCATATTTTTCTGATTTTCTTTATTTTCTAAATTAAAATATATTTTAAAAAATAAAATATCTGATGTGGAGAGCCACATCATTATTTTTTTAATAAAAAATAAAAAAAGGACTGAAGTGTTACAAATAGATAAACAACGCTGCTATATGCAGCGAATTTTCTTTCCCGAATGTCTCACGAAATCATGCCTGGCATTTTCTCCTTTTTTTTCTAGAACGTGGATGCACTGTATACTTTTTAAAAGTGGGCCATTTTTTGACAACTCAAATAATTGATAAAAAATAGCAGTCTTGCCGCCATAGAGCGCTAACTTTATCCTGTTAATTTTTAACCTAAAGAAAAATTTGAGAGCCGCCACCGTTTTGTTTACAACCAGTTGTTCATCTGTTTTTTTTTCATGTGTAAAGTTGTAATAGTAACCACAACAAAAAAAATCTAACTCAAAGAGGGCTGACATCAGGTTCTGCAGAATTTTTTTTCAAGTAAGTATACTCCTCTAAATATTTTTTCTTCAAACAATCACTGTATTCTGTATACTCCTCTAAGTTTTTCTCTTTTTAATTTATTGCATTAGTGGAAGAAGTAGTTTTATCTTCTAAAGGAGAGAAAATCAACGAAGAAAATAATAAATGTGATGACAGTTTAGAAGCAAATATTGTTCATGAAGATGAAAAACCTCATGTTGGAATGATATTTAGCTCTAAAGATAAACTTACAGAGTATTACAAGAGATATGGTCAGTCTATGGGTTTTTGAGTTGCTAAACTTAGTAGCAAAAATGGAGATGATGGGAAAAAATATTTTACTCTAGCATGTAGTCGTGGAACAAAGTATGTGAGCAAATCAAAGAATCTTATGAAGCCAAATCCTATAACAAAAACTCATTGCAAGGCTAGATTGAATGGATGTATTTGTTTAGATGGAACGGTTACTATTTCAAGAATTGTTCTTGAGCATAATCATGACTTAAGCACTACTAAATCACGCTATTTTAGAAGTAGTAAGAAGTTGGAGCCTCATTTAAAGAGGAGGTTAAAACTCAATGATCAAGCTGGAATAAATGTAAGCAGAAATTTTCGATCTTTGGTTGTTGAAGCGGGTGGATATGAGAATCTGACATTCGGTGAAAAGGATTGTAGAAACTACATAGATAAAGTAAGGAGATTGAGACTTGGGATAGGAGATGCTGATGCGATTCAAAACTATTTTGTTAGAATGCAAAAGCAAAATAGCCAATTCTATTATGTAGTAGACATTGATGATAATAGTCGTCTTCGAAATGTGTTTTGGGCTGATGCAAGATGTAGGGCTGCATATGAATATTTTGGTGAAGTTGTTACATTTGACACAACTTACTTAACCAATAAATATGATATGCCTTTTGCTCCATTTGTTGGAGTAAATCATCATGGTCAGTCTGTGTTGTTGGGTTGTGCTTTATTATCGAATGAGAATACTGAGACATTTACTTGGTTGTTCACTACATGGTTAGAATGCATGAATGGACGTACTCCAAATGCCATAGTTACAGATCAAGACAAAGCCATGAAAAATGAAATTGAGGTTGTTTTTCCAAAAGCTCGCCATCGATGGTGTTTGTGGCATATAATGAAAAAGGTTCCAGAAAAGTTAGGTAGACACTCTGATTATGAGTCTATCAAAGCACTTTTGCATGATGTTGTATATGATCCTTTGAGTAAAAGTGATTTCATGGAAAAGTGGGAAAAAATGATTGAAGATTTTGAACTTCAAGATAACGAATGGTTGAAGGGCTTATTTGATGAAAGAAATCATTGGGTTCCTGCATTTTTGAGAGACACGTTTTTTGCAGGAATGTCAACGACACAAAGAAGCGAAAGTATGAACTCATTTTTTGATGGCTATGTAAATTCAAAGACAACATTGAAGCAATTTGTTGAACAATATGACAATGCATTGAGAGATAAAATTGAAAAGGAAAATTTGGCTGATTTTGGTTCATTTAATACATCGATACCTTGTCTAAGTTATTATGGCTTTGAATCTCAATTTCAGAAAGCATTCACCAATGCAAAATTCAAAGAATTTCAAGATGAGGTTGCTGCTATGATTTATTGTCATACTTTGTTTGAGAGATTGGAGGGATTGAATTCTATATATTCTGTTATAGAAAGCAAGAAAAAATTTGACAAAATAAATGACATAATGTTCAAGGTATCTTTCAATGAGAAAGACTTTGAGATACAATGTATGTGTTGTTTATTTCAATTCAAAGGTATTTTATGTAGACACATCCTTTGTGTGCTTAAGCTAACAGGAAAAACAGATTCAATACCGTCTTATTATATTTTCTCACAGTGGAGGAAGGATATAAGGAGAAGACACACTCATATTAAATGTGGTTTTGATCATTTAGTTGGAAATGATGAAATGCAAAGAGTTGATAAAGCTTGTGCTGCCTTTTACGAAGTAGCTTCTATGGTGATAAATACTGATCATGATTTGTTAAAAATGATGAATCGGATCAAGAATATAAAAATTGAGTTTACCTCTAAAGAAACATCTCCTAAGAAACATCTCCTGACATTATAGAAGAAGATGGTTCAGTTCCAAATCAAGAGACTAAAATTCTTGACCCTAAAGTGGCTCGAAGTAAAGGGCGTCCTCCTTTCAAAAGGAAGTCTTCTAAAGTTGATCAAATTGTGAAGAAATTTGCAAAAAAGAGAATAAGAAGCAAAAAAAATGGAAAAGACCAAGGTCAAAAAGAGGTAACTTTAAGATTTGTGTACACCCTTGAGTAATAATTTTGAATATGTCTAATTTTCCAATATTTGATGGCAGGACTTGTGTGCATCTAGAGTACAAGAGAGTGTTCAAATAATTGATGGAATTGACACACAAGAGAGCATTCAAGTAAGTGAAATTCATTGTTTTCATTATCAACTTTTGTTTTAAATGATGAATAAGACATTACATACTAATTGTCTATGTTTGATACATATATGTATTTAGTGTGAACAAACTAGTTTTGGGTGGAATGGACAAGGTGGTACATTTAATTTAGCTCCCTTCAATCCAAACTCAGTAAACTCCTACACCAGGAAGCAACCAATCTGAAACTGATACAACCTACTTCGGTTGCCGTACTCAACTCTACACACATCTGAGACAAGCTCTAGGACTCAAAGGGGTAGAAAAACTTGTTGATTTTTTTCTATGTTATCTGTAATGAGAGTAGGCTTCATCCCTCTTTGAAACATTTCATCAAACAACTTCTCTGCTTGATTGACTTAACTGCAACATTTCAAACAACTAAATATCAATGTTCAATTAAGAGTCATCGCAAAATGCATCTGTCACAATCTTTGTGCCCATTTCTCTCATTGCGTCACTTGCAGATCATCGCCACCGACAACGACATCCATGGAAGCACACCCATGGCTTATATCACATGAAGGGAAAGAATGGTAGAAAAAAACAGAGAAAATAGTATACTAAAGATGGAAGAAGCTTGAAGGGAAATACTTCAAGAAAACTAATGATGGACCGGCGGTGAGTCCACTTTTGTCGGCAAAGATAGTTACATGATAGAAGAAAATGGAAAGAAATAACATTGGGAAGTTTAATTGGAGAGTATTTTTTTTTTTTTTGTAAGAGCAAAACACCCGATTCAGAAAAAAAGGTAAAACACTCATGTGGCAGTGCCACATCATTCGCGAGGCAATCGTGATAATATCATTCGGGATGTTTAGCATTTCCCATAAAATAAAGGACTTTTATGTTACAAATAAAAAATAAAGGATTAAAGTGTTACAAATAAATAAGTTCATACATGTCATGTAAAGTAGGTTTCAACTCATTTTGCTCAAAGCTCATTACATTCGATTTTCTTCATTCCAAAATAAGTTCTTTTTCTAATAAGTACTTAATTTATATTATTTTGTTTTATTTTGACAATTGGCCTACTTTCTACTTAAAATTGTAGAAAAGTAGAAAAAATCCGAGGCCAAACGGTACCAACACCAATATACTAGTTTTTTCTGTGAATCATTAATATAGTATTTTTGTAACTTCTTAAAACTTAATAGGTATCCACATATAATTTTTTTTACAACCACATACTTTGATCTTTAAAGTAAGATATACTTAATTGATTGTTCTTTTCTTAATGTATTCATTTTTATTAATTTTTTTTAGTTATATATAAAATATTTTTTTGTCATATACAATTTATGTCATTAATATTTTTTAAATTTTTTAACGTAAACTGGACTGACAATCATGAAGTCGGACCAATGACTTAGTATCTTGACTGGGTTAATTACATGTCAAAGTTTTAAAAGTATGATTAAAATATATTTTTTAATTAAATTGATTATAGACGAGAGAGGATTCTCTCCATTAACACCATTAACACGAGGGTAAAAAAAATTTAACCCTTGATTTGGAGAGAAAACGAGAGGAGTAAAAAAAAGGTGAATTTAAGAGTGATGATGGTTACACTTTAGGAACCTAGGGGAAAAAAAATTAGAGGATGGATTCCCATATTTCTATACTTTTATTTTTCCACTTTTGGCTTTTGTGTTTGACCAGTACTAGTTTAATATCTTTGGAGTTTTTCTTCTATAATTCCAATTGATAATATAGGTCAGCTTGATAAAAAGTAAATTAGCAATAGTTTGCTAGTAGATGAATTCATGGGGTCTTCCCTTAAGGTGGAAATGGGATTTATGATCATCAGCTTTTTATTAACAGGCCCCTGGGATTTATTTTCATCAACGTTTTTTTAACAAGCCGCGTAAGAAATTATAAAAAAATAAAATAAAACAAGCCGCGTAAGAAACAAATTGCAGCACATGTGAAACAAGAACCAAAATCAGAAACAAGAACCAAAATCAGGAAGAGTAAAAACTTGCGACACGAGGAGAAGCGATGGCTCAAAGGAACTAATCATTAAAATTTCTTATATTAAGAACCAGAGGGAGTATTATGATACTATGTCAGTGCAACTGTCTTTACATAATTATGGGAAATTTGTTAATAATGGTACAATTAGAAATTTTAACATTCAATATAGATCAGCATAGTGGTAAAATTAGAAACATTTCAAACTTCTCACTTTCTACCATAATAATCCAGCTGCAAGATCAACATAGTACTCTGTAATCCACCCATGAATGATATCAACCTCTTTCTTCCTCTGATCAACTAACCATTCTGGGTCATTTTCATTTGCAGGATCAAGATCCATGGCATGAGATCCTGAAAAATCAACATTTGTAAAACATACAGAACCATTTGATTAATTGGTTAACATTTTGATATAAAAATGATAAAAGTCAGTTGCGTACTCTTAATACTACTACACTGTATTCCTATATATAAGTATACAATTAAATAGTATGTTTTGACACAATACCAAGACATACATACCATTAACGGTAGAAAGGGCGATAAGACTATCAGATAAATTGTTCAAAACCCTGAAATATATAAAAGCCACACTGTTTATTTTAAAAATTGTTTTAAGATATTTAAGAAGAATTTAAATTTAACGTGTTTACCCGCCACTGCTGTAAGGATCTCTCAGGCCATTTGAGAAAATAATGTTGCTAGCAAACCTTTTAAGGACCAATTTTATATTCTGCCATTAGTAACAATGATGAAATTAATTTCCTGTTAATACAATCTTAATATTGAAAATTTAAACCTAAGTGTTATAGAAGTGCATACCTGACCCCCATAGTAGGTAGTGACCCAATGGGGGCGAGGTGAGACTCCATAATCTTTCTTGCACTGAGCAGCAAAGCTCGTGAAGTTGAAAGGTTTAGGTGGAAACAATGAAGATTTCCCTATGCCAATGGGCATTACCATTTCACTGCACCTCTGAATGTATAAAAATATTCATAATATTTTTAGATCAACCAGATATATGCACGAAATAATTCACTCTACTTTATATAATGACTAATATTTAAACATGATTACCTGCCATCCCCAACCGTAAAATGTCTCTTCAACGGGAGTATATTTATCTGAATTAACTGTGCAAGTGTTGCTTCCATGGTAAGCAACAACACCCCCATATATCCTACTGAGGATATCACTACCAAAGGCAGCTCCATCAATGCCCTCACATATAACCATAACTGCAGAATAATTGTACTGAGCTGTCGAGATATAGATGGAAAACAGGTAGTCTTTCAACTCATCAGATTTTTCCAGGGGACTGCATGAAGTTTAATTGTGAACTTAAATCCCAATTCAAACAAAACAAAAGGAAGGAAATAAATAGAAATGTTGTTCTTACTAGCAACTATTGAATCTTTTGCTTAGCATAGAAAGACCCGATGGTTGAGAAGCTAAATGGTCAATTCCAGACCAAGAACTTCGTATAAATTTGTAACATGATTTGCTAGCTGCCTGCATAACAATTAATAAATTCATAAACAAGCCATCTTAATTAATTATGTTTTTGATGAAAAAAATAATCACATAACATAAAGATAAAAAAAAATAAACTATGGCTATTTACTTTGAAATCCCTTGCAACTACATCAAAGTAAGCAGTTTGTGGTGTTATTTTATCGAAATAGAGAAGTGGAGCTGATGAGGCCAGGGCTCCAATGGCAATGTGGGGATATTTTAGCCGAAACCATGTTGCAAGCACTGCATAATTAACCAATATATAACATTAATTAAGGCAACACCATATATATACTTAACTGAAGTGGTATAATACTAATACTTATCTAGTCTTTACAAAATATGTCTTTCTAATGTATATATTGGAAAACGCATAGTTTACAGAAACATGGTTAACTAAAACTCCAAATGACTATCAAGTTTAATATTATAAATGCAATAGTTGGATCAATATTTAAAGAAAGGGGACAAAAATAAATTGGAAAAATAAAAAAAGAAATATAGAATTAGAAAACAAAATAAAAATATAATTGAAGCAAAAAATAATTAAACAAGCATAACTGACAAAAAAAACAGAATTAGAAGGCAACATAATTGAAAATTAACATTAAAAATTATAGACTGATGAAAATGGCATAATTTTAAGAACAAATATAATAGAAACACATAGAAAAATAGAGTTACAAGAAAACATAATTAAAATTTAAATATAACAGGCAGGAGTAAAAAGAAAAATTGATAAACCAGACATAAGACAGTAAAAATGTGAAGAACAAATAATTAAAATATTGCATATTTTAAAAAGAGAATTAAAAAAATAACACAGAATTCAAACAAACAAAAAAATAACAGAGTTAAGATTACAGAATTATATGCAACACAAAAACAGATTGCAGAATTTAAAACGAGTTAAAAAACTAACTTCCACCATATGAACCCCCAATGACAATCAATGGGGACATTTGGGCTTGCAATGTATCCTTCAAATGAATCAGCACTGCCGCATAATCTGCGAGGGCTTGAGCTGAGTTGAAGTAGCCCAAAGTGCTTGTGTTTTTGTATGCCTCCATTGATTCAAAGGGGACAGATCTCCCGTAATACCGATGCTAACAAGAAAATTTGAAAGTATATCAAAATTTGTAAAACCAATTTGATATAGAACATTAAACATCGAGTATAAAAAGGAACAGTTTTATTTAGTACCTCTATGTACACCAAAAGAGCTTGGAAAGAAGCTGCGTTATCATCCATAAATCCTAGATAAGGCTCCATTTCTTGTTCATCACCCAAACAGACAAGTATTGGGGCACTAGAATTAGCACCACCCCAATACTTAAAATTGACAAAATATCTCTGTTTGAAAATTGTATAACTTTCAGGTACGTAATCAAAATGATCTAATATTTGATCATAGAAATATGTACGAAGGTTTTCATCTAAATCGAGGGTTCTAGGGTTCTTGTACTTGATTGTTTTCCCTTTGGAATATGAAATAGGCAGGGAATTGGTGGTGGTAACAAAGAAACATAAGATGAAAAGAAGATGAAGAAGAGATGTTTTGTTCATTGCAGCAAACTAGAATTTTGAGAAGTGAGTCTAAAGGATTAGAGGATGGGTAGAAGGGGTTAGGAGTGAGTCTATAGGATCAGAGGATGGGTAGAAGGAGTTAGAAGTGAGTTGGCAGTGTATAATGATGGTAATGTCACCATTAATGAAAATGGAAACACCATTAATGAGGAAAGGCTAGAGGTAGAATCCAATTAGGGAAGGAAGGTGATACCAATTTAATGAATAAATTAAATGCAGAGTTGAAAGGGAATCTTCCAAAAATATAGGAAAGCTACAAAATTGTTTCCTTCATTATTTAATAAAAGTTATAGGAATTTTCAGTGTGAAATTTGTAAATGGCCAAGTATACTGTAAACCATTATCCTGCCCCAACCATATAAGCCCAAGAACATTACAGGTGCCAAGTGGAAAACCAATAGACTCAATAGCCAAATGAAGAAAACCATTCAGCCTCTAAACATAAGTTTGACCCTATTATTGCACATGGACAAGGCTGGAAGGATTACACTAAAAAAAAGGGGAAGAAACCAGACGGTGATCAAATCAAGCACAACCCAAAGTGAAAGCCATATGCCCAACCAGTACCCAAGGGATTTACATGTCCCAAAGCTTAGATTGATTGTATAAAATTACTGTTATAGCTCTACTTAAACCAGACTATGTAATTATTTTAAATTTTAATCATCAAATGGAAAAATAATCCTATTTCCACAATAAGATTATAAGAATACTAATATAGCAAGAATTTTGTCAACAAAAAAAATATTTATAGCAAGAAAGTTTTCAACTCACAGTCTTGTCGTGCGTTTCAAATCTTTCAGAACAGGAAATGTCATGGTTGAACCTCCAAATCAGATACTCCTGATTTATAAATGTTGCATCAAGGAAAAGAAAATGTTGCTAATATTCTTAAGAAAGTACATACAATTTCTTCGAATTTTTCAAGTCAAATATTGCAGGAGGAAGACCTTCCAAGGATGTGCTTTCAATACCCTACAAGAAAATGTCTTATCATATCATTCAAAATTGAGTGAGATTCTTCCAGTTGCCAAATGCTTCTGTCCATTTAAAATTAGTTACAGAAAGCACTCTACAAATTCATTTACAGTTCTAGAAAAAGATAGGTATTTGTAATGAAAGATATTTTACGCAACTAATTAGAAAATATCAGGGCATTGGCACGGGTCGGGTAAGAAATTACATTACGTAAGGAATACAATATAATCAAATAGTAGTAATAAAATCAAGATAAACAGAAGAAAATGCCTTGCATAAAAGAATAGATACACAACAGTAAAACCAAAACTCTCTCAAGGCACAATGAAATTCAGAAACAAAGTAGGTGAAAACCAAAAGAAGCAAAAAAAGTAAAAAGTCCATCAAATGAAAAATAATCACATTTTAAGAGTAAAGAACAATGAAGAAAGCTTTAGGAGAAATAATTAAAAATGACCTTGTTCTAAATTGATCTTATCAAAATTTTGGCTTTTGCCAGAGCCCTATATCATTGCTTGATCAATATCCACATAACAGAATAAAGATTGATTATTTCTAGATCAGAACCGCATTATGATTAATCATACCTTCTGTCATTTTACTACTGTATGTCTCAGACTTTTCAAAAGCCATCAACATCATTGATATTGGCCAATTTCATAATATGCAACGAACATTCCATACACATAGTGTACTACCCACAGAAATACTAGTACTCTACTCAGTATAATATAGTAGATATCAAAGTTGTATTTCAATATCTTCTAATTGTTAGAAATTAAGTTACCCCAGGAGGAGAACATTGCAAACCAAATCTTTTAATAGGAAAAGATTCACACAAGAAAACAATTATTGATAATTCAGATCTTGCACAAGAAATCTAATGAATGAGAAATCAAAATAAGCCTGGTTTTCAAATTAGACACTTCAAAAACAATACATGGAAAGTTGAGATGATGTCTGGTTCCAACTTAAGAAGGCAGAGGCAAAAAATTGGGAATTTAATTTCAAAACTAATTTCTCTCTACTATACTTTCTTAAAGGGACGCAAATTACATCAATATAACAAAAGAAAAGCAGCAATGTGAGTTGAGATTATACCAAATTAGTCACAAACTTACTATCACATTAAAAAAGCCACAATTGATAAATATAAGAAAAACAAAGAGCAGTGCTACGTGCAAACGCTCTGACACCTGCTCACCAACACTTGCTCAAATAATGGGCCACCTCATTGTTATTTTCGTGGTTACCGGTTGTTTCTTTTAACACTTACATTTTTATTTTTTTTAATGATTTGAATCTATCCCCTAAAACAAATTAAATGAAGCACCGACACAAAATTGCTCTTTGCCATTACTTCTATCTTCAAAATGTTATCTTCACCTAAAAAAACACTGTCAATGCCATTCTTTCACAATCACTGCGAGTATGCCCAAATTCAGTTGGTAGTTTAAAAATGGGGCAGAGAGCTGGCAAATAGAATGGTGGTGAAGGTGGTGTTTTAAGAATGGGTTAGAATTTATCCTTATTATTTTCACATTTGAATTAATAATAAAACTAAAAATCCATAGCAACTGCTATACTCTGTTCAAGCTAGCAATTTTGACGATTTGCATTCCTAAAGTTTAATCTGAATAGGAGACACTCTAAATGTTCATGTGTGATCATAGGTGGTGTTGGTGATTATAAAGATGTTGCTTCAATGGTTATGGTGAAGACTGAAGGTTGGGTGCGGATGAAGTTTTTTATTGGTGTTAGACCTTGTAGTCACGAAGGCAGAGAGGAAGTTAATGGACAATGGTGGGTCTCATCGCTGGCAATGATTGGGAGCAGTGGTGTTTTTACGTGGAGGTTTCATGTTGATTGAGTGGTAGAGTCTGTGGATATTGAAGTTCCAGGTTCATATGGAAGGAGAAAGGTTAAGGAAGGTGGTAAAAGGTTTGACTTTTTATATGCAGCAAACATTTTCCATATAAAAAAGTGTTAACATATTAAACTTAAAGAACCAGTCAACCGGTAACCAAGTTTTAAAAAAGGGCCACGTGGCCCAGAGCGTCTGTAGATAGCATTCCTCAAAAATAAAAGCAAGGCCACCAAATTAAATACACACAAACCAACTAATTCAAAACCATACCATGCATCTATCCACAACAAAACAAAAAATGACACCATACATATAGCAGAAGAAAATATCTTAGAGAAGGTACTTGAAAATCCTGAGCCATGCCATAAAAAACCCTTAGCTCAAAGACATGGTGTAAAAAATACCTTATAAAACAATGTAGAACGCTACTTCAATTTGTTGATAAAGTAAATTATATAGAAGCATATATTAAAAATACTTATAAGTAGGGAAAATTAATTGTATTGGATGTCATAATATGTCGAACATATAATTACTTATCTGCATGAATAAACGACTTTATTCTATAGACATGGCAGCATGCATAATAAGTTACTTCAATTACAAAATGAAAAAAGAGGAGCTAGTCCAATCTGGGAAATGACAGATATCAATTACCCAGATCCAGGGGGAATAGAAGATTGTGGAAATTAGCCAGAATCAAGCAATTCTGACCTTTACAGCAAGCATCAGAGATGCATCATTGTTGGTTTCATTTTTTAGTTAAAGCATTTAAAGGAAATAATCAGTACCTAAAATTTTTAGGATTATATTGATTGTTCAGAATTACTGTTGTAGCTCTATTTAGACCAGCTTATGTAATTGTTTTGACCATCAAAATGAAAAATAATCCTTATTCCGCAATAAGAATACTAATAGAGCAAGAAAGTATTCAACTCGCAGTCTTCTCATGCATTTCAAATCTTTCAGATCAGGAAATGTCATGGTTGGACCCTTCAAATCAAAGACAAAAATGTGTTGGATTAAAAAGTTAAAATAAATGCATAGTCGGACTAATCAAACATCTTAACAAAGTAGGCAAAGACCAACAGAAACAATAACAAGTACATCAACTGAAAAATAGTCTGATTTTAAGAAGCAACATAACACTGAACAAAGCTTTAAGAAATATAATTGAGCTCTATCAAAATTTTGATTTTTGTCAAAGCCCTATATCATTGACTGATCAATATTCTCTTACACTAAAAAACAACATTTGTGTTAGAATTAATTGATCTTTGTAAACAATACTAAGCAATAGTTAGTCTTAGCTAAGTTATACAGCTTCTGTTAGTTAGTCAATAGGCCTAAGCTGAGTCAACAGGACTTGTATATATACTTGTGTTTGACTCATTATTCAAGAATGTGTGAATTCATTCTTTCCATTCCCAGATTTACTTTCTCTCTCTTCTAACTGAATTGGAAATAACTCAACATGGTATCAGAGCCTGGTTTTGTAGAGTAGAAGCAAAACCAAGAGAACCAAGAACTTTTAAAACATGCATATCAGGATCAGAGGGATATAACAATGTGTAAGGGGATTTGTTTTGTAAGTTTGGTGCAGGTATTCTGTTCATAATAAAGACAGCATGGAGGACAGCATAGGACCAAAAAGACTTAGGTAAATTTGACTGAATCAATAGGGCTCTACCAATGTTAAGGATTTGTCGATGTTTCCTCTCCACCCTGCCATTTTGCTGGAGAGATTCAACACAACTTGTCTGGTGAAGAATGCCTTTAGAGGCATAAAAAAGAGGCATGATGAATTCTGGCCCATTGTCTGTTCTAACAAACTTGACATTTTGGTTATATTGTGTTTCAATGAACTTCTATAAAATTTTGAACATGAATTCTGGCTTCAGATTTATTTTTCATCAAAGTAATCCAAGTATATCTAGTGTTATCATCAACAGCAGTAAGGAAATAAGAATGATTATGCAAAGATTTAATAGAAATGGGACCAAAATGAATCAAATTATATGGTTTTATTGCTTTATTGTAACTGTTTACAAAAGGTAATCTTTGTGCATGGCAAAATGACATATGTTACAAACAGCACTAGAATCACGAAAAATAAAAGGAAACTGAGATTGTAAGGTAGCTATCCTAGAGTTTGACAGATGGCCTAACCTAAAATGCCAAAGAGCACTATCAGGTAGGTTGACATTATTTGCAGAAATTGAAGGTGTAGAGTTATTCTGGCCTGAAGAAGTGCAGCCTTTATTTGTCTAAACTAAGCAGTATAATCCATCTCTTCTTTCAGCTGAACCAATCATCTTCAGTGATTTCCGCTCCTGAAAGATACAAGAAGTGTCAGTGAATCTTATTAAACAATGTGCATTGTGACATAAATTGGAAATAGAAACCAAATTGATATTGAATTCAGGCACATATAAGACACCAGTATATATACAATACAAGTCCTGTTGACTTTGGGCCTATTGACTAACTAACAGAAGCTGTATAACTAAGCTAAGACTAACTAATAACTATTGCTAAGTATTATTTACAAAGATCAATTAATTCTAACACCTTCCCTCAAGCTTAACATTGTAGATATTAATCATGTTGAGCAAGGAAATAAACAATTTAAAAACAATCCCTGGAAAGTTGAGATGATATCTAGTTCCAACTTAAGGCAGAGGCAAAAAATGGGAATTCAATTTCAAAACTAGTTTCTCTCTACTATACTATCTTAAAGGGGCGCAAATGACATAAATATAACAAAAAAAAGCAGCAAGATAAGTTGAGATGATGCTAAATTAAAGACAAACTTACTATCACAATAAGAAAATGTCATAAAAGATAAATACAACTAAAAGGAAAAAAAACAACGCCGCCCAATTAAAAACGACATAAACCAACTATTTCAAAAACATACCATACATTTAGCAGAAGAACATCTCTTGAAGAAAGGTACTTGAAAATATTCCCTATAAAAAAATAAAAAAAATTCTATAACTACAGAGAAGCATATATTGAAACAGTCCCTGGAGTACTTATAAGTAGGAAAAAGTAATTGTTTTCACAACTCCATATTAGACTTGTTGAGGTTCCTTGCATCCACTAACTCATGTAAATCTCATAAGCAGGAGAAAGTAATTGTCTTGAATGTCATAATATATCCAACATGCAAATATTAATCTGCATGAATATATAATTTCATTCTAAACAAGGGCAACACGCATAATAAGTTACTTTAATTAAAAAATGAAGAGGTGGAAGTCCAATCAGAGGTTAACGAGAAGAGTAGATATGCACATGTTTGTTTGTATGAAGAATACTATATTTGAAGTACATAAAATGAAGAGACGAAAATGAGTTTATAGATTGGTTGATTGATGAATAGTTATAACTTATAAGCTACATTTAAGCATCTATTAACTTGTCTATGTTGGCTTAGATCTATATGTAAGTTGCTTTTCTCCGTATCTAGAAATGCTAAAATGAGATTTAGTTTAATCTTTGAGCATAAAACTCCAATATTATAAATCTACAACTGAAATCAACTAATCAAGTTCTTAAACTTAAGCTGCTTACCAAGCAATTTCATCCACAAATTATTAAATTGATGCAAATAGAAGAATTGAAATGAACAATTTAGAAATAGAAAAAACAAATATCCTTAAATATACAAACAAACATGCTTTCTATTCTTTTCTTTGATAAAAATTGCAAACACTGTGGAAGTTCATATGCTAAAAAGCTCAAAAAGAGATTGAACTAGGTAATTTAATCAGCATTTGTGATTTAGACTATAAAAGATGAGAAAATAATATGAATCTAGCATGCAATACTACACAAACAAATAGCTTAAAGGTTACTACTATAAAAGATGAGAAAAAAAAGAAGCATATAATGAACAAATAGATCTAAGCTCTAGTGTGATTTAGACTGTAACATCTAACAGATCTAAGAAGAAGATGAAAAGAAAGGTTTCCGAGGCGGTGGTGATGATTCTCGGCGCCGTGTGTGGTGGCGAAAATGTTCTGATCATGATTTTTTGAGGTGTTTGTAGAGGAATTAGAGGGTAGCATTTCTATGGTGATTTTGTTTTGGAAAAGACGGCTGTAGTGGTGGAGATCTGATGGATAAAGTGGCGGTTGGAAAGATAGTGGTGGTTGCACGGGCATATGGTGCCGGACGCGGCCACAAAAATGGAAGATGGGAAAAAATAGAATGGCAGAGAGAGAGAGAGAGTGTGTGTGTAAAAATGAAAATGAAAAATAAAAAACAAAGGAGAATTTTATTTTATTGGCAAAATTATACCGGAGGTCCTTTATCTTATTTTTTTGTAACACTTTGGTCTTTATCTTTTTTTGTAACACTTTGGTCCTTTATCTTTTTTATTTGTAACATATAACTCCTTTATTTTTTATAAATAAATAAGATAAAAGACCAAATTGTTACAAAAAAAAGGACTAAAGTGTTACAAAAAAACGATAAAGGACCAAAGTGTTTCAACAAAATAAAATAAAGGACCAAAGTGTTATAAAAAAAAGATAAAGGACCAAAGTGTTACAAAAAAATAAGATAAAGGACCTCCGGTGTAATTTTGCCTAGTTTATTTTATTTTTTTAGCATATCCAATTTCTCGGTAATATGATTCTCTCAATCCATCACTACTCTCTAATCTCTTAGATGAGTAGTGATTGAATGAGGTTTTGCACACATAATTCAATAATCCCAATTACTAATCTAATATCTCTAAAATGATAGCAATTGTTCAATTATCCCTAATTCCTAGATTCATTTTCACTCTCATGATAAAACAAATTTATTCGATCAATCACACAATTGGCCTAATTATGTGAAGCATTAAACATAAAGGATACTTGATTGAAATTTAATCATGATTCATACATACTAATTCAAATCACATAGATCAAACTAACCACATGATAATTCCCTAGAAATCCAATCTAATTATCTAGAAATTCATATTAAAGACAAAGATTACATGGAGTAGAATCAAAGAGTTCATGATCAAAGTGTGGGAGAAGCTCCACTCTTGAATCTTTCTTGAATCCAGGACCACTGAGCTTCAGACTTCAATTTTCGTCACCAATTGCCGAACCTCGATCCAAAATTTGGCTTTTCCTTATATAGATCATGCCTGCTGCGCCTACGCGCCAAAACTGCATCAGATTTGTGCCTACGTGCAGCAGTTTCGCGCCTACGCGCAGGCAAAAATGCAGGAAAACAAAACCAAAACTCCAAATCTCGCGCCTACGCGCAGCACAGCAGAATGCAACCTTCAGTTCCTGGCTCAGTCGGCGCCTACGCGCAGCATTATTGCGCCTACGCGCGAGCTTCAAGTGCAATTAGCATTCTTTCTTCACCCACAAGTCAATTCCTTAATCATGTACTTTTCCTCCTTTATTTTGACTTAAAACTTACAAAACCCCTAGATTCGCCCTGAATTTGCCTCAAATACTATGTAATGACTATAAGTCATCACAACCCCAAACTTAAATCTTTCCTTGTCCTCAAGGAATCTTGTTTACCTCCTGCCCTATGCAAATAATTTGGTACCTTCCTTAACAAACTCAAATCATACATGCATGAGACGTACATGGTTGTTTCAATGGTCAAGTCGCAAGCAATTTCTCATCACATCAATTCAATCAAAACAAACTCAAGAACAATCACAATTTTAACCAAGCTCAATGATCAAATCACACTTCTCATGTCACTCCTGTTTATAGGTCAATCACTCATCAACACAACCAAACCACTCTCCACAAATTTGAGAGAATTCTTAAAATCGAACAACATACAATAATCACACACTTTTGAGGACTTCTTAAGGTTGTAACTTGGCTATGGTTAGGGGTGGATGTTTTTTGGAAAAGTAGTTAAAAACTTGGAGTGGGTTACAATATAAAACCAAATAAGGAAAAACCCATCCCCATTTACAACACCACTAGAGAACCATTCATTTTTTCTTTTGTTTTTCAAAATCGAAATATTTTCTTGGACATCACATGTCCTCACACTATTTTTCATTTCTTTTTGGATAAAAAAGGCTAAAACTTTCAACTTTCTTTTGTTTCTCATTTTTTTTTTCTTTTCATATGATGATCTATTTTTTTTTTCCAAAGCTTGACTTTTTCATCCCATACTTTCACATTGAATTAAAACATTTCAATACCACTTTGCATAATGTGAATATGGTTCTCTAGTATACACCTCAAACTTAAAATTTTGCCATATTCCAAAGGCAACCCCAAACTTATGATGAGCATTGGGCTCAAATCATAAAGATTGTAATCACTCCAAGAAACACTGTTTTTTTTATATCATCAATGACAATTCATAAGGTAATTATTACCACAAAAAAAAAAATTTAAGCTCAAAAGGGGTTTGCAAGGGATGTACAATAAAATCCATGGTGGCTAGAAAAGGCTCAAGGTACCAATAAATGTTGCCTCGTGTGTAATCATCGCATAAGTTCAAATAAAAGGACGCAAGCAAAGTCAAGAGAGAAAGAAAGGTCGTGGACACACATGTACAATAAAGGAGTGTATGGCTAAATACCTCACGGTTGGGTAAGATTCATTGAGCGGTCAAAACCGTGATTGTCCATCCTTTGTCTCTCGGTCACATGAATGCAACAATCCATTGCACTACAAGAATCACACATAACTACGAGGACAGAATCAGGTAATTGATACTCAAGTTCACTTAAAGAAAATACCAAAACATCGGCACATATCATAAGGTAAATAAAATTCCATGCCATACAAGGAGAAATTCAAATTAAGAGTACAGTAATCCAGACATCTTCAAGGCAAATTATTACAAATTGACTAAAGTACGGGAACATATCAAGGACAAGGTGCATGATAGCAAGAAAATGAAGATAGTAAGAAGGGGGAGAGAGAGAGAGAGAGAGAGAGAGAGAGAGAGAGAGAGGAGAGAGAGAGAGAGAGAGAGAGAGAGAGAGAGAGAGAAAGTGGCCTATAGAAGCACCACACATCATGGATTGTCTTGGCGGTTGCGAGACATCAAATGCAGCATCAAAAGTGGCATCATTCAAGTCAAAATCATCAATTGAGAAGTGCGGCTGCATGCTAGAAGTAGGGACATTCTCCGATGCTCTTCTTTGTCTCTCTATAGCCTCAAACTGCTCTCGCCATGTAATAGTATTGATGGCTTGGCTATGAGCAAGTGCATCTCTTTCATCAACTAAGTGTTGTTGCCAAGACTCCCAAGTAGGATAGTAGGGGCAGAACGGTTGTGGTGGAAACTGTTGCTTGTAGGACATAGCTTGAGTGTACATACTAGACTGAGTATTGTAGTAGTGATAAGGGAGACGAGCAGCCAGGTTCAAGTCCAATTGAGTCAAAAGTTGGGACAACTTATATTCGGAGTGCTAAATTGGTGGCTCCGACATTGGTTGATTTTGCTCCGGATGCACTCCTTGCTCAAATTGATTCATCTCCTCTAACTCTTCTCCAACCTCAATCCTCTCCACCCTTGGATTAGGTGCACCCCTCACAACCCTTTCAAAGCCTTGAAATGCTCTCAAAGTTAGGGCCCGAATTGGAAACATGACTTCATCCTCGAGGTATACCGGCACATCTTGTGCACGACATAATGCATTAATCAAGTTGCAATGCCCCAAAGTGAAAGAGTTGTTAGTGTTGGTTGCTATTCCATGTATACTTGCACAAAGCCAAAACCCCAAATTAAATGGTCCACCCTCCATAATAATCTTAACCGCAGCATCATTATCAATTTGGTACTCAGAGGAATTTGAAACCGAGAAAATATTCCTCGCAAAAAATTCTGCCCAAGCATGAGCCACCGGTTTGAAACGAGTCAACTGAATTTTGGTTGGAACCGAATCCGCGGAAGCTTTATACCATGGGGTACCGGGGAGAGCAACAAAATCACGAATCACACGCCTCTCCGGTTCCAACATACCCGCAACTCTATCCTTTTCAGTCCTAAAAGCACATCTCTCTTCGGGCACCAATGCCCCCAAAAATTCATTCAGCACGACAGTAGAATATTCAACTATCTTCCCCCTAATGTAGACTCTAAAACCATTATCCACAGATTTACCAGCATTAGCAAAGAATTCCCTAACCAAAGTAGCATTTTTAGGACCTTGTTCTTTCATCACAATTTCATTCAATTTCTCCCATCTCCTAATCCTTAACTGATCATAAATCTCAGGCACATTTTTCAACAATTCATAACTAAACCCTTTCTCTTGGTTAAAAGCAAAAGACTTAATTTGTTCATACCTCTCTGCCCTTTGCTTTGTGAAGAATCTGTCACTCCAAGGCTGAATTTCAGACTGAGCACGTGGAGCAGTGGAAACAGAAGATCTTCTCCCTTGTTCATGTGAGGCACTAGAACCACCAGGACAATTTTTAGAGGCTGCTCTTTTAGGCCTCTTGGACAGAGTTTCATGGTTTAGGGAAGAAGATGAGGCCTTCTTGTCTTTGCCTTTGCCCATTAGAGATTTCAACATGATGAAAGTTGGGATTTTTGAAGAATTTTCGTGAAAAGGGTTTTGGGTGATTTTTGGGTATAGTGAAAGTGGAGAAAAATTGGATTTTTGATGAGGATTATGAGATTATGATGGATGGGTATGAGAAATTTGTAGAGTTTGGGAGAGATTTATGAAGAAAAATGATGGCTAGGGGAGTTGGGTAATGTGTAACAATGGAGGTTTTTGAGAGAAGAAGGAGAGATAATGTGAAAGAAGGTGATGGAAACTGCACAAACCCTTGTAATTCCTCCTTTTCACGTGCCCTTGCGCCTACACGCAAAATACTGCGCCTATGCGCGAAAAATACAGTAGCAAAACAGCAGCAATACATCTGGTTCACGCCTACGCGTGACAGAATCACGCCTACGCGCAATTTTTATTATTATTATTATTATTATTATTATTATTTTTTATTGAATTGCGCCTACGCGCAATTCCTCTGCGCCTATGCGCGAGCAAAACAGTGGCTCATCAAACAATCACGCCTATGCGCAGGATATTTGAGCCTAGGCGCAGGGCATGTTTCCAGATGCTGATTTTCGCGTTTTCGCGCCTTCCAGAAATCTCCAACTCCATTATTTTCCTTTTCCTGCACATAACAAACAATCCACCAAAAAATATTAGCATAAAACGCTTGGGTTGCCTCCCAAGAAGCGCTCGTTTAACGTCAATAGCTTGACGGTCCATAATCTGAAGACTATGCGCTTGTTTAACGTCCCGATGCTTGACGTCCCATGACCTCAAGGGTCACGGAAGATAACGGCCACCTTGTGGCGCTGAAATTCTCCTCCTTTTTACACTTTTAATCTCTGGCCATTCACCTTAAAACCTTGGTCCTCTTCTCCCGGTTTGAAAATTTCAACCGACCCATACGGAGAGACCTCCTTAATCACAAATGGTCCAGACCATCTAGACTTTAACTTTCCCGGGAACAACTTCAATCTTGAATTGAAAAGGAGTACTTGTTGTCCCGGATGAAATTCCTTAGGTTTCAAAACCATATCATGATATGCTTTTGTTCTAGCTTTGTATATGACAGCATTTTCATAGGCTCGACATCTCCACTCTTCCAACTCGTTCAACTTCAACAACCTTTCCCTACCGGCTAGGCTTTCATCCATGTTAAGCAACTTGGTTGCCCAATAAGCTTTGTGTTCAAGCTCCACCGGAAGGTGACATGCTTTCCCATTGACAAGTTGGTACGGAGAAAACCCCAAGTGGGTCTTGAAGGCTGTCCTATAGGCCCATAAAGCATCATCTAGTTTCAATGACCAATCCTTGCGGGAACTTGCCACTGTTTTTTCCAATATTTGCTTTATTTGCCTATTCGAAACTTCAACCAAGCCACTTGTTTGAGGGTGGTAAGGGGTAGCAACCTTATGCTTCACATTGTATTTGGTGAGCACATTTTCAAGATATTTATTTATAAAATGCTTACCCCCGTCACTAATTAGCACCCTTGGCACCCCGAACCTTGTGAAAATGTTCTTTTTTAAAAACTTCACCACCGTGTGTGCGTCATTCGTAGGGCTTGCTATTGCCTCCACCCATTTGGTGACATAGTCCACACACACAAGAATGTAGAGGTTAGACTTAGAAGATGGGAAAGGTCCCATGAAATCCACACCCCAACAGTCAAACGGTTCCACTTCTAGCATACCTTTCAAAGGCATCTCATCCCTCTTAGTGATCGTGCCGGTCCTCTGGCACTTGTCACAATTCTTCACATAGTCAACACAATCCTTGAATAAAGTGGGCCGAAAGAACCCTGATTGTAACACTTTCGCGGCGGTTCTCGGTCCACTATGATGTCCTTCACAAGGTGAGTTATGGCAATGCCACATGATGTCTTGGCTTTCCTTGGTGTCCACACACCTTCTTATGATACCATCTTGACCCTCTTTGAAAAGGAATGAGTCATCCCAAAAGTAGAACTTGAAATCATGAAGGAACTTCTTCCTTTGATGGCTTGTGAGGTCTTCCGGGAGTTTCCCACTTACCTTGTAGTTAGCCAAGTCGGCAAACCAAGGCCTTGTGGAGATAGCCAATAAATGCTCATCCGGGAATGCCTCACTAATCACGTTCTCTTTTGTGGTGACCAAAGGATTTTCCAACCTTGAAAGATGGTCGGCCACCACATTTTCCACTCCTTTCTTGTCCTTGATTTCAATGTCAAATTCTTGAAGGAGAAGAACCCACCTCAAAAGACGAGGCTTAGACTCATTCTTTGTCAAAAGGTGTCTTAGAGCTGCATGATCTGTGAACACAATAACTTTGAACCCAATTAGATAGGACCGAAATTTTTCCAATGCTAACACTATTGCGAGCAACTATTTTTCTGTGGTGGTGTAGTTAACTTGGTTCTCATTTAAGACCTTGCTCGCATAGTATATGGCATGGAAAAATTTTGATTGATCTTGGCCTAGAACCGCTCCCACGGCATAGTCGCTCGCATCACACATCAATTCAAAGGGAAGATCCCATTGTGGAGCAACTATCACGGGAGTAGAGACCAACTTCTCTTTCAAAATCTCAAAAGCACTTAAACAAGCATCATCAAAATTAAACTCACTATCCTTGACAAGTAGAGCACATAAAGGTTTTGAAATTTTTGAAAAATCTTTTATGAACCTCCGGTAGAAACCGGCATGTCCCAAAAAACTCCTCACTCCCTTCACATTGACGGGAGGAGGCAAATCCTTTATGACCTTGTGACCAAGCATAATCCCCTCCTTTACCATGAAATGACACTTTTCCCAATTTAGAATTAGGTTAGTATCAATGCATCTTTTTAGCACGGCATTCAAATTGTCCAAGCAAGAATCGAATGATTTACCAAAAACTGAAAACTCATCCATGAATACCTCTAATGTGTTCTCCATCATGTCGGAGAAGATTGCTTGCATGCATCTTTGGAATGTTGCCGGTGCATTGCATAGCCCAAACGGCATCCTCCGTAATGCGAACACGCCAAAAGGGCATGTAAAGGCGGTCTTCTCTTGGTCTCGGGGATCCACCGCTATTTGATTGTACCCGGAGTATCCATCTAAGAAGCAATAGTATTCTTGCCCCACAAGCCTCTCCAACATTTGATCCATGAAAGGCAAGGGATAGTGATCATTCCTTGTCGCCTTGTTGAGGCGCCTATAATCAATAAACATCCTCCACCCGGTTGTCGTTCTTGTTGGTATGAATTCATTCTTGTCATTACGGATAACCGTCATTCCCACTTCTTAGGGACAACATGTACCGGACTCACCCATTCACTATCGGATATGGGGTATATCATACCGGCCTCTAGAAGCTTGAGGACTTCCTTCTTGACAACTTCTTTCATTGTGGGGTTCAATCTCCGTTGTGGTTGCACAACGGGTTTGTACTCATCCTCCATCTTTATTTTATGCATGCAAAGTTAGGACTTATACCTTTAAGATCAGAAATAGACCAGCCCATGGCTTCCTTGTTTGCTCTCAACACTCTTAGAAACTTAGATTCCTCCAAGCGAGCAAGGGAGCTAGAGATAATCGCCGGGTTGGACCCATCCTCACCCAAAAAGACATACTTTAGGTGAGATAGAAGTTCCTTCAATTCAACGGCCCTGACCTTATCCTCTTGAGCAACTTCTTCCTTGTCACCACTCAACACTTCTTCAAAATTTGGCTTTGAGTCCACAAGATTTGCCTCAAGTTGTCTAAGGCACTCTTCAATTTCTTCTTCAAACTCATCCTCCACCTTTTCAATAGAATTCACAATAACTCTTTCCAATGGAGGTGAAGGTTGTTCTTCCACATGGACATCTTCCACCACTTCTTCAATAACATCCACTCTAAAACAATCGGAATCATCATCATGCCTCTTCATTGCCTCAAAGACATTGAACATGATCTTTTCTTCATCCGTTCGGAGCATGAGCTCTCCCATTTCCACATCAATGAGAGCTCTCCCGGTTGCTAAGAATGGTCTTCCAAGTAAGAGAGATTCAACTTCCCTATCCTCCGCCATATCCATAATGATGAAATCAGCCGGAAAAATAAATTCCCCTACACGCACAAGCACATCATGGAGAATACCATAAGGATACACAATGGAACGGTCCACCAAAAATAATTGCATTCTTGTCGGTTTAGCTACCGCTCCCGGTATCTTCTTCATCATTGTCAAAGACATGAGATTAATGTTTGACCCCAAATCACACAAGGCTCTCCCAATACAAAGGTTTCCAATAGAACACGGAATCGTGAAGCTTCCCGGATCCTTCTTCTTTTGTGGGAGCTTGCATTGAATCATTGCACTACACTATTCCGTCATGTCGACGGTGTCATCATCCAAGGGCTTCCTCTTTTTGGTGAGAAGTTCTTTGAGAAATTTAGAGTAAAGCGGCATTTGCTCCAATGCCTCAACCAAGGGAACATTATGTTGTAGAGTGTTAAGGAGTTTCATGAACTTTTTAAATTGTGAATGAACCTTGGCCTTAGCTTTTTTCTTCCTAGGATAGGGAAGTTTGATATTTGATGATGATTCATTTCCCTTTCCTTTTTCTTGCCTAGCCTTTTGTTCCTTCACCACATCTTCCTCTTCACTTCTTACTTTTTTCTCCCTCAATTTTTCAACTTCACCCTCATTCTCGCTTTCTCCCGACTCATCTACCTCACTCTCCTTGGACTTTTCAACTTCACCCTCATTTTTCTTTTCACTCAACTCTTCTTTTTCCACTTCACCCTTTTACACTTTCTTCTTCTCTTTCTTCTTATGACTCTCTCCCACTTGTGGAGAAGGGACCTCCCGGTTCCTCAATGTAATTGTTTTGCATTGCTCATTCCGGGGATTATCTTTAGTGTTTCCCCCAAAAGTTCCTTGAGACATAAGTTCAGAGAATTGACGCGATAATTGTCCCATTTGGGTCTCTAAGTTTTTAATTGACGCGTCATTGTGCTTTTGCATAGTGAGTTGAGATGAAAAGTTTTTAACTCACCTATGCTCTCTTGCGTGACTTGGATGAATTTGTTGATTGATTCCTCCATAGGAGATGGTTTTCTCGGAGGAGGATTCGAGTTTGAATTTTGACCTTGATTCCCCCAACCATAGCCTTGGTTGTTGGGATAACTTTTTCTGAAATTAGCCAAATACTTGGCTTGCTCGGAGCCTTCCGGGAAGCATTTACCATTCTCATGACCTCCTCTACAAAAGTCACATTTTACCTCTTCAAATTGGTTCACATGAGCTTGAGAAGCTCTAGAGCTTGCTTTCTTCAATTCTTCCATCTCTTTTGACATTAGTTTCATTTGTGCTAAGATGGCATTGTTGGTGCCAAGCTCAAGTATCCCGACCTTCTTTTTGGCTCCCCGATCATTTTGGGCACGATACTCATTTTGTGCCATTGTCTCCACTAACTCCTTAGCCTTAACTTCGTCCTTGTTCTTCAATGAACCACCGGCTGAAGCATCAAGTAACATCCGAGTGTATGGCCTTAGCCCTTGGGTAAAATATTGCATTTGTTGCAATTCATCTATACCATGGTGAGGGCACTTCTTCAAGCACAATTTAAACCGTTCCCAAGCATCATAAAGAGTTTCCGAGTCACCTTGTTCAAAGTTCATAATTTCCGACCTTCTCTCTAAGAATTTGTGAATTGGGAAGTATCGGTCTTTGAACTTCCTTTCAAGATCTTGCCAAGTGGCAATAGTGCCCGGAGGGATGGTGTCAAGCCAATCCTTGGCCCGACCCGTAAGAGAAAACTTGAATAGTCTCAACCTTTTGTCGGATTCTGATATTCCGGGTGGATCCGTATAACCACAAGCATCATAGAAGTGGCTTAGATGAAGGTTGGGGCATTGAGACTTCGCCCCCGAGTATTGGTCCTCCTTTAAGGCGTTTAAGACGGTGTTCTTGATGTCAAAGGTGACCGGATTCAACGGTTGGAATCCTAAGTTTGCAATCCCTCCATTGTTTCTTTGACCATAGTCACCTAGAGTCCTTCTTGGAGGAGGAACCGGAATGTGGTTATCCTCTTCCGCCATATCAATTGGTTCTTCTTCGATGTTTGATTGGATCTCTTGGTAGTTTTGACCCAAACTTGAAAGAAGGCTTTCCGCCTCCTTTGCTTTTCGTACCACTTTTCGATTGGCTCGTGCTGTCTTTTCAATCTCCGGATCAAATAGAAATCCGGAGGAGCTTGTACCTAGCATACACAATCAAGAGCACACAAATCAAAAGCACCTATTCTATACAAAAATAATAGAACTAATATGAACTGTTTTTGGATTTGTGAATTAATGAACAAAAGTAAAAACGAAATTGTAGCACTAGCCTATTGCCTTGTTGATTACTCAACAATCCCCGGCAACGGCGCCAAAAACTTGATGAAATAATTCTCGCAAGTGCACGAACTATCAAGTTATAGTATTTAAAGGATATCGAACCACGAGGATTGTGGTAATCAACTAAACTAGGCAATTATTGCTCAATTTCATATTTGTAACATATATTGGGGGGAGATTTTGTTGTATTAAACTTGCTAAAAAGACTTAGAACACAGTTTGTGAAGCGATTGGATTTCTTCGATGCATATCAATGTAATTAGCTTGGTGAATTAAATTTCGTATTAATGAATGACACAATTAATTTCAAGATGAATTAATCAAAATTGATCATATCCAATTTCTTGGTAATATGATCCTCTCAATCCGTCACTACTCTCTAATCTCTTAGATGAGTAGTGATTGAATGAGGTTTTGCACACATAATTCAATAATCCCAATTACTAATCTAATATCTCTAAAATGATAGCAATTGTTCAATTATCCCTAATTCCTAGATTCATTTTCACTAATGATAAAACAAATCTATTCGATCAATCACACAATTGGCCTAATTATGTGAAGCATTAAACATAAAGGATACTTGATTGAAATTTAATCATGATTCATACATACTAATTCAAATCACATAGATCAAACTAACCACATGATAATTCCCTAGAAATCCAATCTAATTATCTAGAAATTCATATTAAAGACAAAGATTACATGGAGTAGAATCAAAGAGTTCATGATCAAAGTGTGGGAGAAGCTCCACTCTTGAATCTTTCTTGAATCCAGGACCACTGAGCTTCAGACTTCAATTTTCGTCACCAACTGCCGAACCTCGATCCAAAATTTGGCTTTTCCTTATATAGATCATGCCTGCTGCGCCTACGCACCAGAACTGCATCAGATCTGCGCCTACGCGCAGCAGTTTCGCGCCTACGTGCAGGCAAAAATGTAGGAAAACAGAACCAAAACTCCAAATCTCGCGCCTACGCGCAGCACAATTGCGCCTACGCGCAACACAGAGAATGCAACCTTCAGTTCCTGGCCTAGCTGGCGCCTACACGCAGCATTATTGCGCCTACGCGCGAGCTTTAAGTGCAATTAGCATTCTTTCTTCACCCACAAGTCATCTCTTTAATCATGTACTTTTCCTCCTTTATTTTGACTTAAAACTTACAAAAAACCCTAGATTCGCCCTGAATTTGCCTCAAATACTATGTAATGACTATAAGTCATCAAAACGTATAGACAATTTGGAGTTTTTTTTCAATTGTTCATGGTATTGCTATTTTTATGTTGTCTTTTATAAACTTTGATGTTAAATTTGTTATGAGTCAAGCAAATTCGGTTTCTCTTATTGGGGAGTTCGGGGGAGCTCGGGAGAAACAATGGGTCAATGCTTCGGGAGTCTCAAGAGAGGGAGACACCAAATCTCCACCCAAAACTTTAAGGCGTTAGGTTAATGAGTCACATCTCTTATAAATTCAACATTTTTTCCATACATAGTCGATGTGGAACTTAATCAGGATCCCCTCCCGCTCCCCCACCAAGCCGAACTTAGGCTCTGATACCATGTCAGAATTATTGGCTTGATGTCTTTCTTCATTGTATTGCTTCTATATATAATAGTATGAGCATTTACAACTATTGATGTTAAATTTGTTATTTTTAGTTTACATTAATTTGACATTATTTTTTTATCTATTGAACATTTAACAATTAATAAAAACGCATTAAGTTTGTTTGATTCAAAAAATTTACTCGAACAAAAAAAATTGTGTTTGTCGTTCAAAAGAACAAAATTTTATATAAGCCAATTCCTTATTCTTTTAAGAAAAGGGATTCTTTGCATTTGTACGGAACACACATTCACATATTTAGGTGATATAAGTCGTCCAATTTTGGTTAGACAATTTAGGAAAAAGATAGATTTTTTTATTTTATAATAATTTAAAGGGTTAAAATGTTTTTAGTCCCTGCAACATTACAAACATTTAACTTTAGTCCCTCAAAAAAGTTTATTCACTTTTAATTCCTATTTGCATTTGATAGGGACCAAAAAATTTCATTTTTTTTTGTAAAAAACTTTTATAGGAGTACTAAAAAACCATTAAAACTTAATAGGATTAAATTTAAAATTAAGAATGTAATTTTGTAGGGACTAAACTAAAAACATATTTAACTTTAATTTAAATATTCGATTGAGTATGAGTTATCCGCTCAAAATTGCACGATCTTAAATGTTTGACAGCGTGACAGTGGATTTCTGCTGACCGCAGAGAAAATGGGTCTCCTTCTTTTATGAGACCTTAGGATGTCTACATATGAGATTTATTATGTTGTCGGACTTTACATAGTTAATCAAATTTCTCTCCGTCAATGAGAAGCAAAACTGATTAATGAGATATATATTAATGAAGTAGTAAAAATGACGCATGTCTCTCCTTATTTTATCCCTTCGTGTTTTCATCTTACCAAGTTAAAAAAATGTTTTGAAATTAACTTTTTTTTTGTTACAACTTTGAAATTTGTAACAACCCGATTTTCATTTATTCGTTATTTGTATATATGTGTATATATATTTATATTGATGTGGCTTATTATTATTATTTCATTTTATGGCGATTAATTAATAAGTGAGAGTATTAGTTAATTGGGCGAGTTTATGAGAGTTACACGATTAGTGGACTTTTGGACTTTAGACTAAATGGCCTAAGTTAGAATTGGGGGGAGCTATAAATAGCTTATGTTAGAGAGAAAGACACATTTGTGTTCTTTTTGAGAGAGAAAGAAGAGAGAAGGAAGAGAAGAAGAGAGAAAGTGCCCTAGAGAAGGAGAAGAGCTAGAGATCAAGAGAAGATCCGAGATTTCGTCGAGCTAAGGTAAGAGAGTTAGTTTTCATAATCGCGAGTGACTCGAGAAAGGGGAGAATGTCGATTTCTCCTGTTTTATCTTAATAAAGACGGATATGGATAGTGTTCCATATCATAGAGTAGAACTTAATATTGTGTTATATTAAGTGTTGTGATTATACATGAATCATTCATGCATTCATGTATTGAGTAGGGATATTAGAATCTATGATTCTAATAAAGACGGATATCAAATTATATTTATTCGATAAAAACGGATATTAGAGGTGAGATACTCTAATAAAGACGATGGCACCACATGCATTAGATATGTCTAGGGTGACATAGCATGAGTTGTGGCATTAGATTACATTAGGATTATGTGCACATTACGTGGTAATTGTTATGTGACATTGTGTGCGTGACGTGGATTATATGAGTGAGTTATATGGTTTAACATTGATTATAATTGTTGTTTCAATGTGATATATTGATAATCTTATGTATGATTTAAGATTGAGAGAATATGTATGATTATGTTTACGAGAGTTAGTTTATGCATGATAATATGATGAAGTGTTCAGGATATTTCTTACACTTGTATTTTGTTGGTTATGATTTACTAACTCTCTGTTTTGTGTACTTCTGGACCGTTGGATGGTCCAGGTTTACAGGTCATGTGCTTATTTGATGCCCAAATGTTCGGTGAAGCTCCGCTCTGAGTGTGACACGGGGAAAGAGTTTATATTCAATGTATAGAGTCTTTCTTGACCTAATGTGTTTACTTTGAAAATGTATATTTTATAACAATGATTTTGTTGACGATGTTTAGACTAATTAATTAATTAGTTAAGTTTGTTGAAGTTTGTAATACCTTGACCAACCATTTTATAATTAAATTGTATTTTTCCGTTGCGTATTTTGAAAAGATTTTAATAAAGGTATAAATATTAAAATAATGGGTTTGGGTGTTACAAAATTAACTTTAAAAATCATTAAAATAATTAAATATGTTAATTTATTAAAAAAAAAACAAATCCCAACCATCCCCTTTCTCCAACTCTATCAAATCAATATTAGATCAATTCGATATATTATAAAAAAAATAAAAATAAAAATAAATATTAGATTAATTCAATTGAAGAATGAAAATTGGAACGTTTTCTAACCTGCAACTAAAACATTAATTCAATCCAACAAACTCCCACCCCATCATTAATTAAACATGTAAATACGTGGATTAGAGTAAAATTATTATCCATCATATGCAATTCAATGAATAATAAGGAAGATGTATTATCATAGATACCATAGAAGTAAATAAATCTCAAAAGCTAAACATATTTTTGTGCGATTATTACATAATAATATATCAACCAATCTTATTTATTAGATATAATATTGTGTTTTCTCAAATACAAAATAATTGGCGTTTTAGTAACAAGATTAAAGATCCATATCACTTTGATGGAAGGCTGAGGCAACAATACGGAGGATTATAACAAGCAGGTCGGATACATAGATCTTTAAAATCAGGGCAACAAACCAATCCAATTTCAGGTTCATTAATGCCTCCAATAGCACCTGTGCCTGTAATGGCAACAAGAAACACTACAAATATCAAAAAAATCTTCAACAACTTAGTCTCCATTATAACCAAGTTTTGGTTTGAAAAGAAAAATAATGTGTATTGTAGTGAGTGACATGTTAGAGAAATCTGTATGTATTTATAGGCAAAGGGAGAATCTTTTGAAATATCATATCATACTATTTCCGGTCCTAAATATAAGAAACAATATACTATTTAGATACATTGAAAAGTTGATGTACCTAACCTATATTATAAACTAGATACATCAACTTTTCAATGTATCTAAAAAGTAGATTGTTTCTTATATTTAGGACTGGAGGGAGTAATATTTTAAAATTAATTGGTGAAGATACATCAACCTTAATATTTTATACTTTTTCAATTAATTAGATTGTTTCTTAAGATACATCAACCTTAATATTTTATACTTTTTTTTACTAAAAATATTTTATCATATTAGGTATTTCAATTAATATACAATTGAGGGTTTTTCTTGTTTTGACTAATACACTTGAGGTGTGTTAGGTTTTTCAAATTGGCTTAATTTTACAAAAACAACAGTTAGCCAGATGTAGTGGCAGATGTGGCGACATATGGATTAACATCCTACAGCCTGAAGATATGGAGAGTTTGTTATAAGGATATTACGCGCGCCATCCCTCATACATATCCTCTTAGCGCTCAGTAGCGCAGTGCTGTTCCACAATACATGGAACTCGCCTGTCCATGGAACTTATCCGATAAGCAAATATTCTCTAAAATATATTCCTATATTTTAGGAGACTGTTGGATTTGATTTGCAAAAGGTTTTTGTATCGGATATGCGATATGTTTTCAATAATAATCTGAAGACCAAAAATCAAGGAACAAACATGTCTCTACGAGCTATATATATTGAAGCCAAATAACGTTTGAAGTCTACGGAAACTATTGTGGAGAAATATATATTTGTGTCTAGGTTTTCTTTTGTTGTCTCGTGTGTATTTTTGTGAGCCTATCTTGTATCTCTTTGATACTTGCTTAGGACTGTGGTCTTGAGTTGTAAGGGTGTTAGTCTACTCCTAAGCTTTTAAGCACGGAGATAGGTTATTGTTTTGAAGTGTGACTTCACTGTGTTCAAGGTTAGATCAATCACACTGACTGTGTGGTTAAGAGGAGGAGAGATAGGTGTCTCTAATCTAGGTGGTCCTAGGTTGAAGAAAGCACGGGTAGAAACTAGGTGACGAAGTGTAAACGGGTCGTTTGCTGGAGACTTCTAACTAGTTTTATCATAGTGAATTCACTCCTGGATTGGTATCCCCCAGAGTAGGTCGTGTTATACGCCGAACTGGGTTAACAAACTCCTGCGTTCATTTAATTTCCAGTTACTTATTATATTGCATACTGTTTACTTCGTTGTGCACACTGTAGTTGCAAAGGTAGGCACATCCTGTACCCCATTGCTACGCCAGAATTACAATTGGCATCAGAGCAGGCACCCTGTTCTGCTACTAGGGTGAGCTTCAGGGAACGATTCTGGTTGCTATGGAAAAGGAAGGAGGAGCTGTGAGTAGGCCACCCTTGTTGGATGGTACGAATTATGACTACTGGAAATCACGCATGGAAGCCTTCTTAAGGTCTGTGGACAGTAGGACATGGAAGTCTGTGGTTACTGGCTGGGAACATCCTACAGTTATAGATAAAGATAATGTTGTCTCTTTGAAACCTGAGGGAGAGTGGTCAAAGACTGAAGATGAACTTGCTCTTGGAAATCATAAAGCCTTGAACGCCTTATACAATGGTGTTGATAAGAACATGTTTAGACTGATAAAGAGATGCACTCAGGCTAAAGAAGCTTGGGAGATCTTGAGAACTACTCAGGAAGGGACAGCAAAAGTCAAGAATTCCAGACTTCAGATGCTGACTACGAAATTTGAGAACCTCAAAATGAAAGAAGATGAGACGGTACATGACTTTTATATGACTGTTTTAGATTTTGCTAACACCTTTGATTCTCTAGGTGAAAAACTTTCTGAAGAAAAAATGGTGAGAAAAATGCTGAGGTCTTTACCCAAGAGGTTTGACATGAAGGTCACATGTATAGAAGAGTTTAGGGACTTGTCTGAAATAAGGCTGGATGATCTGGTTGGGTCTCTACAAACCTATGAACTTTCTGCTAATGAACGATCTGGAAGTAAAAACAAAAACATAGCCTTTGTCTCAAATGCTGATACTGATGAGGCACAAGATGAGGCAGATACTGATGAAAGCTTATCTGAGGCTATGGCTCTCCTAGGAAGACAATTCAATAAAGTACTTAGAAGAATGGATAGGAGAGGTAAACAGAATGTAAAGCAGACGGTGTCCCCCATTTCACTCGACATCAATAAGAACTCTAGTTTTCAAAAGAAACCTAAAGCTGAAGAAAAAGTGAGTCAAGTAAGAGGAATACAGTGTCATGAATGCAGTGGATATGGACACAACAGGTATGAATGCCCTAATTACTTGAAGAAGCAACAAAAGGGAATGACCGCTACATGGTCTGAGGATGAAGACTCAGAGGATGACACATCTGGTGAAACTGCAAAGCACATTACTGCCTTAACTGGACTGTGCAGCTCTGACACTGAATCAAATCATGGGGATGTATCTTATGAAGAATTGGCTGAATCCTATAGAGCTCTATGCAAGAGAAGTGAAGAAGTTTGTAGAAGCCAAGAAAATCAAAAAAGGCTTATATTGGAACTACAATCTGAGAAGAACAAGCACCTGGCTCAGATTTCTGAACTGAATAATGAGGTAACACAACTGAATTCCTCACTTGACAAGCTTAAAAAGGAAGCTTCTATGAACAATGGCACTGTCGTTCTAGAAAAGCTAATTAAATCGCAGGAAGAAGGAAACTGGGTAAAAGGTATTGGGTATGAATATGAGGATCTGAACAAGCCCAAGGAGTATGATCCCGAGCTGAAGTTTTTGCCTTCCGGTAGAAACAAAAGGTCTCCAATGCGGAAACCAAGGCTGCCCCATGTTCAACCTCATCTGGGATTCAGAAATATGAGATCACAACCCTGGTTTTGTCATTATTGTGGAAGAAGAGGACATATAAGACCTTTTTGTTATAGATTATATGGGTTCCCAAAGAGAAGTCAGAAGGTAGTACCAGAGAAGGTAGAGATTAACCAAGCAAAAGAATGGAAGCCAAAAGGTAATATTGCTGGCCTAATTGCTCATACATCTCTTCGAGCTACTTCTAGAGAAGACTGGTACTTTGACAGTGGCTGCTCCAGACATATGACTGGAATAGAGAAGTTTCTGGTGGATCTTAAGTCCTACTCCACTAGTTTTGTTACATTCGGTGATGGTGCTAAAGGTGAGATTAAAGGTATTGGAAGACTAGCTAATGTTGGTCAACCTGATCTTGATGATGTTCTTCTTGTGAAAGGGTTAACAGCTAATCTAATCAGCATAAGCCAACTCTGTGATCAAGGAATGAAGGTTAACTTTACCAAAGGTGAATGTCTAGTAACAAATGAAGAAGGTAAAGTGACAATGAAAGGTACAAGGTCAAAGGATAACTGTTATTTATGGGTAGCTCCAGAAGAAACTAACTTATCCTCTTGTCTGATAACTAAAGAAGATGAGGTTAATGTATGGCACAGGAAACTTGGTCATCTCAATCTTAAGAGCATGAAGAAAATTATCACTGAAGAAGCTGTCAGAGGAATTCCCAAATTAAAGATAGAAGAAGGGAAGATATGTGGAGAGTGTCAGGTTGGAAAGCAAATTAAGATGTCGCACCCTACAGTGCCCCATTTAACCACATCCAGAGTTCTTGAACTACTGCACATGGACTTGATGGGTCCTATGCAAGTGGAAAGTCTAGGAGGAAAGAAATATGCCTTTGTGGTAGTGGACGATTACTCAAGATATACCTGGATTAGCTTTCTTAGAGAAAAATCTGATACCTTTCTTGTGTTCAAAGACTTGTGCGTTCAACTACAAAGAGAAAAGGATGAAGGTATTATTAGAATCAGAAGTGATCACGGAAGGGAGTTCGAAAATTCCAGCTTTGCTGATTTCTGTGCTTCAGAAGGTATTGGACATGAGTTCTCATCCCCCATTACACCTCAACAGAATGGTGTTGTGGAAAGGAAAAACAGGACTCTGCAGGAATGTGCCAGAGTAATGCTGCATGCTAAGAAACTACCTTATCACTTTTGGGCTGAAGCTATGAGTACTGCTTGTTATATTCACAACAGAGTCACATTGAGAACTGGAACGTCAAATACTTTATATGAACTCTGGAAAGGGAGGAAGCCTACTGTAAAATACTTTCATATCTTTGGAAGTAAATGTTACATTCTTGCAGATAGAGAACCTAGAAGAAAATTGGATCCTAAAAGTGAAGAAGGAATCTTTCTAGGATATTCTACAAACAGTAGAGCGTTTAGAGTGTTTAACTCCAGAACTAGCACTGTGATGGAATCTATTAATGTCGTAATTGAAGACACCTATTCTGTAAGTGAAACTGATGCTGATCCCCATGCTGACTCTACTCCTGCCCCATCTGATGTTCTGGAAGAAGAAGTTTACATAGATAAAGTTGAAAAATCAGGAAGAGAGACTGATTTATCCAATGCTCCAGTGAACAAAGGTCCTTCAGTTAGAGTTCAAAAGAATCATCCCATTGATTTGATAATTGGTAATCCTGATCAAGGAATTGCTACTAGAAGATCACAGGACGTTGTGTCAAATGCATGCTTTGTGTCGAAGATTGAGCCAAAGAATGTTAAAGAAGCTTTGACTGATGATTTTTGGATTGAAGCTATGCAAGAGGAATTAAATCAATTCAAGAGATGTGAGGTATGGGATCTAGTACCAAGACCTACAGACACTAATATCATTGGTACCAAATGGGTATATAAAAATAAATCTGATTCACAAGGAGTGGTTACAAGAAATAAAGCCAGGCTGGTGGCTCAGGGTTATACTCAGATAGAAGGTGTTGACTTTGAAGAGACATTTGCACCAGTAGCTCGCTTAGAATCTATAAGGTTACTCCTCGGTGTGGCATGCTTCCTAAAATTCAAGCTCTACCAAATGGATGTGAAAAGTGCTTTTCTAAATGGATACTTGAATGAAGATGTATATGTTGAACAACCAAAAGGATTTGCTGATCCAAATCACCCTGATCATGTGTACAAGTTAAAGAAGGCATTATACGGTCTCAAGCAAGCACCTAGAGCTTGGTATGAGAGACTTACAGAATACTTAATAAAGCAAGGCTACAGGAAGGGAGGTAATGATAAAACCTTGTTTATTAAGGCAGAAGAAAAGGAGCTGTTAATCGCTCAGATCTATGTAGACGACATCGTGTTTGGAGGAATGTCTGACAGAATGGTGCAACATTTTGTACAACAAATGCAATCTGAGTTTGAAATGAGTATGGTTGGTGAGTTGACATTTTTTCTTGGGCTGCAAGTGAAACAGATGGAAGACACTATTTTCATCTCTCAAAGCAAGTATGCTAAGAACATTGTGAAGAAGTTTGGTATGGAAAGTGCAAGTCACAAGAGAACTCCTGCTCCTACGCATTTAAAACTATCTAAAGATGAGAAGGGAGTAAAGGTTGACCAAAGTCTTTATAGAAGCATGATTGGAAGCCTGCTATATCTCACTGCAAGTAGACCAGATATCACATTTGCAGTTGGAGTATGTGCAAGATACCAGGCTGAACCTAAGGTAAGTCACCTCACTCAAGTCAAAAGAATTTTAAAATATGTGAGTGGTACTAGTGATTATGGAATGTTATATACACATAGTGATAATGCAATGATAATTGGCTATTGTGATGCTGACTGGGCTGGAAGTGCATATGACAGAAAAAGTACATCTGGTGGATGTTTCTTCTTAGGAAACAACTTAATATCCTGGTTTAGTAAGAAACAGAACTGTGTATCACTATCTACAGCTGAAGCTGAGTATATTGCAGCCGGTAGCAGTTGTTCTCAGTTAGTTTGGATGAAACAAATGCTCAGTGAATATAATATTCATCAGGAAACTATGAAATTATACTGCGACAATATGAGTGCTATTAATATCTCCAAGAATCCAATCCAGCACAGCAGAACCAAGCATATTGATATCAGACACCATTTTATCAGAGAACTAGTTGAAGAAAAAATAGTGATGTTAGAACATGTTATCACAGGTGAACAACTGGCTGATATTTTTACGAAGGCGCTAGATCATAATCAATTTGAAAAAATCAGGGGCAAGCTAGGAATTTGCCTATTTGAAAGTTTATAGCAATTAGTACCTCACGCGTGTGCAGTAAAGACTAACTTCTCATATACTGAGCACGCTGTCCAAGGAAGTGGGAAAATTAATACTCCACTATATTGTGAGCTTTATTTCTCATTCATTTGTCAGTTAAACTCTTCATCTCTCCATCTGTTCAACTCCTCTCCCTGCTACTCACTGTTACAACTTTTCACAACCTTTTGTGATTCTGTTTCATCTCTTTGCAATCGCTACTCCATCATGTCTGGAAATTCTCAAAACTCAATCGAAAAGGATATGTCTGATCACGATGAGATTTCTACACCACTTGCATGTGATTCCAACGCTCCGGATTTGCCTGTCAACTCGGAAGAAGATCAATCGAAGAAGGATTCTCGTTCGTCCAAGAAACACAAGTCTTCTTCTCGTCATTCTAAGTCAAAGAAACATCGCAAGAAGAAAATTTCGCCTTCGTCAGCTTCGATTAAAATCAAGAAGAGTAAAAAGAAGAAACCCTCCAAGAAAGGTGAAACGTCTCGAGCTTTGTCTATGACTGATCTTTATCTGGATACGAATCAATCTAAGAATGACAATGATGATGTTGGTACTAAAGACTCCATGGATGAAAGTCCAAATTTGAGTCCTGTTACTGTTAACAAAAGCCCCAATTTCATTGTTGATGAGAATGTTGATAACCCTAGGGCTGACAGGGATGTAGAGGTTCAACCCCCAGAAATCACTGTTCAATCAGATGATGTTTCTAATGAAAAAGGTAAAAATTTGACATCCGTTGCTGCTGCGATTACAACTTCTTCACCACCAACTAATGTGGTTAAAGAGGCTGGACCATTGGAGGATGCATCTGGGATTTTGCAAAATAACTCTGTGACTGGTGTTGCTGATAAGGTAGAAGAAGCTGATAAGGCTGTTGATGACTCCACTGTCTCTGCTGTGAAACAGGGAACCAGTTCTAAAGTTGATGAAGATGAAGATGATTCTGAGGAAGAAGATTTGGTCATTACTCATGAAACTACAGTGCATTCCACTCCCACTCAGAGTGTGGCTGGACGAACTCGACAGAGGTCTGTAAGGCAAGGTGTTGCTCCTGTTACTGCATTGACTGCCCCATCCAAGACTGTCATCAAACCTGGTTGCAAACCAGTTTTATATGGTCCCCCAAGGACTTGGAGCAAAGGTACCCCTCCAAATGAAAAGAAGAAGCAAGGTTTGAAAAGGAAGGAAGTGAGCTTTAGTGATTCTGAGTATGATGCTGACAAAGATGCTGCTGCTTTGACAACTACATCCAGAAAACAGGTTAGAACCAGATCCATAACTACTGAGTCCAATCTAAATGCACCCCTGGATAATGTGTCATTTCATGATTCCTCCTTTGTAAGTCAGTGGAAATATGTGTATCATAGACGTTTAGCTGTTGAGAGAAGTTTGAGTCCTGAAATGCTAGAATGTTCTGACCTCATGGATCTTATTAATTTTGCTGGCTTAGAAAAAACTGTGACTAACCTGGGTATGTGTTATGAAATGCTTGTTAAAGAATTTCTGGTCAACATAGGACCTGATTGTGATGATCCTTTTAGTTCTGAGTATAGAAGAGTTTATGTTCGTGGATAGTGTATAGATTTCTCTCCTTCTGTGATTAATCAATTCCTAGGAAGGAATGATGTTGCTGAACCAGCTATCACAGTCACTGATAATGAGGTGTGTAAAACTCTCACTGGAGGAAAGGTTCTGAGATGGCCTAGGAAGGTTAAGTTGTCTACAACCAATCTTACTGTTAAGTATGCCTTACTAAACAAGATTGCTGCTGCTAACTGGGTTCCTACCTCTCACAATTACTCTGTTGCTACTGGACTTGGTAAGTTCATTTATGCCCTGGGCACCAAGACTCCTTTTAATGTTGGCAATTATATCTTTGATCAAACTCTAGTGCATGCTAAGTCTACTGCAACTAGGTTACCTATAGCATTTCCTACTGTTCTGTGTGGTATCATTCTTTCCCAGCAGCCAAACATACTCAGGAACTCTGATGTTCCATGCAAGAGAGAGACTGCTCTTACTTTTGACTGCAGATTACTTGAAGGCCCACATGAGGTGGATCTGGATGTCCCATTCGCCACCCCATCCAATGTTTCCATGACTAGGAAACAAATGATTGCAGACCTGAAGGATGTGAGCAAAGCTCTTGGAGATAAGAAGCTGAAGCTGGATAAAGTCATAGAGGCCTTGGAGTCTGAGGAGAGAGCTGGCACTGCTGGACCCTCCACTGTACCTGCTGGAGGAAATGTGGACGGAGATGGTGGAAATGTTACTGTACCAGACTCTGATGAAAGTCTTGGTTTTTGATGCTGTGTTCCTAGCTGATGTTTTTACTGAGAAGTTTTTTTTGTTTTCCTTCTTTTGCTTTATGGGCTATGCCCTGGATTTCTGATGCACCCCTGTGTGCTGCTGGCCTGTAATATTTCCTCTAGACTACTCTGATGATTCTCCCTTGAGTATCTTTGCCAAATTTCATGACTAAAAAGGGGGAGATGTTTTGATATGTTTTGATAATCTTAATGACTAGTATTCTGTGTTATGCATGTTGTTAGATATGTTTGGTTGAAGTTGCATCTGTGTGTGTGGTTTAAATATGCATACTGAGAGGGGGAGAAAAAGAAAATATAATATGTATGATTTGAGGGGGAGCATATGAGATGTTGCTGGCAATGTTGCCTCACCCTGGATACCATCCAGAGAGTCTGAATGGAGAATTTATTTTTCTCTATTTGACTGATGTTTCTGTTGTGTTTGTCTTCTGTTGTGAATTTTTCTAATCAAGTTTGTGAATCCATATTGAAGAAGTTCCTATATCTTGATGTTGTTGTGTTGTGAATGAACTCATCCCGCTGTGCCAAGATCTGTTGCTTGTTATAGAGTTGAATTCACTAGAAGTATAGAAGGTATAGTATCTCTATTGTGGTCTATCCACATTCTTTGATAATCTGCCTAATATTGTTTTAGTCAAAATTTGCCAAAGGGGGAGTTTGTTAGGTTTTTCAAATTGGCTTAATTTTACAAAAACAACAGTTAGCCAGATGTAGTGGCAGATGTGGCGACATATGGATTAACATCCTACAGCCTGAAGATATGGAGAGTTTGTTATAAGGATATTACGCGCGCCATCCCTCATACATATCCTCTTAGCGCTCAGTAGCGCAGTGCTGTTCCACAATACATGGAACTCGCCTGTCCATGGAACTTATCCGATAAGCAAATATTCTCTAAAATATATTCCTATATTTTAGGAGACTGTTGGATTTGATTTGCAAAAGGTTTTTGTATCGGATATGCGATATGTTTTCAATAATAATCTGAAGACCAAAAATCAAGGAACAAACATGTCTCTACGAGCTATATATATTGAAGCCAAATAACGTTTGAAGTCTACGGAAACTATTGTGGAGAAATATATATTTGTGTCTAGGTTTTCTTTTGTTGTCTCGTGTGTATTTTTGTGAGCCTATCTTGTATCTCTTTGATACTTGCTTAGGACTGTGGTCTTGAGTTGTAAGGGTGTTAGTCTACTCCTAAGCTTTTAAGCACGGAGATAGGTTATTGTTTTGAAGTGTGACTTCACTGTGTTCAAGGTTAGATCAATCACACTGACTGTGTGGTTAAGAGGAGGAGAGATAGGTGTCTCTAATCTAGGTGGTCCTAGGTTGAAGAAAGCACGGGTAGAAACTAGGTGACGAAGTGTAAACGGGTCGTTTGCTGGAGACTTCTAACTAGTTTTATCATAGTGAATTCACTCCTGGATTGGTATCCCCCAGAGTAGGTCGTGTTATACGTCGAACTGGGTTAACAAACTCCTGCGTTCATTTAATTTCCAGTTACTTATTATATTGCATACTGTTTACTTCGTTGTGCACACTGTAGTTGCAAAGGTAGGCACATCCTGTACCCCATTGCTACGCCAGAATTACAAGGTGTCATTAACTTATTATATATAAATATTTTATTTACAAAAATGTATATAAAATAATGGGTTAAATATGTTTTTAGTCCCTACATTTTGTGAAATTGTTAAAAATGGTCCCTACATTTTAAAAATGGTAAAAAAAACCTTATAAATTTTTTCGCTATCATAGATACCTTAGAAGATTAGTATTATCTTCATAGCAAAAAAAAAGCTAGACAATTATTATGAAAAGGTACAAAGGTCCTTACTTCGACATGTTATTTTGCTAGTAGCAACATCTATGTGCATCAAGCCAATAAATTATTAAAATTCTCCCCATTACAATTTGTTCACGGCCAGGAACCTATAATATCTCTCATCTAAGAATTTTTTATGTGAACTGATGACTCCACATCATTACTATATTTCTACTTATTCCAAGACCTATCTACGAGGTTTTATTACGTTTTTATTATGTTTTTGCACAACAATAAGTGGAAGTTATGTCAAGTACAAGGCTGCTGAAAGCACAAGAAAAACAGAAAATTTGTGAAAAAAAAGTAACAGAGTTGGCGCGGGCATCCTGCGCGGGGAGCGGGCGCGTAACTTTGGCCTATATATTAGAATTTCTGAAGCAGAATTAGGGTACATAATTTTTACGACAGAAAACGGCAGATTCTTGGAAGAAACTCAGAGCTCCTTGTAATGCTTTCTTTCATCTTTATTGTTGTTAATTTGTGTTTATCTATGTCCGGCTAAATCCTTATGATTGGCCTTAGGGGATTCTAATCCCGAATTATCTCGAACCATGTGATTTCTTTTATGTTTATTAATTAATTACAAAGTTAGTTTCATCAATTTTTCCTTGTGCTTAATGATTTACATGATGTGACAACTTGTGTGATGATGTTTATAATTTGTTTTACTATGAGAATAGAAATAGATTATTGATCTAGGAATTATTGTAAAATTGGTTTTCACTTAAGAGATTTTGGTTTACTAATTGAGATCAAAGATTAAAGCGCGAATTCCTCACTTGATCATAAATTACCTTAGAGATTTGGGATTCATGATCAAGGGAGAGGATTATGTTACCAAGACATTGGGCATAGTTACTTATTTTAATCGATCGTGAAACTAAATTTGTAGTTCGTTAATAAGCATGGAATCACCGAGATAAATTAGGATTAGATGAACCAAAAGGTCCAATCGCTTGTTTCTCTCTAAAAACCCTAATTCAATTCAAATATTTTATTTGAATCTTTTCTAAATATTTTGTCTAAATATTTTATTTAGACAACAAATCCAAACAAACAACCCCCCTTTTATTGCTTTTAGTTCCTAGCTATAATTCAATTGTTTTGTCAAGTTTAAAACAATCCATATGGATCGATAAATTTTATTATACTTAATGACGACTTTAGTACACTTGCTAAATTGTCATCAAGTTTTTGGCGCCGTTGCCGGGGATTGTTGATTGATTAAATCAACAATCCAAATTGAATCATAGTTAGGATTTTTATTTTTGTTTTATTATCGAAAAATTCAAAAAAAAAGAAAAAAGAAAAAAGAAGAAGACTAGTTCTTCATTTTAGTATATTGAATAGGTGCTTTTGAAAGATATTGTTTGTTTGCGTTGCTCAGGTACGCTTGAGATGGCGAAGCTGAAGACTCAATTGTTATCAAATTACATGCTCATAAACGTTCAATTGACAACATTCATGAAACACTTACTCCTCAACAACAGCCCATACTTAAACACCTACAATCCGGGTTGGGGAGATCATCCAAATTTTGGTTGGGGAAGAAACCAAAATCAGTCTCAACTACAAGCATCTTTTTCTCAAAACTCTCAACCAAGGAACCCTTCCCACCTAGAGGAAGCACTCACTCAGTGTATCAAGGTGACTCAAGGAAATTTTGAAGAGATGAAGATTAGCCAAAACCAATTCAAAGTCAACCAAGAACAGATGAAAGCCAATCAAGACGTTGCTAACAAGAATCATGAAGCTTCCATCAAGAGCTTGGAAACTCAAATCGGCAAATTGCCAAGACAGTTTGCAGCTACTCAAAATAACGGCTTTGAAGGTTCTATGAAAGACAACTCGAGGAAGGAAAGTTGTATGGCTATCAACCTAAGAAGTAGAGAAGTTCCTTCACCGGAAGTTGTGAGCAAGAAAAGGAGTGAGTCTAGTGATGTGGGAGCGAAAGAAAAGAGATATGTGGAGAAAGAAAAAAATGAGAGTGAGGGAGAAGTTGAAAAAGAGTGGGAGAGAGTACATGTCCCTGAAGATGAGGAATTTGAACTAGTTGAAAATAAGAGGGAGAAAAAAATAGAAAGTGATGAAAAGCTAGTTGCAAAGAAGAAAGGTAAAGGTGTGGAAGAGAAAGAAGTTCAAAAGGAGAAAGAAACGTCAGTCCATACTAAGCTACCATATCCGCGCAAGAAGAAGGCAAAGGAAGAGGATAATCAACAGTTCAAAAAGTTTAAGAAGATGCTTCACAGCCTCCAACTGAACATTCCTTTTGCAGAAGCGTTGGAACAGATGCCCGTCTCTGCCAAATTCATGAAAGAACTCTTGACCAAGAAACGGAAACCTCTGGATGATGAGACAGTTAACATGACCGAAGAGTGTAGTGCAATAATTCAGAAGAAGCTTCCACAAAAGAAGAAGGATCCAGGAAGTTTCACCATTCCATGCTCTATCGGAAAATTGCATGTTAGAAGAGCCCTATGTGACTTGGGTGCAAGCATCAATTTGATGCCCTTGTCCATGATGAAGCGCATCCCAGGTGTTGTAGCCAAGCCAACAAAGATGCAATTATCTCTTGTCGATCGATCAATTACACATCCATATGGAATTCTGCAAAATGTCTTGGTAAGATGTGTTGAATTTGTGTTCCCAACTGATTTTGTGATTCTAGATATGGAAGAAGACGCTGAAGTTCCTCTTTTATTGGGACGACCATTCTTAGCCACCGGAAGGACTCTAATTGACGTTGAGAAGGGAGAGCTCATGTTCCATCTGGACGATGAGCAAGTATGTTTCCTTGTGTTTGAAGACATGGTTTAGTGGAAAAATACCTGAATGTTTCAAGGTTGATGTGCTAGAGGAAGTGGTAAATGATGCGCAAGAAGAAAAGTGGGACAAGGATATTGAGATATTCCTTCAACAACTAGATGATGACCAAGAAGGGGAAACACCAAATCGAGAGGAGACATTGCTCGTAAAGAAAGAAACTAAGATAACTCCTCTAGAGCTACAAGAACTTCCTCCTATTCCAAAGTATGAATTCTTGACGGAAGATTCTAAGCAACCGGTCATCAGTAGCAGCTTGCGCACTTCTTTGGAAAAATATGACTTTGTGGAGGAATTGGAAAATGATTATGATGCTTTGGTGTGGAATGTCGAAGATGTAAGTTCTACCCCTTGCTTAGCCAAGATGAATAACGAGAAAGAAGTCAATTCAAAAGTTGATGCTTACAACAGCTCCGTTCACCCATTTGATCCTCCATAAGCTGAGATTATAGGACGTCAAGCCTCGGGACGTTAAACAAGCGTGTGACCTCTAGGTCACGGACCGTCAAGCTATTGACGTTAAACGAGCGCTGATTGGGAGGCAACCCAAGGTTAGTCTCACTTCCTTTTTACTTGAATTTAATTTTGTCTTTGATGAATGTTTTGGCTATTTGAAAACTTGCGCATTATCATAATGATTTTGTTTGAATGTTATTATAAGTCAGTTAGGTTAGCAGCATGATTCATGAATTTGTGACGCCCTTAATTGATTGCTTTTCATATTTGATTGTAATTAGAAAAGTTGAGGAAATTTCTCAAACATTGACCACTCAATAATCCGGCAAAGCCGTGAGAATTTGAGCCCAAACACATAAATTTTCTTGTCATGAGAGATTCCACAACTTAGCTAATTCTCTAGAATTTGCTTTTGTTCTTTTAATTGATTGATTGCTATGAGTTACACACCGAGACATGTTGTTTGTACCTTGAGCCTTTTTGAAGCAACCTTTACGTATATTATATCCTTCGTTAAACCCCATTTGAGCCGAAAGAAAAATGTTCATTATTTGATAACCCAAGTTTGAAATTATAAAAAGAAAACAAAAAAGATGATTTTCTTGGAGTTAGGTCACAGTACTTATAATTAGAGCACAATGCTCATCATTAAGTTTGGGGTTGCTTCTGGAATAAGCAACAAATTAAGTTTGGGGTGAGGTACTAGAGAACTACAAAAAGAAAAAAAAAATGAATGAACAAAATGGTGTACACAAAAAAGAAAACACCAAATGATATGTGAAAAAGATTTTTTTTTTGATAAATCAGTTCTCTAGTATGACAATGCTTGAAATTAAGGGGGAAAATGTTTGAATAATTCAATTTTGTGAAATAAGTGATCTTTTAAACTCCAAGTTTTTCTGCTTACCTTCCAAAAAATCCACCCTAAAACCTAAGCCCCGTTATAACCCTCAAGTCCTCTAAAGGTGTGAATTCTTATGCATATTGATTGATTTCTAGAATGTTTGCAAGCCTATGGTAGAATGGTTATTGTTAGGTTTTGAAATTGGCAGCATTTTACAAAAACAACATTAAGTCAGATGTAGTGTTAGATGTGTCTACATTTGGAACAACATTCGGAAGTACGAATTAACGAAGAGTTTGTTACAAGGCTATCTGCGCGCGCTTTCCTTCAAGCCTATCCGTTTATTATATGTTAGCGTGTTGGTTGTTCCTCAAGACATGGAACTCGCCTTACTTTTGTATATATCCGATAGTGTATCTCACCTAAAATATATTCCTATATTTTAGGATTTTGTTGGATTTGCTTAATTCACAAGCTGGTATCGGATATACTATACTTTTAATAATAATCTGAAGACCAAAAATCAAGGAACGATTAATTTTCCACGAGCTATATATATTGAAGACAAAAGACGTTTGAAGGTTACGAAAACTCTTGTGAAGAAATATATATTTGTGTCTAGGGTTTTTAGTTTTGTCTCGTGTATTTTTTTGAGCCTATCTTGTATCTCTTTGATACTTGCTTAGGACTGTGCTCTTGTGTTGTAAGGGTTTTAGTCTACTCCTAAGCTTTTAAGCACGGAGATAGGTTATTGTTTTGAAGTGTGACTTCATTGTTTTCAAGGTTAGATCAATCACACTGGTTGTGTGGTTAAGAGGAGGAGAGATAAGTGTCTCTAATCTAGGTGGTCCTAGGTTGAAGGAAGCACGGGTAGAAACTAGGTGACGAAGTGTAAACGGGTCGTTTGCTGGAAACTTCTAACTAGTTTTATCATAGTGGATTCACTCTTGGATTGGTATCCCCCAGAGTAGGTCGTGTTATACGCCGAACTGGGTTAACAAACTCCTGCGTACATTTAATTCCCAGTTGTTTATTATTCTGCTTAATATTTACTTCGTTGCAAGCATTGTAGTTGCAAAGGTAGGAACATCCGGTACCCCATCGCTGCGCCAGAATTTCAATTTGCGTCAGAGCAGGCACCCTGTTCTACTATTAGGGTGAGCTTCAGGGAACGATTCTGGTTGCTATGGAAAAGGAAGGAGGAGCTGTGAGTAGGCCACCTTTGTTGGATGGTACTAATTATGACTACTGGAAATCACGCATGGAAGCCTTCCTAAGGTCTGTGGACAGCAGGACATGGAAGTCTGTGATTACTGGCTGGGAACATCCTACGGTTACTGATAAGGATAATGTTGTTTCCTTGAAACCCGAGGGAGAGTGGTCAAAGACTGAAGATGAACTTGCTCTTGGAAATCACAAAGCTTTGAACGCCTTATATAATGGTGTTGATAAGAACATGTTCAGACTGATAAAGAGATGCACTCAGGCTAAAGAAGCTTGGGAGATCTTGAGAACTACTCAGGAAGGGACATCAAAAGTCAAGAACTCCAGACTTCAGATGCTGACTACGAAATTTGAGAACCTCAAAATGAAAGAAGATGAGACGGTACATGACTTCTATATGATTGTTTTAGATTTTGCTAACACATTTGACTCTCTAGGTGAAAAACTTTCTGAAGAAAAGATGGTGAGAAAAATGCTGAGGTCTTTACCCAAGTGGTTTGACATGAAGGTCACATGTATAGAAGAATTTAGGGACTGGATGATCTGGTTGGGTCTCTACAAACCTATGAACTTTCTGCTAATGAACGATCTGGAAGCAAAAACAAAAACATAGCTTTTGTCTCAAATGCTGATACGGATGATGCACAAGATGAGGCAGATACTGATGAAAGCTTATCTGGCTCTCCTAGGAAGACAATTCAATAAAGTACTAAGAAGAATGGATAGGAGAGGTAAACAGAATGTAAAGCAGAATGTGTCCCCCATTTCACTCGACATCAACAAGAATTCTGGTTTTCAAAAGAAACCCAAAGTTGAAGAAAAAGTGAGTCAAGTGAGAGGAGTACAGTGTCATGAATGTAGTGGATATGGACATATCAGGTATGAATGCCCTAATTACTTGAAGAAGCAACAAAAGGGGATGACTGCAACATGGTCAGAAGATGAAGACTCAGATGATGACACCTCTGGTGAGACTGCAAAGCATATCACTGCCTTAACTGGACTGTGCAGTTCTGACACTGAATCTAATCAGGGGGATGTATCTTATGAAGAGCTAGCTGAAGCCTATAGAGCCTTGTGCAAGAGAAGTGAAGATGTTTGTAGAAGTCAAGAAAATCAAAAAAGGCTTATTTTGGAACTACAGGCTGAAAAGAACAAGCAACTGGCTCAGATTTCTGAACTGAATAATGAGGTAACGCAACTAAATTCCACACTTGAAAAGCTTAAAAAGGAAGTTTCTATAAACAATGGCACCGTCGTTCTAGAAAAACTAATTAAATCGCAGGAAGAAGGAAACTGGGTGAAAGGCATTGGGTATGAATATGAGGATCTGAATAGACCCAAGGAGTATGATCCTGAGCTGAAGTTTTTGCCACCTGGGAGAAACAAAAAATTTCCAATGCTAAAGCAGAGGCTGCCCCATTTCCAACCCCATCTGGGATTTAGAAATATGAGATCACAATCCTGGATTTGTCATTACTGTGGAAGAAGAGGACATATAAGACCATTCTGCTATAGATTATATGGGTTCCCAAAGAGAAGTCAGAAGGAATTTCCTGAGAAAGAACAGATTAATCAAGCAAAAGAGTGGAAGCCTAAAGGTAATGTTGCTGGCCTAATTGCTCACACATCTCTTAGGGCTACTTCTAGAGAAGACTGGTACTTCGACAGCGGTTGCTCCAGGCATATGACCGGTATAGAAAAGTTTCTGGTGGATCTTAAATCTTACTCCACTAGTTATGTTACGTTTGGTGATGGTGCAAAAGGTGAGATTAAAGGTATTGGAAGACTAGCAAATGTTGGACAACCTGATCTTGATGATGTTCTTCTCGTGAAAGGATTAAAGGCCAATTCTAATCAGCATAAGTCAACTCTGTGATCAAGGAATGAAGGTTAACTTTACCAAAGGTAAATGTCTAGTAACTAATGAAGAAGGTGAAGTGAAAATGAAAGGAGTAAGGTCAAAGGATAACTGTTATTTGTGGGTAGCTCCAGATGAAACTAACTTATCTTCTTGCTTGATAACTAAAGAAGATGAGGTAAATATATGGCACAGGAAACTTGGTCATCTCAATCTTAAGAGCATGAAGAAGATTATCACTGAAGAAGCTGTTAGAGGAATGCCCAAATTGAAGATAGAAGAAGGGAAGATATGTGGAGAATGTCAGGTTGGAAAGCAAATTAAGATGTCGCACCCTACAGTGCCCCATTTAACCACATCCAGAGTCCTTGAACTACTACACATGGACTTGATGGGCCCTATGCAAGTGGAAAGTCTAGGAGGAAAGAAATATGCCTTTGTTATAGTGGATGATTACTCAAGATATACGTGGATTAGCTTTCTTAGAGAAAAATCTGATACTTTCTTTGTGTTCAAAGACTTGTGTGTACAATTACAAAGAGAAAAAGATGAAGGTATTATAAGAATCAGAAGTGATCACGGAAGGGAGTTCGAGAACTCTAGTTTTGCTGATTTCTGTGCTTCAGAGGGTATTGGGCATGAGTTCTCATCCCCCATTACACCTCAACAGAATGGTGTTGTGGAAAGGAAAAACAGGACTTTGCAGGAATGTGCCAGAGTTATGCTGCATGCTAAGAAACTACCTTACCACTTCTGGGCTGAAGCTATGAGTACTGCATGCTATATTCACAACAGAGTCACAATTAGAACTGGAACGTCAAATACTCTATATGAACTATGGAAAGGGAGGAAGCCTACTGTAAAATACTTTCACATCTTTGGAAGTAAATGCTACATCCTTGCAGATAGAGAACCTAGAAGAAAATTGGATCCCAAAAGTGAAGAAGGAATCTTTTTAGGATACTCTACAAACAGTAGAGCTTTTAGAGTATTTAACTCAAGAACTAGCACGGTAATGGAATCTATTAATGTCGTGGTTGAAGATACCTTCTCTGCCAAAGAAACAGATGCTGATCCACATGCTGACTCTACTCCTGCCCCATCTGATGGTCTGGAAGAAGAAATTCACATAGATAAAGTTGAAAAGTCTGGAAGAGAGATTGATCTGTACAATGCTCCAGTGAACAAAGGTCCTTCAGTTAGAGTTCAAAAGAATCACCCCACAGATCTGATAATTGGTGATCCTGATCAAGGCATTACTACTAGAAGATCACAGGATGTTGTGTCAAATGCATGTTTTGTGTCTAAGATTGAGCCAAAGAATGTTAAAGAAGCATTGACTGATGAATTTTGGATTGAAGCAATGCAAGAGGAATTGAATCAATTCAAGAGATGTGAAGTATGGGATCTAGTATCAAGACCTACAGACACCAATATCATTGGTACCAAATGGGTGTATAAAAGTAAATCTGATTCACAAGGAGTGGTTACAAGAAATAAAGCCAGGCTGGTGGCTCAGGGTTATACTCAGATAGAAGGTGTTGACTTTGAAGAGACATTTGCACCGGTAGCTCGCTTAGAATCCATAAGGCTACTCCTTGGTGTGGCATGCTTCTTAAAATTCAAGCTTTACCAAATGGATGTGAAAAGTGCTTTTCTAAATGGATACTTGAATGAAGATGTATATGTTGAGCAGCCAAAAGGATTTGTTGATCCAAATCACCCTGATCATGTGTACAAGTTAAAGAAGGCATTATACGGTCTCAAGCAAGCACCTAGAGTTTGGTATGAGAGACTCACAGAATACTTAATAAAGCAAGGTTACAGGAAGGGAGGTAATGATAAAACCTTGTTTGTTAAGGCAGAAGAAAAAGAGCTGTTGATCGCTCAGATTTATGTAGATGATATCGTATTTGGAGGAATGTCTGACAGAATGGTGCAACATTTCGTACAACAAATGCAATCTAAGTTTGAAATGAGTATGGTTGGTGAGCTGACATTCTTTCTTGGGCTACAAGTGAAACAGATGGAAGACACTATTTTCATCTCTCAAAGCAAGTATGCTAAGAACATTGTAAAAAAGTTTGGTATGGAAAGTGCAAGCCACAAGAGAACTCCTGCTCCTACACATTTGAAACTATCTAAAGATGAGAAGGGAGTAAAGGTTGATCAAAGTCTCTATAGGAGCATGATTGGAAGCCTGCTATATCTCACTGCAAGTAGACCAGATATTACATTTGCAGTTGGAGTATGTGCAAGATACCAGGCTGAACCTAAGGTAAGTCACCTCACTCAAGTTAAAAGAATTTTGAAATATGTGAGTGGTACTAGTGATTATGGAATGTTATATACACATGGTGATAATGCAATGTTAATTGGCTATTGTGATGCTGACTGGGCTGGGAGTGCAGATGACAGAAAAAGTACATCTGGTGGATGTTTCTTCTTAGGAAATAATTTAATATCCTGGTTTAGTAAGAAACAAAATTGTGTCTCACTATCTACAGCTGAAGCTGAGTATATTGCAGCCGGTAGTAGTTGTTCTCAGTTAGTCTGGATGAAACAAATGCTCAGTGAATATAATATTCATCAGGAAACTATGAAATTATTCTGTGACAATATGAGTGCTATTAATATCTCCAAGAATCCAATCCAGCACAGCAGAACCAAGCATATTGATATCAGACACCATTTTATCAGAGAACTAGTTGAAGAAAAAATAGTGATATTAGAACATGTTACCACAGGTGAACAACTGGCTGATATTTTTACAAAGGCGCTAGATCTTAATCAGTTTGAAAATCTTAGGGGCAAATTGAGAATTTGTCTGTTTGAAAATTTGTAGCAATCAGTATATTGTGTGCGTGCAAAGAAGCTCAACTCTTCATATTTTGTGCACGCTAATCAAGAAGAGGAAAGTTTAAAGACACCACTATCTACTCATTTCTCACACGCAAAACTGTTTAACTTCTGCTCTTTTGACTTACTTCAGTACTCTCTTTCCCTATTCAAGTCCACAACCATCCATATTCCAATTTTTCAGATAATTCTTCATCTATCTGCTTCAACCATGTCTGCGAATTCTCAAAGCTCTCCACACGAACGAGATTCTGATCACTCCATGACTCCAGAACTCGCTGCATGTGAAGTTTCCTCACCGATTCATCAACAGCAAAACGATGAATTGCTTTCGGTGAAAAAGGAAAAAGTTCAGAAGCGAAAGAAATCCTCTGCTTCTTCTAGTCAATCGAAGCTCAAGAAACACAAGAAGAAGAAGTCCTCACATTCGTCTGGGTTGATCAAAGAAAAGAAGAGTAAGAAGAAGAAATCCGGAAGAAAACATGAAACCAATCGCTCATTCTCAATGACTGATTTATATCTCACACCAAACCCATTCAATCCCGATGATTCATCTAATGTTGATAAGTCTGGTGAGTCTCTGGTTGTCGCTGATGTTAATGCTAGTTCTAATTTGGATGAAGAAAGGTTGAAGAATCCCCAATCTACTGTTGTCTCTGCTTCCGAAAACCCTAACTCGGATAAGGAAGAAGAAACACCGCCTGAGAATGATCGTGTGGAGACAGGTACTGTAGCTGCCGATGTGAATCAAGAAAATGTAATCTTGGACACTGCTGATGAAGAATTAGAAAAATCCCCATCAAGGGATAATGTGGCTGAAGATGTTGGAACCCTGGCAGACTCATCCGGTGTGTTACCAAACAACACCACTGTTACTGTTGATGAAGGACCCTGGACAGATGATGATCATGATGTTAATGAAGATCCCACTACTCCTGTGGACCAAGATGGATCTGGTGATAGAGTTGAAGAAATTCAAGATGTTGATGTTGAAGAAGACTTGATTATCACAAATGAGAAGATTGTGCATTCTACCCCTGATCAAGGTGTTGCTGGAAGAACTAGGCTGAGATCTGGTCGTACACCTATTCCTCTTGCTCCTCCAAGGACCAGAAGCAAAGGTTCTCGTCCTACTGAAAAGAAAAAGCTGATTCAGAAAAGAAAGGAGATTAGTGCTAGTGAATCTGACTATGAGGTGGAAGAGATTGTTGCCCCATCTGGTGGCACATCAAGAAAGAAGGCAAGAAGAGGAAGAATTCAGGATTCTGATCTAGATGCTCCTCTTGACAACATTTCATTCCACAACATCAGAAATGTCTCTCAGTGGAACTATGTGTATAATAGGAGGTTGGCCTTAGAAAGGAGTTTAAACAAGGACATGCTGGATTGTGCTGAACTGATGGATCTCATCCGGTTTGCTGGGTTGGAAAAGACTGTTTGTGATCTTGGTAAGTGTTATGAGCTCTTGGTCAAGGAATTTCTGGTCAACATAGGACTAGATTGTGATGATCCCTTCAGTGCTGAATATCAAAAAGTGTTTGTTCGAGGTTTGTGTATTGATTTTTCCCCTGCCATCATCAACCAATTTCTGGAAAGAAGTGACGATGTTGTGCCTGATCTGGAGGTGCCTGAGAATGAGGTATGTAGAACCATCACAGGGAATAAAGTTTTACAATGGCCAAGGAAGGTAAAGCTTTCTACAACCAATCTCACTGTCAAGTATGCATTACTGAACAAAATTGCGTCTGCTAATTGGGTCCCTACTTCTCATAACTACTCTGTGGCTACTGGATTAGGTAAGATCATTTGTGGGCACTAAAACCCCTTTTAACTTTGGTTCCTATATTTTTGAGCAAACATTGCTGCATGCAAAGTCTACTGCTACTAGGTTACCAATTGCTTTTCCTACTGTTCTCTGTGGAATTATGCTTGATCAACATCCAAATATCATTAGGAGCTCTGATATCCTCTGTAAAAGAGAGGCCCCTTTGACATTTGACTGTAGGCTACTCGAAGGTCCCCATGAGGTGGACATAGCTGTCCCATCTGCCACCCCTTCTGGTGTTCCCATGTCAAGAAAGCAAATGATTGCTGATTTGCAGGATGTCAGTAAAGTCTTGGGTGACAAAAAGCTGAAGGTGGACAAGGTTATTGAGGCCTTGATGCTAGAAGAAAAAAGCACTGCTGCTCCTACCTCACAAGCCCCCATGGTGGATGCTGTTGTACAAGACTCTGATGAAAGTCTTCGTTTCTGATTGTGATACTGCTGCTGTGTTACTAGCTGATGTTTTGTTCCAAAGTTTTTTTTCTCTCCTTTCCTTTATGGGCTATGCCCTGGATTTGTTATGCACCTAAGTGTGCTTTTGGTTTCTGTAATCCCTGCACTCTACTTATGGCCTTTTTCACTCCTGTTTAACTTTGACAAATTGATGACTAAAAAGGGGGAGTAAGTTTTGATGTTTTGATGATTGATGTTCTCATATGTTTGATAGCTCTGTGTGTGCATGTGGTAGATATGGTAGATACATTTGCATTTACATCTGGAGTGAGTGAATGTATATGTGCATGAAGTGAGGGGGAGAAAAATATTTCTTATTATGCATAATTTCAGGGGGAGATTGTGTCTGTTGAATCTGATGAGGCAAGGAATGTGCTCTCATCCTGGATACCATCCAGAAGAGTCTGAATGGGAATTTATTTTTCTCTATTAGACTGAATTTATGCTTGTTAGTCTTCTGTCGTGATAAATATGTGTTGTTGAAGACTTTGACATGAGAATTTTTTTTTATCAAGTTTGTGAATCCACATTGAAGAAGTGTTTATATCTTGATGCTGTTGTGTTGTGAATAAATTCATTCCGCTGTGCCAAAAATCTGATGTTTGTTATAGAGTTTAATTCACTTGAAGCGTAGAAGGTATAGTATTCCTATTATGTTCTATCTACATCTTGTGAAAATCTGCCTAATATTGTTTTTAGTCAAAATTTGCCAAAGGGGGAGTTTGTTAGGTTTTGAAATTGGCAGCATTTTACAAAAACAACATTAAGTCAGATGTAGTGTTAGATGTGTCTACATTTGGAACAACATTCGGAAGTACGAATTAACGAAGAGTTTGTTACAAGGCTATCTGCGCGCGCTTTCCTTCAAGCCTATCCGTTTATTATATGTTAGCGTGTTGGTTGTTCCTCAAGACATGGAACTCGCCTTACTTTTGTATATATCCGATAGTGTATCTCACCTAAAATATATTCCTATATTTTAGGATTTTGTTGGATTTGCTTAATTCACAAGCTGGTATCGGATATACTATACTTTTAATAATAATCTGAAGACCAAAAATCAAGGAACGATTAATTTTCCACGAGCTATATATATTGAAGACAAAAGACGTTTGAAGGTTACGAAAACTCTTGTGAAGAAATATATATTTGTGTCTAGGGTTTTTAGTTTTGTCTCGTCTATTTTTGTGAGCCTATCTTATATCTCTTTGATACTTGCTTAGGACTGTGCTCTTGTGTTGTAAGGGTTTTAGTCTACTCCTAAGCTTTTAAGCACGGAGATAGGTTATTGTTTTGAAGTGTGACTTCATTGTTTTCAAGGTTAGATCAATCACACTGGTTGTGTGGTTAAGAGGAGGAGAGATAAGTGTCTCTAATCTAGGTGGTCCTAGGTTGAAGGAAGCACGGGTAGAAACTAGGTGACGAAGTGTAAACGGGTCGTTTGCTGGAAACTTCTAACTAGTTTTATCATAGTGGATTCACTCCTGGATTGGTATCCCCCAGAGTAGGTCGTGTTATACGCCGAACTGGGTTAACAAACTCCTGCGTACATTTAATTCCCAGTTGTTTATTATTCTGCTTAATATTTACTTCGTTGCAAGCATTGTAGTTGCAAAGGTAGGAACATCCGGTACCCCATCGCTACGCCAGAATTTCAGTTATGTTTGTGTTGATTGAGTGAAATATATACCATCTTTAAACAGGAGAGAACGTGAGGGAGTGAAGTGATTAAAGTTTGGTCAATATTTGTGAAAAGTTCTTGATTTTTCGTTATAAATCTATGTGCAAGTAAATTCTTGATAGGGATGATCATTCAAATGATAATTGTGGTTATCTAACTTGATTGACTTTGATGCTTTGAATAAGATTGTTGATGATAGTGCCAGGTTTTCCGATGGATGAAGATATTCCTTGAGGACAAGGAAAAGTTCAAGTTTGGGGTTGTGATGTCTCCACGTCATTACTATATTTCTACTTACTCCAAGACCTATTTACGAGGTTTTAGTACGTTTTTATTATGTTTTTCCACAACAATAAGTGGAAGTTACGTCAAGTTCAAGGCTATTGAAAGCACAAGAAAAATAGAAAATTTGTGAAAAAAGTAACAGAGTTGGTGAGGGGCGCCAATGAGCTGCGCGGGGCGCCAATTGTTTACAAAATTTTACCCTCCTCACTGTTAGTTGGCGCGGGGCGCGGGCACGTAACTTTGGCCTATATATTGGAATATGTGAAGCAGAATTAGGGTACAAATTTTTTACGGGAGAAAACGGCAGATTCTTGGAAGAAACTCAGATAAATTAGGATTAGATGAACCAAAAGGCAGAAAACACCATATCCTTGTAATGCTTTCTTTCATCTTTATTGTTGTTAATTTGTGTTTAGCTATGTCCGGCTAAATCCTTATGATTGGCCTTAGGGGATTCTAATCCCGAATTATCTCGAACCATGTGATTTCTTTTATGTTTATTAATTAATTACGAAGTTAGTTTCATCAATTTTTCCTTGTGCTTAATGCTTTACATGATGTGACGACTTGTGTGATGATGTTTATAATTTGTTTTACTATGAGAATAGGAATAGATTATTGATCTAGGAATTATTGTAAAATTGGTTTTCACTTAAGAGATTTTGGTTTACTAATTGAGATCAAAGATTAAAGCGCGAATTCCTCACTTGATCATAAATTACCTTAGAGATTTGGGATTCATGATCAAGGGAGAGGATTATGTTACCAAGACATTGGGCATAGTTACTTATTTTAATCGATCGTGAAACTAAATTTGTAGTTCGTTAATAAGCATGGAATCACCGAGATAAATTAGGATTAGATGAACCAAAAGGTCCAATCGCTTCTTTTCTAAATATTTCGTCTAAATCTTTTATTTAGGCAACAAATGCAAACAAACAACCCCCTTTTATTGCTTTTAGTTCCTAGCTATAATTCAATTGTTTTGTCAAGTTTAAAACAATCCCTGTGGATCGATAAATTTTATTACTTAACGACGACTTTAGTACACTTGCTAAATTGTCATCAAGAACTGTATGTTCTCCATTGTCCAGCATACAACATTAGTTGAAACTACAAGAAAACTGAGCTTATGTGATGAACTTGTCTTTTCCATATAAGATATTTTATATCTTGTTATTAGTTTTAGGCATTAGGGGGAGAAAAATAAAATAAGCAGCTCTGAAAAATTTATATAGAATGCATACAAATACTCGCACACAACAATATGAACCTGAAATGCAAAACATGCATTCTCTGGCCTAAAAGGGATTTCTAAATTCCTTTAGGCTGCAAATGTCCTTTTCTATTGAAAATTTATTAGACTAAGGCATGCCTAAAACTTGGTTCCAAAGATAAATCTTAGAGAAGGAAGATGGTCTTGTTGGTGAGGAAAATTATCATGAAAAGCGTAGAGATTGCAAAATATTTATACCTCTAAAAGAGGTTCAAGTACCTGTCATTTATGATATAAAGATATCTCAATCAATTATATCTCTACCAATTAAAACAAGGAACCAAGAACTTAAAAAATTGTCGACAAATGAGATAGCGCTAAATATTATAAGTGCGAAAACATTGAACCCAAATTAAGGGGTGTGGTTTGCAAAAATATAAAGAAGCAATTCATTTGCAAAATATAATGGCTTTTGGACTTGAACTCCATACCCTTAAGGTATAAGTCCAATCAGGCATATATGAGCCTTCATATTCATGTGAAATGAGAAATATTCACCTGAAGTGAAATAAAAATATTTTTTATTACTTGGTTAAGTTTAGTAACACAAAAAGACTCAATTTATTTGAAAAATGTGTTACAATATATTTGTATGGCTTACTTGTTGTTAGTGAGGATTATATGAAATATCTTGAAATATTGAATTTCCATTAGACATATAATTCAAACTATTGAAGAGATGACTTAATAAAATTAATAAGTCTCTTTCTGTATGCATACAATTAAAATGCATGTTGTATAATAATATTAGTGAACATTTTCCAATGAGGAATATGAGAATGACAACATTTATCCATTTTTAGAGAAAAGATCTGGAAATGAATTTGTTATATGATGATATAAATTTGATTCGAACTCCTGAAGAGCTTTCGAAATCTGTTGATTAAAGAAAAGTTTGAAACGAAATATGTTGGATGATTAATGTTTGTTGGAATTGCAAACTTAATATTTCAATGAGACTTTGTGCATTAAGAAGCTTATATAGCAAAGGTAGTAAAATGATTATATGTGGAAATTCATATTAGTTATATACTCTAATTGTGGTCACAAATTGTGAACAAATGTCCTTTAAGAGATTGATTAAATGAAGAACTAATTGGTCCAAAAGTACCATATTTTAGTTCAATTTGGGACAAATAAATTTATGATATATTATTTGTTCAGTATATAATTTGTTATTTTTGATATGCAGGTTATTTGTCTAATCCTTATAATGGTACCGATCACAAACAAATTATTTGTTCATTACATGAGAAAATACGATCAGTCATGGATATCTGTGAAACAAACCACATCAACAATATTATGAAAAGATGAAAAAACTTTGGTGTCACGAGAGATGATTGAAGAATGTGATTTGTTTGAAGTACGATATTCATCAGATACAAGGGATTGTGATTTTTCTTATAAAGGGTTTTTGCAACAATTCAACATGAAGATCATATCGCTAACACTGCTAATTTGAAGAAGAATATAATAACGAATATAGAAGATTGTCAACACGTCATCACCAATCGTCAAAGCTTTTGAGCAACTAATATTGAAGATGATTTGACATTTTTCTTCTCAGATATATTTGTATTTATCAAGGGGAGAAATTATGTGTTCTGCACTCTTTTTCGCTTCACAATTGTCCCATTGGGTTTTTCTGGTAAGGTTTGTTGAGGCAAAATCCCAATTTGATGTTTTAAAGATAACAAACCTCTTAATTATTTTTAAGTGTAATTCTAATCTTTTTGGTATCTAACAAGTGCTCTTGAGTGTTTTAATCAAGCTAGGAACAATTGAGCTTTTAGATCAAATATCATGTTTTTATTTTGATAAAAACAAAAGCTTCAGGATTGGTCTCAGATTGATCTCTGAAACCTGCGCAACATCCATCTTGACACAATCAATGCAAAAGGACTTATGGATAAGTCAACCATGTACAAGACAAATGAACACTTTTATCTTGGGCTTAACTCACAAACTCTCCACAGTTTGAAAGTTCATTTAAGGCATGAAATATTTGAATGACTAGTGAAGTTACCACATTTGCCAAATTCAAGGTTCAAGCATATGCACATGATCAAATGTCCAAAGAAACATTCCCACATATTACTTGGACTAAATATTCATTAACCATGGAGATTTAGACAGCACAACATGAACTTGAGTTAACTTGTACTTGAATTGAATAAAGAAAGAACATTCTCCAATGTTGTTTATCTCTCTCTATGACACTTGTACTTGCAACAAGGACTTTTTGAGACATCAAGTACAGCCTACCGAGTTAAGATCCTCTCCATTTCCTATTATTTCCATTTCTTCCATTACTATATAGTTTTGCAAATATAAATGTAAAAGTGTGACATTAAGTGGGTCCAAATGTCTTTTATACACCCAACAACATTTAAAAACTTTGATAATGGAAGAAATGGAAATGATAGGAAATGGAGAGTATCTCAACTCCAGCCTACCATTGCTGATCTTATCCATTACAGCTGGCTTTTATGTGTATCAGCTCTTCTACATAAAAGGAAGAAGTTCATTCACGCCCAGTTCCTGGAGAACGATCTCAGACCAATGCTGGAAAGAGAAAATGCTCACTTAGAGAAACACTAGCTCACATACAGCTGTTTAAAGTTTGTCCAAAAGCTGCACAACGGGTTTACTTGTTTAATAAGCAACATACAGCTCAACAACAACTCACCATACGATCCTCTTTCAAAACTCAGAAGAAGAAACTTTGGAGATCAATCTCAGACTGATCATTTTTCTTCAAAATCATGAGCTGTCATAATACAGAGCTACTAGCCATTATTTTCAAGCTTCTAACGGACATGCTTCATGGCCAAGACTCCCTGATCATCATTCAACTACATATAGAAGTCTTTGGCAACATTGAAGAGCAAGAATTTTCACTACAACACTTCAACACTTGTCTTTGTGATACAAGTTTTATCAAAAGCTCTTCTTTATCTATCTCACTCAGATCTGTAGTTTAATCATCTAGGATCAGAATATCCATTGAGTGTATTGAGAGTTTTCATCCATTTTCAAAGCTTCTCAAAAGTGTATTGAGTGAATAGGCTTTGATTACCAAATCTTCCATCAGTGTAACCTTGGCTCAAGTTAGTACGTAACTACTAATTGAGTGACACCTTCATAGTCAGTGGCATAGGTAGATCGAGTCTGTAAGGCTTAGAAGAATTGTTGGTCTTGGATCTAGATCAAAGGAAGTGTTACTTGAGATCATTAGCATCTCTTAGTGGACAATCTCACAAAGAGTGTAGGGACTGGACTAGCCCAAGTTTTTGGGTGAACCAGGATAAATTGTTTGTGTGCATTCTCTTCCTTTACTCTGATTTAATTTGCGCAAACACTTATGACACAAATCACAAGTTATTATTTTTATATACTGCCAGAGAGTGTTGGGAGAACGTTCTCTAGTCAGCAACACATTTTGAATATTTGTTTTAACTAACAATCTAATAATATTCTTTAAGTATATTGTGCTTGATAATTTTTATAGGCAATATTTTAAAGGTTCACAATTCAAACCCCCCTTTCTTGTGAAAAACTTGGCTACTTCAAGGTTTTTAACGAGGCAGTTCGCACACAAAGGATGTTGTACTCTTTTTCCTTCACTAGTATTTTTTTTCGCACAGGGTTTTTCCTAGTAAGGTTTTAATGAGGCATATCCTCAATGGACGTCTAAGGGGGAGTGTTATGAATATATTAGTGTAGATGTCTGATGAATAATTTAGCAAGTGAACTAAATTGTCGTCAAGTAATAAAATTAAAGTTCGTATCCACAGGGATTACGTTAAATCAACAATAATGAATTGAAAACATACATAGGTAAATTGACATAATAAAAGGGGGTTTTGCTTGGTTTGTTGCTTAATAGTAAGATTTGGAAAGAAATTAGGGTTTACTTAATAAAGAGCGAAGCGATTGACCCTTTTGGTTCATCTAATTTAAATTTGTCTTGGTAATCTCATGTATGTTAACAAAATTACTAAATCAGTTTCAAGATTTGATTAAAAAAAGTGTTTATGCCCAATGTCTTGGTAACATAATCCTAACATATGAAACTACATGGTTCGAGAATAATAGCAACTAGAATCCCCTAAGAACCAATCATGGGAAATTAGTTAGATATAATTAAAAAGGAATTACATCAATAAGGGTGAAAGAAATCATTACAAGAATATCTGGAATTGCCTTCAAAAGTCTGCCGTTTTTCGCCGTAAAGTTCTGTCCCTAAAACTCTTGCTTGAGTCTCTTTATATCGAGATGCAACTCCTGTTGATTTACTTCAGTTTTTTGTTGGATCTTGATAGGAATTAGTTTTTAAACAAAATTTGTTTTAAAACTAAATCTTATTTAAATCTTTTCCAAAGTTAGTTATAATTTATCATATCTAACACACAAATTTGATAACAAACTAATTCTTATTTAAATTCGCGCGCCTGCGCCGCGAACAATTCCTGTGTGTTTTTCACAAATTTTCTTCTTTTCTAATGCTTTCAGCAGCCTTGTACTTTACGTAACTTCCACTTATTATTGTGCAAAAAAATAATAAAAATATATCATCAATGTCCATTAGTCTTGGCCCATATTCATAGGCCCATATATTGTCCTATAAATAGAGCATGTGGTACAATGTAATACACACTTGTGAATAAGAAATATAAGAGTCCCTATTCTCTTTCTCTCATTCTTCTCTATTCTTCCTATTCTTATTGATGTTTAGAAATAGTTCATAACAAGTATGACTTTTTGACTCGTGTATTAATTATAACTAGAACTTCGACCCGTGCGGTGCACGGGTCTAATTAGCCGTAATATGAAAAAAATAAGATATAAATTTTTTAACGCTAAAACATATATAAAAAAGTCGAGTACCATTAAATATTAGTTTAACAATAAATTTGGATAAATGTTCATACAACAAAAATTATGGTATATTACGAAATACTTCTTTATAGACTACATTTGAAGTTTTATTCGTATTTTCACCGTCTTCGTCGATAATCAATATTTTTAATCATTCTCTTTAAATAACTCTTGAAGTTGCAACGCACAACTGACAATGTAAAAACACTGTCGACAAAAGATATATCCTATTAATATAGTCATCGCAAAAGAAAAATTTAAGGGATGCGAGTTCGATTCACATGCTAGACAAATTTGTATTTTTTTTTTAATATAATGGACCACATGAAAAAGGAGTTCAGATCCACTCCATTGGTTTATCCTCCATTACCCTCCAGTAGGACTGTTCATGGTTCAGTTCGGACAAAGAACCGAACCGAACTGAACCATAACAATGGTTCAAATAACCGAACCAAACCATTAAGGTTTATACCAAAACCGAACCGAACTTATAGTTTTGTTAACTGGTTAACCAAACCGAACTGTTAAGCACAATAGAATTGTAGTTATGGTTCGGTTAACCGGTTAACCAAACCGAACTGTTAAGCACAATAAAATTGTAACTTATGGTTTACTAAAAATTTCTGACAATTTTTTTGAGGCACATATCATTTAGTGGTTCGGTTATCTACAGTTCGGTTTCGTTATTTATGGTTCGGTTCAGTTAGAGAACTGTTTTGAGCTTAATGGTTCAGTTCGTAAACTTATGGTATGGTTCGGTTCGGTACGGTTCGACAGTTCGGTTCAATTAACGGTTATCAATCAACAGTCCTACCCTCCCGTATTCATCCGAATGAGTGACACATGGCAATTAAACTTTCCGGTAGATAAGATTAAAAACATCAATTTATGCATGTTACAGATAAACAGTTTCGAACTAACAACAACAAATTCATCTTCTTGCTCTGCCATCTCTCTTTGCCTCTCTTCCTTCTTGCCGCCGCCGTAGTGCCACCACCTTCACGGACAACACCAACATCGTTGCTATTATTCTTGGTCAAACTATAATTGATTTTCAAATCTGCAATTTCTGTTTATAGTTTTCTAAAAAAATTCCAACTTTGCAACTTTGATTTTGTGACAGGGATGATGAAAGGACAGATGGAGGGACAGTTATGGGCAGATTTTGAGGAAGAGGAATAACTATTACGTATGGTGAAGAAGAGGAAGGGGAAAATGACGGTGGTTGCACAGACGACTGGGACTGCGGCGAGCAGTGATGGACTAACTGAGAGGATAATGGAAGAGAGTGGTGTTGACCGGAACTCGGAAGGGGTCGCTATATTCGTGGTGGAGAGAGTGAAACGACGGAGATGGAGATGATAACTGTTCACAAGCAGAGATGGTGACTTTTCAGAGATTTAATCCTGCCCGTTAATATCATTACTTGCCAATGTCGTTCATCTACAAAGGAACTGGACAAAAATGGAGCCTATGGTACTGGAGCATATCTGAACTCATGAAAAAGAGAGGAAAAAACGAGATATAATAATAATAATAATAATAATAGTATGAAGCTAATAATAATAAATATTAACATAGTGAGTTAAAGGTTGTGAGTTCGATTCTTCTTGGTGAGGTATTTTTTAATATTTTATTTGAATTAATAATAATAATAATAATAATAATAATAATAATAATAATACTAGTATGAAGCTAATAATAATAAATATTTAACAAGGTGAGTTAAAAGTTGTGGGTTCGATTCTTGGTGAGCTATTTTTTAATATTTAATTTGAATTAATGTTAGAGTAAAATGAGAGAAAAAATGACCAGAAAAAAAATTAGGGTTAAGAATAGCAAAACGGAACAAGCTAATATAAGAGATAATAATAATAATAATAATAATAATAATAATAGTAGTAGGAAACTAACAGTAATAAATATTTAACATGGTGAGTTAAAGGTTGTGGGTTCGATTCTTGTTGAGGTATTTTTTAACATTTTATTATAATTAATAATATAATAATAATAGTAAGCTAATAATAATAAATATTTAACATGGTGAGTTAAAGGTTGTAGGTTCGATTATTGGTGAGGTATGTTTTAACATTTTATTTGAATTAATGTTAGTGTAAAATGAGAGAAAAAATGAGCAGGAAAAAAATTAGGGTTAGCAATAGCAAAACGGGACAAACTTATAATATAAGAGATTAAAAATATATCACCTTTTTTTTTACTCAATATATCACCTTTTTTTAGAAGGATAAAATTTAATACTTATATTATAAAGTATATCACATGTCTTAAAGGTATTTAATACCTAGCTTATAAAAGAAATTTCAATGACTTTTTGCCTCATTGTTCTTGTTAACGAGTGTTCTTTGGCGAACTTGTTAACGAAGCAAAAAGAAAATTATACGAAAAAATTAATCTTAAAAAAAATTAAATTTAAACTTTTAAAGGGGAAAATATTTCTATGTTTAGTTTTTTATATAATGTCCAAGAACACTTGTTAGCCTTATTTAAATTAATAGCGGCACAATGAATCTATGGTAAAAAAATTTATGCTTAAATGCACTTTTTCTCTTCTAGTTTAAAAAAAAAAAGTGTTGATCCCGGTTTTAAAAACCAATTTTTTGGTACCCAATTTTTAAATTTTGAGATTTGATTGCCCATTCTATTTTAAATTCAATTTTGCTGATGTGATCTTATTATTGATGATGGGGCTATGCCTAGTAGAAAAATTTAATAGGATTAAATTTAAAATTAGAATATAATTTTGTATGGACTAAAAAACATATTTAACTCTATTTTAAATATTAGATTTGAGTATGTAACGTCGGCTCAAAATTGGACGATCTTAAATGTTTGACTGTGTTACAGTAGATTTCTGCTGGCCGCAGAGAAAATGGGTCTACTTCTTTTATGAGACCTTAGGATGTCTACATATGAGATTTGTTATGTTGTGAGACTTTACATAGTTAATCAAATTTCTCCCCGTCAGTGAGAAGGAAAACTGATTAATGGAATATATATTAATGAAATAGTAAAAATGACGCATGTGTGTCTCCTTATTTTATCCCTTCCCGTGAACTTATTCTTTTCATCTTACCAAATTAAAAAAATGTTTCGAAATTAACTTTTTTTTTTTGTTTTGTTACTACTTTGAAATTAACTTTAAAAATCATTAAAATAATTAAATATGTTAATTTATAACAAAACAATTGAAAAAACCAAATCCCAACCATCCCCTTTCTCCAACTCTATGAACTCAATATTAGATCAATTCAATCGAAGAAGAATGAAAATTGAACAAAGGTTGTTTTTCTAACCTGCAACTAAAACATTAATTCAATCCAAAAAAAACTCTCACCTCATCATTAAACATGTAAATATATAAGCAATGAATTAGTGTGGATTAGAGTAAAACTATTGTCCATCATATTCAATTCTATGAATAATAAGGAATATGTATTATCATAGATACCTTAGAAGTAAATAAATCTCAAAAGCTAAACATATTTTTGTTACATAATAATTCATCAATCAATCTTATTTATTAGATATGATATTTTGTTTTCTCAAATACAAAATAATTGGTATTTTAGCAACAAGATTAGAGATTCATATCACTTTAGTCCCTGCAACATTACAAACATTTAAATTTAGTCCCTCAAAAAAGTTTATTCACTTTTAATTCCTATTTGCATTTGAACAAAAAAATTCATTTTTTTTGTAAAAAGCTTTTATAGATAATATTATGGAGTACTAAAAATACCATTAAAATTTAATAGGATTAAATTTAAAATTAAGAATGTAATTTTGTAGGAACTAAACTAAAAACATATTTAACTTTAATTTAAATATTGGATTTGAGTGTGAGTTATCCGCTCAAAATTGGACGATCTTAAATGTTTGACTGCGTGACAGTGGATTTCTGCTGACCGCAGAGAAAATGGGTCTCCTTCGTTTATGAGGAGTTAGTATCCTCTCCATTTTCACTTCTTTCCATTTCTTCCATTACCAAAGTTCTTAAATATTTTGGGGTGTATAAAAGACATTTGAGCCCACTTAATGTCACACTTTTACATTTATATTTCTAAAACTATACACTAATGGAAGAAATGGAAATAATTAGAAATGGAGATGATCTCAACTCGTTTATGAGACCTTAGGATGTCTATATATGAGATTTATTATGTTCTCGGAATTTACACAGTTAATCAAATTTCTCCCCGTCAATGAGAAGCAAAATTGATTAATGAGATATATATTAATGAAGTAGTAAAAATGACGCATGTGTCTCGTCTTATTTTATCCCTTCCTGTTTTCATCTTACCAAATTAAAAAAATGTTTTGAAATTAACTTTTTTTTTTTTGTTACAACTTCCAATCATCCCCTTTCTCCAACTCTATCAAATAAATATTAGATCAATTCAATTATAAAAAAAATAAAAAATATTAGATCAATTCAATTGAAGAAGAATGAAAATTAAACAAAGGTTATTTTCTAACATGCAACAAAAACATTAATTCAATCCAACAAACGCCCACCCCATCATTAATTAAACATGTAAATATGTAAGCAATTAATTAGTGTGAATTAGAGTAAAACTATTGTTCATCATATGCAATTCAATTAATAACAAGAAAGATGTATTATCATAGATACTTTAGAAGTAAATAAATCTCAAAAGTTAAACATATTATTGTGAGATTATTACATAATAATATATCAACCAATCTTATTCATTAGATATGATATTGTGTTTTCTCAAATACAAAATTATTGATGTTTTAGCAACAAGATTAGAGATTCATATCACTTTGATGGAAGGCTGAGGCAACAATACGGGGGATTATAACAAGCAGGCCGGATACATAGATCTTTAAAATCAGGACAACAAACCAATCCAATTTCAGGATCATTAATGCCTCCAATAGCACCTGTACCTGTAATGGCAACAAGAAACACCACAAACATCAAAAAAATCTTCAACAACTTAGTCTCCATTATAACGAAGCTTTGGTTTGAAAAGAAAAATAATGTGTATTGTAGTGAGTGGTATGTTAGAGAAATGTGTATGTATTTATAGACAAAGGGAGAATCTTTTGAAATATCATATCATACTCTTTCCGGTTCTAAATATAAGAAACAATATACTATATAGATACATTGAAAAGTTAATGTACCTAACCTATATTATAAACTAGATACATCAACTTTTCAATGTATCTAAAAAGTAGATTGTTTCAATGTATCTTATATTGAAAAATTACTAGTGTGAAAAGAAAACCTTAATATTTTATACATTTTTTTACTAAAAATATTTTATCATATTAGGTATTTCATTTAATTTAATATACAGTTGAGGGTTTTTCTTGTTTTGACCGATACACTTGAGGTGTTATTAACTTATTATATATAAATATTGTATTTAATATTTAAATATATTTATTTACAAAAATGTATATAAAATAATTTAACATAAATAAGATGATGAAACACTTTTTTATCAAAGTAGTCTAGTGGCTAGAAATTTCATCTAAAGGTGAATAACTAGGGTGTCTGCTGTTCGGACCCCTGTCCCTGCACACACACACACACACAGATATATATATATATATAGGGTGCCCCTAATATGGTCCCCAAATAAAAGGTCCACCGGTGGTCCTGTTCTTTTGACCTGCAAATACCGGTTACACCTTTTTTTTTTTTTCTTTTCTTTTTATTGTTTTATTTATTTCATATAATTATCTTATACCCTCAATAGATAATGCCATCACCATTCACCAACAATGTCCCCAATATAGATCCCTCAAAAAACATTAGTCGCATCCTTTGTAAACCACTCCGATCGCCACCGATCCAAAACGCGCACCAAGCTGATCACCTCCACACATATCGCCTATACAAACCACACGCGTGTGCTAAAATATGCTGGAAATTATGTATACGATAGGGACAAACCCGTCGATTCGTATCCTCGTCCACATATGCGATGTAAATGATAGATTAAAAGACGTAAGTAAGTGATTTGGTCTCCGATTTATTAGATATGTAATGAACTTCGTTCTGTTTTTATTTCTTCATGTATTCATCGATTGAGAAATTAGATTGTTGATGGTTTGCTCTGTTTTCACCATTTCATTAATATTAGTAAAATATGAGAATAGGAATGGAAGGAAAGAGTCTGCATTGATGTTATTAGATAGGTTTTTGCTGTGTTGTGCATAAGATGTTCCATTGGCTAATTTTGTTGACTGATATTATATAATGGGAAAGACCTTAAGTACTAAAATCATCTTAGTTTTAAAATTTCTCAATCAATTGAATTTCTTATATTTAATCCAAATCTAGGTGGTGGTCACATATGATTAGCCGTTGATGTTTTCAATTTTAATAGTATAGCAGATTGTTATGTCAATTTCTTAGAAATCTAGTAAGTGATTGATTTCTCTGGTTGTATTTGTTACCTTAGCTTGGTGATAAATTCAGTAGCAGACATGGGCAGAATGGTGTTTGTGGAACAATTGTCCAGCAGGAAGACTTTCCATTATCTGAGAAAGGCATTTGTCCAGATCTGATTATGAATCCTCATGGGTATATCCAAGGTAATTCATATCATTCTCACTAGTTATATGTGGAAACATTACAGGAACCCCTAATTTTCGGTATATAATTGAAAGAATTTGTTTATTGATTACTCCAAATGCTCCTCTGTTTTCTCAATGAAATCATTCTAATTTTAAAATAATATATGCTACTCTTTTAACTCATAGCCCAATAACTTTACTATAACTCATAGCCCAATACTTGTGCAGTTAAACAGAGTAGGGTTATAACTTCAAATTAATGGCATCTTTTAACTCATCAATAAAATTATGACCTTTATAGAATGTATATATGTTAATAGAATAATACTTGTGTATAGTCATTAGATTATTTATCGCATGTTAGACTATTTATCATCAAAATTTAATTATGGCTATTTAATAGGTAGTTACCTCTAAACTTGCTTCTTTTGTTAGCCCCTGTTAATGCATTACTTGTAAAAATGTGATTTTCAATATGATGAAAATAGTAGTTATATTCTCTTATGTGCGGAGTTTGAAATGTTTGTTCATACCTTTCTTGTTCATGACTATGTTTAAAACGATGGTTTTAAATTGCGGTTACGTTCACGCTGCAAACTTTCATAATTTTGGAAAATGAGGTTGAAATTGCAGTTGCTATACTGTTGCGGAGATATCAAACTGCAATTTAAAATGCGACAGACTTCTCTTCATTCTATGTTTAGTTAGTCTCTTGTATTTTGAGAAGAATTTTTTATAGAAATCTTAAATATTTGCTCATATTGAGTTACTCCATTTGTGATGATGTTGTGGCAAGATTTTTGGAACTATATCACTAATCTTTGTTTTTTTTTTTTTGAACAATATCACTCAGCTTTATTGCGTGCTTGTTTTTGCTACTTTAGACATCTATTCATTTCAAACTAAATGGCATTTATGCATGCCCCTTTCTCATTGAATTGGTCTCATGCTTAACAATTATGGAATATCAAAGAAAGTATTGAAAAGGATCCTTTTTGATTTATATGCCTTATATCGAGATCATATTCCTCGCAACTGGATCGGGGAAAATTATTACAGTAATAATTAAAGTGATATAATGACCATTGTACATGTCAGTGAGCACATATGATGTAGATTTCAGAAAGTTCAATTGCAGATAGGCAGTACAAGAAAATAAAATTTGCATCTAACTTCCACATACCCAAACATTGTGTGCAGATTACATATAAAAGGTCAGCTGAATTACATATATGAAATACATAGCTAAAGTGTTCATCTAAACTAGAAAGTCATTACAAGTTCAAAATACATAAATAAACGAAATCTAAATTAAAATTGGAATAACCAGAAAACATTGACATACTGTCCGCAACCCTCAGCAAAGTTAATCAATTTAACCTGAAATAAATTAAAATCAATGAGATGCAGCCGTCAAAAGATCGATACATTATTAATGTTTATAAAATGAAGAAATGATACTTAATATATTTACCTCATCAATGATTTGGACCTCTATTATAATCATCATCATCATCATCATCACCATTCTCAGAATCATTATCAATTGATCCATTCTCGTCCAGTTGTTTTTTGCGATTTGTCAATCCGATACAAGTCTGTTTATTATGTCCCACAATACCGCATAACCCACAGTGACCCCTCCACCTTTTGCGTTTGGTTTGATGTTTAGTTGAGCCCCTGCCACTGCGGCCTTTGGTATTGGCATTTAACGGATTTTGCAAAAAACGATCATTACGATCTTCCAAAACAATACCTTCATCTGGTTGTAATCCATATTTATGCTTAACACGCGCATAGTGACCATTCAATAGCTCCAAAGTTTCAGCATAGGCTTCAGGAGATTTGCACACAAAACTGTTCACATCTCTGCATCTTTGATTTAAAGATTTATAACGGCAAATTGTCATTGAATCCCAACCATTTGATTGTTCTTGACTTGAATAATTAATTGAATCCTTTGCATTTTGTGTCCATCTTTCCAGTACCAAACATTTGGGAAGTTCAACCGTATTCAAGTACACCATAACACCAATTATGTGATCGCAAGGGATTCCAATGGACTCCATCCTAAGGCAAGAACATTTTATTTCCGTACTCGACGGCCAGTAAGAAACATGCCACTCACTCCCAGCTTTGCAGTATTTAGTAACAATATATATGAAACATGTGGCAGTTTGTTTACAACCAATCACCTTCACAACAGATGACCTTTGCAGAATAGACCGAAAAAGGAAAAATATGTTTTTTGTGTACAACTTTGATGCCGATTTCTCCAATTTGTGAAATTCAGTTTGTAACACACGGTCACCGTGCATTGAAGAAAAATCAGCTTCAAGCTCTTTGAACCTTAAGTATTCTGAACATTGGTTGAAATGTTGTAAAAACTCGGTCAAGTTGTTGCGGTAATTTACAAATTGACCTATTTTGGCATGCAAGCCCTCACAACGGGACGTTGTTCTAAATCCACCAAAAAACTTGCCGCGTATATGTGATGTCGCCCACATATCCTTCTTTTCATACATATCTAAAACCCAAGCATTATCCTCAACGCCACACTCTTGTACCATTTCGTTCCATTTTCTTTCAAAATCAACAATCTCATAATCAAACAACATACATTTCTTAAACAAGGTTGTGAGTCGGGAATTCTTGACATTGCAATTAGCATTTCTTGCAAGGTGCCACGCACACAATCTATGATGAGCTTTGGGAAAGACTCTTCTAATAGCATTCCGCATTGCTAAATCTCCATCGGTTATCACAGAATTTGGCGTCTTCCCTTGCATTGCTTCTAAGAATGTCTCAAGCAACCACACATATGTGCCTTCAATCTCATTTGCAACAATAGCAATACCAAACACAATTGTTTGGTTGTGATGATTTACTCCAGAAAATACAACAACCGGACACAAATACCGATTCTTCTTGTATGTTGCATCAAAAGCCAAAACATCACCAAATAATTTATAGTCAATTTGACTTCTGTCATCACACCAAAATAAATGTTCTAATCTTCCTTCTTTATCAACAATATGTTTCCAGAACAATGTTGGATCACCATTCTTCAAAGAGCGTAAATATGATAATGCATCTCTTGAATCAGTACCTTTACTACGCCTTTCTTTATCAACTTCATTGTACATGTTCTGGACCGAAAATGTGAGATTTTGAAAGCCTCCAGCTTGACCAAAAAATGAACCAAAAATTTGAGAAGTTCTAATGCCAGACTTCCTAAAAGAATGCATTTGGAGTATGTCATCATCATCCATACCCCTGTGACCAGATAGAAAGGAAATAAACTCTTGTTCAACAAAATTGTGATTGTGCACGTTGTTAACGTACCTAATATACCAGCGTTGATTGTGATTATCAACGTGCACGACACAATTAGCCTCACATCCGCAACGTGTGTCTGCTCTAGCTTCACGTATACGAATTTTATTATTCTGAAAGCTATCTTCTCTAAACCCTTGTCTGTAGCAAACAAAATTCTGTTGCACAACTTCTTTATACTTGTTTCTTCTAAACTTGCTTTTGCGGGCAGAAAATCCATTCATTCTAGCATACCAATTATAGAATGTAAAAGCCACCTCAAGATTTGGGAAATGGTACTTCTTCATATCATCTTCAGTTAACATCTTAAAATCAACACTACCCATATCTTCTAACCCATTTACAGAAATCCCTACATGGTTACTTACCTCTTTGCCGAAAGAACCTTCTACATTGTATCCTTCACATCCATTTTTACCTTTCATGAAATCCTGCAACAACAACAACAACAACAACGAGTTGTCAGATAAATTGAAATCCTTCAAAACACAACATAAACAATATTGATTTACTCATGACCACCACTACCAAAAATTATTATAAAATTAAATTTCAACTATGAAGATGGAAACAATTAAAAAATAAATTTCAACTATGAAGATGCAAAACCCATGACCACCTCTACCTAAAATTATTATAAAATTAAACATTGTTTGAATGAAAAACAAGATGGAAATACTCACTTGTTTTTTCTTACGCAAGAAATACTGACTTGTTAGAAAGTGACGAAATTATGCAAACGGCGACGGTGAAAATATGTAGAAGAAGCTTTTTCAGGATTTGGTGTAAGCAAACAGTGAAGAGGGTTCAAATGAAGGGAATTTTGAAAGCAGGGTTCTCCAATTTATCATCCATCTAAGGTGTAAAAGATGAAAGTATAAAGGTAAGAACATAATATACGGGGGGGGGGGGGGGGGGGGGGGGGGGGGGGGGATCTGAGAGGGTAGATGAATGGAAGGCATGGTGATGACTTCTTACATTCTTATTCACAGCATTTTGACATTGTTTGTCTTCTTATTTGTGTGGAGAGAAAAAGATAAGGGCATAAAGGTAAGAACAGAATATACATATATAATAAGATAGTTAAATGAAATAAATAAAAAAATAAAAAAGAATAGCAAAAAGAAAAAAGGTGTAACCTGTATTTGCAGGTCAAAAGAACAGGACCACCGGTGGACATTTTTATTTGGGGACCATATTAAGGGCACCCATATATATATATATGTATATATATTGCAATATTTGATTTTATTTTTGGTCAAGATGTTTTTTTTAATATGGTATACAAAAATTAAAATTTTTTTTTTTATCACACGTTTATTTATGGTTAAATATGTAAATATATTATTATATTTTAATATTATATTACTAGTTTTGAAATATAAAATTGGCATAGGGTTATTATTTAAGTATGACTTTTTGACTCATTTATTAATTGTAATTAAAAATATATCACCTTTTTTTTACTCAATATATCACCCTTTTTTAGAAGGATAAAATTTAATACTTTATATATATTATATATTATAAAGTATATCACATGTCTTAAAGGTATTTAATACCTAGCTTATAAAAGAAATTTCAATGACTTTTTGGCTCATTGTCCTTGTTAACGAGTGTTCTTTGTCGCACTTGTTAACGAAGCAAAAAGAAAATTATATGAAAAATTAAAACTTTTAAAGTGGGAAATATTTCTATGTTTAGTTTTTTATATAATGTCCATGAGCACTTGTTAGCCTTATTTAAATTAATAGCGGCACAATCAATCTATGATAAATATTTTTTTTTTTGCTTAAATGCACTTTTTTCTTCTAGTTTAAAAAAATAGTGTTGATCCCCGTTTTAAAAACCAATTTTTGGTTCTCAATTTTTAAATTTTGAGATTTGATCGCCCATTCTAGTTTAAATTCAATTTTGCTGATGTGATCTTATTATTGATGACTGGGCTATGCCTAGTAGAAAATTTTCATAGAATTTGTTGGATTTTTGAAATTGGCTTAATTTTGTAAAAACAACATTTAGCCAGATGTAGTGGCAGATGTGTCTACATATGGAACAACATCCTAAAGCCTGAAGATATGAAGAGTTTGTTACACGCGTTATCCTTCAAGCCTATCTCTTTAGCGCCATGTTAGCGCATTAATTGTTCCTCAAGATATGGAACTCGCTTATTTACTGAATTTATCCGATAGTATATAATGTTTAAAATATACTCCTATATTTTAGGATATTATTGGATTTGCTTGACCAAAAAGTTTGTATCGGATATACTATAGTTTGAACTTATTTTTGAAGGCAAAAATCAAGGAACCAGCGTGGCTGGTTTGTGTGCTATATATATTGAAGACCATAGACAGTTTTCGGTTACTGAAACTCTTGTGAAGAAATATATTATTTGTGTCTAGGGTTTTAGCGTTTTGTCTTGTTTTATTGTGAGCCTAACTAGTATCACTTTGATACTTGCTTAGGACTGAGTCCTTGTGTTGTAAGGGTTTTTAGTCTACTCCAAAGCTTTTAAGCACGGAGATAGGTTACTGTTTGAAGAGTGTCTTCACTGTTCTCAAGGTTAGATCAATCACACTGGTTGTGTGGTTAAGAGGAGGAGGGACAAGGGTCTCTGATCTAGGTGGTCCTAGGTTGAAGGAAGCACAGGTAGTAACTAGGTGAAGAAGTGTAAACGGGTCGTTTGCTGGAAACTTCTAACTAGTTTTATCATAGTGGATTCTCTCCTGGATTGGTATCCCCCAGAGTAGGTCGTGTTATACGCCGAACTGGGTTAACAAACTCCTGCGTATCTTTAATTTCAAGTTGTTTACTTTTTGCATAATATTCAATATGATGCGAACATTGTAGTCTCAAAGGTAGGCACATCAGGTACCCCATTGCTACGCCAGAATTTCAATTGGCATTAGAGCAGGCACCCTGTTCTGTTATTAGGGTGAGCTTCAGCGAACGATTCTGGTTGCTATGGAAAGGGAAGAAGGAGCTGTGAGTAGGCCACCTTTATTGGATGGTACTAATTATGATTACTGGAAATCACGTATGGAAGCATTCTTGAGGTCGATGGACAGCAAGACATGGAAGTCTGTGATAAATGGCTAGGAACATCCTACTGTTACAGATGAGGATGCCACGGTCTCTTTGAAACCTGAGGGAGATTGGACAAAGAGTGAAGATGAACTTGCTCTTGGAAATCACAAAGCTCTGAACGCCTTATACAATGGTGTTGATAAGAACATGTTCAGATTAATAAAGCGATGTACTCAGGCTAAAGAAGCGTGGGAGATATTGATAACTACTCAGGAAGGAACATTAAAAGTCAAGAACTCCAGACTTCAGATGCTAACTACTAAATTTGGGAATCTCATAATGAAAGAAGATGAGACGGTACATGACTTTCATATGACTGTTTTAGATTTTGCTAACACATTTGACTCTCTAGGTGAAAAGCTTCCTGAAGAGAAGTTGGTGAGAAAGATGCTGAGGTCTTTACCCAAGAAGTTTGACGTGAAGGTCACATGCATAGAAGAATTTAGGGATTTATCTGAAATAAAGCTGGATGATCTGGTTGGATCTCTACAAACCTATGAAATTTCTGCTAATGAACGGTCTGGAAGCAAAAGCAAAAATATAGCCTTTGTCTCAAATGTTGATAGTGATGGTGCACAAGAAGAGGCAGATACTGATGAAAGCTTATCTGAAGCCATGGCCCTTCTAGGTAGACAATTCAATAAGGTATTAAGGAGAATGGATAGGCGAGGTAAACATAATGTAAAGCAGAATGTGTCCCCCATTTCACCCGACATCAACAAGAATTCTGGGTTTCAAAAGAAACCTAAAGTTGAAGAAAAAGTGAGTCAAGTGAGAGGAGTACAGTGTCATGAATGCAGTGGGTATGGACATATCAGGTACCCTAATTACTTGAATAAACAACAAAAGGGAATGACTGCAACATGGTCAGAGGATGAAGACTCAGATGAAGACACATCTGGTGAAACTGCGAAGCACATCACTGCCTTAACTGGAGTGTGCAGTTCTGACACTGAGTCAAATCATGGGGAAGTTTCTTATGAATTGGCTGAATCTTATAGAGCTCTATGCAAAAGAAGTGAAGAGGTTTGTAAAAGCCAAGAAAATAAAAAAAGGCTTATATTGGAGCTGCAGTCTGAAAAGAATAAGCACCTGGCTCAGACTTCTGAACTGAATAATGAGGTAACGCAACTAAACTCTACACTTGAAAAACTAAAAAAGGAAGTTTCAATGAACAATAGCACTATTGTTCTAGAGAAACTAATTGAATCGCAGGCTGCTGGGAACTGGATAAAAGGTATTGGCTATGAATATAAGGATCTACATAAACCTAAAGAATATGATCCTGAACTGAAGTTCCTGCCTTCAGGAAGAAACAAAAAATTTCCAATGCCAAAACAGAGGCTGTCCCATTTTCAACCCCATCTGGGATTCAGAAATATGAGACCACAACCCTGGATTTGTCATTATTGTGGAAGAAGAGGACATATAAGGCCATTCTGCTACAAGTTATATGGGTTTCAGAAGAACAGTTAGAGGGAAGTACCTGAGAAAGAAGAGATTAAACACACAAAAGAATGGAAACCTAAAGGTAATGATGCTGGCTTAATTGCTCACACATCTCTTAGAGCTACTTCTAGAGAAGACTGGTACTTCGACAGTGGTTGCTCCAGACATATGACTGGAATAGAAAAGTTTCTGGTGGATCTTAAATCTTACTCCACTAGCTATGTTACATTTGGTGATGGTGCAAAAGGTGAGATTAAGGGAATTGGAAGACTAGCAAATCTTGGACAACCTGATCTTGATGACGTCTTACTCGTGAAAGCATTAACAGCAAATCTAATCAGCATAAGCCAACTCTGTGATCAAGGAATGAAGGTTCACTTTACCAAGGGTGAATGTCTAGTTACTAATGAAGAAGGTGAGTTGATAATGAAAGGAGTAAGGTCAAAGGATAATTGATATTTGTGGGTAGCTCCAGAATAAATTAATTTATCTTCCTGTCTGATAACCAAAGAAGATGAAGTTAATGTATGGCACAGGAAACTTGATCACCTTAATCTTAAGAGCATGAAGAAGATTATCACTGAAGAAGGTATTAGAGGAATGCCAAAATTAAAAATAGAAGAAGGGAAGATATGTGGAGAATGTCATGTTGGAAAGCAAATCGAGATGTCGCACCCTACAGTGCCCCATTTGACCACATCCAGAGTACTTGAACTACTACACATGGACTTGATGGGTCCTATGCAAGTGGAAAGTCTAGGAGGAAAGAAATATGCTTTTGTTGTAGTGGACGATTATTCAAGATATACGTGGATTAGCTTTCTTAGAGAAAAATCTGATACTTTCCTTGTATTCAAAGATTTGTGCATACAATTGCAAAGAGAAAGAGATGAGGTTATTATACGAATCAGAAGTGATCATGGAAGGGAGTTCGAAAACTCTAGATTTGCTGATTTCTGTGCTTCAGAAGGTATTGGGCATAAGTTCTCATCACCCATTACACCCCAACAAAATGGTGTTGTGGAGAGGAAGAACAGGACTTTGCAAGAATGTGCCAGAGTAATGCTGCATGCTAAGAAGCTACCTTATCACTTTTGGGCTGAAGCTATGAGCACTGCATGTTACATTCACAACAGAGTCACATTGAGAACTGGAACTTCAAATACTCTATATGAACTATGGAAGGGGAGGAAGCCTACTATAAAATACTTTCACATCTTTGGAAGTAAATGTTATATTCTTGCAGATAGAGAACCTAGAAGAAAATTGGATCCTAAAAGTGAAGAGGGAATTTTTCTAGGGTATTCTACAAACAGCAGAGCTTTTAGAGTATTCAACTCAAGAATCAGCACAGTAATGGAATCAATAAATGTTGTGGTTGAAGACACCTACTCTGCCAAAGAAACAGATGTTGATCCCAATGCTGACTCTACTCCTGCCCCATCGGTTAATCTGGAAGAAGCAACCCACATAGATAAAGTTGAAGATTCAAGCAGAGAGACTGATTTGAACAATGCTCCAGTAAACAAAGGCCCCTCAGTCAGAGTTTAAAAGAATCACCCACAGATCTTATAATTGGTGATCCTGATCAAGGCATTACTACTAGAATATCACATGATGTTGTGACAAATGCATGCTTTGTATCTAAGATTGAGCCCAAGAATGTTAAAGAAGCATTGACTGATGAGTTTTGGATTGAAGCAATGCAAGAGGAATTGAATCAATTCAAGAGATGTGAAGTGTGGGACTTAGTACCAAGACCTACCGACACTAATATAATTGGTACCAAGTGGGTGTATAAAAAAAAATCTGATTCACAAGGAGTGGTTACAAGAAATAAAGCCAGGCTGGTAGCTCAGGGATATACTCAGATAGAAGGTGTTGACTTTGACGAAACATTTGCACCGGTAGCTCGTTTAGAATCTACAAGGTTACTTCTCGGTGTGGCATGCATCCTAAAATTCAAACTTTACCAAATGGATGTGAAAAGTGCCTTTCTAATTGGATACTTGAATGAAGATGTATATGTAGAGCAGCCAAAAGGATTTGTTGATCCAAATCATCCTAATCATGTGTACAAGTTAAAAAAGGCATTGTACGGCCTCAAACAAGCACCTAGGGCTTGGTATGAGAGACTTACACAATACTTAATAAAACAAGGCTACAGGAAGGGAGGAAATGACAAAACCTTGTTTGTTAAGGTGGAAGAGAAAGATCTGATGATAGCTCAGATTTATGTAGATGATATTGTATTTGGTGGAATGTCTGACAGGATGGTGCAACATTTCGTCCAACAAATGCAATCTGAATTTGAAATGAGTATGGTCGGTGAACTAACTTTCTTTCTTGGCCTACAAGTGAAACAGATGGAAGACACTATCTTCATCTCACAAAGCAAGTATGCTAAGAACATTGTGAAGAAGTATGGTATGGAAAGTGCAAGTCATAAGAGAACTCATGCTCCTACACATTCGAAATTATCTAAAGATGAGAAGGGTGTAAAGGTTGATCAAAGTCTTTATAGGAGCATGATTGGAAGCTTGCTATATCTCACTACAAGTAGACCAGATATCACATTTGCAGTTGGAGTATGTGCTAGATACCAGGCTGAACCCAAGGTAAGTCATCTTACTCAAGTTAAAAGAATTTTGAAATATGTGAGTGGTACCAGTGATTATGGGATGTTATATACACATGGTGATAATGCTATGTTAATTGGTTATTGTGATGCTGACTGGGCTGGGAGTGCAGATGACAGAAAAAGTACATCTGGAGGATGTTTCTTCTTAGGAAATAATTTGATATCCTGGTTTAGTAAGAAACAAAATTGTGTCTCACTATCTACAGCTGAAGCTGAATATATTGCAGCCGGCAGTAGTTGCTCTCAGTTAGTTTGGATGAAGCAAATGCTCAGTGAATATGGTATTCATCAGGAAACTATGACGTTATATTGTGACAATATGAGTGTTATTAATATATCCAAGAATCCAATCCAGCACAGCAGAACCAAGCATATTAATATCAGACACCATTTTATCAGAGAGCTAGTTGAAGATAAAATTGTGATTTTGGAACATGTTACCACAGGTGAACAACTGGCTGATATTTTTACGAAGGCGCTTGATCTTAATCAGTTTGAAAAACTCAGGGGCAAGTTGGGAATTTGCCTATTTGAAAGTTCATAGCAATTAACATGTTGTGCGCGTGCTTCAAAGTCCAACTCTTCATATGTTGAGCACGATGTCCACGAAAGAAGGAAAATTAATACTCCACTATATTATTTCCTTTATCACGCAAAATCCTTCACTCTTCATTTAAACTTTTCAACTCTCCAACTCTCCACTATACTCTCTCTCTTACACACTGTTGCAACTTCTCAAAATTCTTCATCTATCTGAATCATCAATCCTTGATCGTCATTCACAAATCATCATGTCTAGCAACTCACAAAACTCAACTGAAAACGATTTGTCTGATCGCAATGCTAGTCCTACGAAACCTGCATGTGATTCTCCGTCCCCAGATTCCATCGTTCCATCAGAAGAAATCCAATCGAAGAAAGAATCTCGATCATCTAAGAAAAGTAAGTCTTGTTCTAGTAAAAACAAGTCAAAGAAACACAAAAAGAAGAAAACTTCATCTGTATCGGGTTCGATTAAGATCAAGAAGAGCAAGAAGAAGAAATCCTCCAAGAAAGGTGAATCGACTAGGGCATACTCTATGTCTGATTTGAATTTGGAAACAAATTCCCCAAAATGTGATGATGATGCTGTTACTGATAAAGAAACAAAGGGTGAGAGTCCCAATTTGAAAGAAATTACTGTTGCGGATAGCCCCAATTTTGTTGAAGATGTGAATGTTGGTAACCCTAGGATTGACAATGATCCAGAAGCACACTCTCCAGAAAAACTAGCCCAAACTGATGTTGGTGATAAAATTCATGGTGAAAATGATGAGAACTTGAAGTTTGTTTTTGAAGAATTAAAGCCACCTTCACCAAAATCAAATGTGGCTGCACAGACTGGAGTATCGCAGGCTGCATCTGGCATACTGCCAAATGACTCTGAGATTAATGTTGATGATGGGTCAGGGAAAGATGGTAAAGATGTTGATGAAGACTCTACTGCTCCTGTTGAGAAAGAGGTGTCAAGCCCTAAAGGTGATAAAACTCAAGCTGATGGCATTGAAGAAGACCTGGTCATTACTCGTGAAACTATTGTGCACTCCACACCCATTCAAAGTGTTGTTGGAAGAACCAGACAGAGGTACACCTCCAAATGAGAAGAAGAAGAAGAAGAAAAGTCTGAAAAGGAAGGAAGTAAGCTCCAGTGACTCTGAGTACGATGCTGAACAAGATGTTGCAGCCTTGACTACTACATCCAGGAAAAAGGTTAGAACCAGATCCTTGACTATTGATTCTAATCTCCATGCTCCACTAGACAATGTATCATTTCATGATTCCTCCTATGTAAGTCAGTGGCAGTTTGTATATCATAGGCGTTTAGCTGTTGAAAGAAGTTTAAGTCTAGAAATGGTGGAATGTACTAATCTTATAAGAATGTTGTTGTGCCAGACTCTGACGAAAGTCTTGGCTTTTGATTCTGGTAGATCATGCTGATGTAATTTCCTTCTTTTTCTTTCTGTTTTTAAGTGAGGGCTATGCCCTGGATTTGTGATGCACCTACGTGTGCCTTGGTTTTGTAATCTCTGCACTCTACTACTCTGCTAATTCTCTCCATACTTATCTTTGAAAAATTTAATGGCTAAAAAGGGGGAGTAGATTTTGATTATGATTGATATTCTGATTATGATTGATGGTCTGTGTGTTGTGTTACTAGAAGAGGTAGGTAGCTACATTTGAATCTACATATGGTGCATGTCTCTGTGAATGAATGTTATACTATCTATAGCTTAGTAGTACTGTGTGTGAGTATACCTATATGCATGAAGTAAGGGGGAGATAAATATATGTGTGGTATGCATGAAGTAAGGGGGAGTGAAATGAATGTGATGAGATGTTTGATGTTGCCTCATCCAGGATACCATCCAGTATGACTGAATGGAGAATTTATTTTTCTCTATTTTACTGGAATTTTTATATATGTGTGATGTTTATTTATTGTTGAAGACTTGTGTGAGAATTTATTTTTCTCCAAGTATGTGAATCCACTTAGAGAGTTTCTTTCTCTCTGATGTTGTTCTCTCTGAAGATTAAAATGTGCTTATTCCGCTGGCAAAAATCTCTGATGGTTCGTACATATTTTTGATGGAATAATAGCTCTATTGTATTCTATCATTGTGTTGTGTGTTCATGATGTGTTTAAACAAAAACAGATCTACATCTTTTGATAATCTGCCTAATATTGTTTTGAGCCAAAATTTGCCAACGGGGGAGTTTGTTGGGTTTTTGAAATTGGCTTAATTTTGCAAAAACAACATTTAGCCAGATGTAGTGGCAGATGTGTCTACATATGGAACAACATCATAAAGCCTGAAGATATGAAGAGTTTGTTACACGCGCTATCCTTCAAGCCTATCTCTTTAGCGCCATGTTAGCGCATTACTTGTTCCTCAAGATATGGAACTCGCTTATTTACTGAATTTATCCGATAGTATATAATGTCTAAAATATACTCCTATATTTTAGGATATTATTGGATTTGCTTGACCAAAACGTTTGTATCGGATATACTATAGTTTGAACTTATTTTTTAAGGCAAAAATCAAGGAACCAGCGTGGCTGGTTTGTGTGTTATATATATTGAAGACCATAGACAGTTTTAGGTTACTGAAACTCTTGTGAAGAAATATATTATTTGTGTATAGGGTTTTAGCGTTTTGTCTTGTTTTATTGTGAGCCTAACTAGTATCACTTTGATACTTGCTTAGGACTGAGTCCTTGTGTTGTAAGGCTGTTTAGTCTACTCCAAAGCTTTTAAGCACGGAGATAGGTTACTGTTTGAAGAGTGTCTTCAGTGTTCTCAAGGTTAGATCAATCACACTGGTTGTGTGGTTAAGAGGAGGAGGGACAAGGGTCTCTGATCTAGGTGGTCCTATGTTGAAGGAAGCACGGGTAGTAACTAGGTGACGAAGTGTAAACGGGTCGTTTGCTGGAAACTTCTAACTAGTTTTATCATAGTGGATTCTCTCCTCGAGTAGGTCGTGTTATACGCCGAACTGGGTTAACAAACTCCTGTGTATCTTTAATTTCCAGTTGTTTACTTTTTGCATAATATTCAATCTGCTGTGAACGTTGTAGTCTCAAAGGTAGGCACATCAGGTACCCCATTGCTACGCCAGAATTTCAGGATTAAATTTAAAATTAAGAATATAATTTTGTATGGACTAAAAAACATATTTAACTCTATTTCAAATATTAGATTTTAGTATGTAACGTCCGCTCAAAATTGGACGATCTTAAATGTTTGACTGCGTGACAATAGATTTCTGTTGGCCACAGAGAAAATGGGTCTCCTTCTTTTATGAGACCTTAGGATGTCTACATATGAGATTTGTTATGTTGTGAGACTTTACATTAATCAAATTTCTCCCCGTCAGTGAGAAGCAAAACTGATTAATGGAATATACATTAATGAAGTAGTAAAAATGACGTATGTGTCTCTCCTTATTTTATCCCTTCCCGTAAACTTATTCTTTTCATCTTACCAAATTAAAAAATGTTTTGAAATTAACTTTTTTTTTTGTTTTGTTACAACTTTGAAATTGAAATTCTGTTACGTGAGGGACCAATGTGGTGCACGATGTTGCAACACTGGTCCTCCTGGACACACGATAATTAAAGACAGAATTTTAAATAACACAAGTTATTGTTAACCCAGTTCGGTGCAACTCACCTACTCTGGGGGATACCAATCCAGGAAGGAAATCCACTGTGGTAAAGTAGTTCAAAGCTCTCCGCAAACGCCCTGTTTACAGCTTATCACCTAGCAACTACCCCTATAGATTTCTACTCAAGAGCGTCCTAAGTATGAGACCCCTCTCACTTCCCCTCAACCACACAACCTGTGGATTTTTTAATTTTGTACCTAATAAACAAATCAAAACTCCGTGCTTACAAGCTTAAGAGTGATTTATGATTACAACAATTCTTAATCAAGTATCAATCGTGATACTCAAAAGAATAACTAGGATCACACTAAATCCTAGGCCTAAAACTTCTCAATCGCTCTATAGCGTTTGTATCTTCAATGGTTTCAGGTGCTCTTCAACGAATGAAGCTTGCTTCTTTATATAGAGTCTTGAATCTCCTTGGCTTCATGAAGAATAGGATCGGTTGTTGCAAACTTATCTTTGATTTAAATCCGTTTGCCTAAAAAGATAATTTGTTACACAAACAATTAATATTTGTTTGTTTTATCTGTTTAAATCTCCCATTGTAGATCATCGATCCTCTTGACCAAACAAATAATATTGATTTGTTTTTATCCTTTAACAAACAAATAATATTGATTTGTTTTTATCTTTTTCCAAACAAATAATATTTGATTTGTTTTTATCCTTTTAAAACTCCAGCTGTAGATCTTCAATCTTCAGCTGACAAACTCGTTCCTTGTTGAATAAGGAAGAACAAGTTTGTTTCTTCAATTCTTCAAACATATCCGCGCGCTAGATCAAGATAAGGAAAAGGCGCGTTGTCGCGGTGATTTTTGGATGTCGAGTTATTAATTAACTTCGAATCGCAATTTAATGTTCCACCACCGATCTTTAATTTATTCAATGGAAAGGGAAAAAGTTCGAAAAAACCCTATTTTTTAGAGAACAAGGTTCAGGGGTTGGTTATACGAAGGAAGATATTAGCACCCTAAGTATCTATAGTACTCTATAGGAACCTCATGATTTTATTTCTAACTTTGCGCTTAATTTTATTGCTTGTAAAAATGTATAAGTGTGAGAATTAAAGTGATGATAAAAAAAAGTTTAAAGTGATGAAAAAGAAGAAAAATGTTTTTGTTGATTTTATTGATTGGAGAGACAAGTCTCATGCCTACGTACCCGAGGGATCAAACCACCGTAGTTCGGGATAAAAGTTACGAGTAAATTTGTTTGTTTAATTTTAAGTTTTTTTTTTAAAAATGGTTTTAAAGACAAAAGCCAAAAGTGGCAAAATGTGAGTTTGATTGATGTTAATTTGTGAAGAAAGTCAATATGATTAAATTGATTGAAGTTTGATTATGAAAATAAGACGCGGACACTTGGTTTAAAATCCAAGGTTTATTGAGAAAAGGTTTTGAGTGATAAAAGACACTTGGTTTAAAATCCAAGGTTTATGCATGATTTAAAAATGTATGAATGAAGAAAATGCACTTGGTTTAAAATCCAAGGTTTTTGGCGAGAAAAAGGATCACTTGGGTTAAAGTCCAAGGTTTTAGCGATAAAAGAAGCCGTTGGTTTAAAGTCCAAGGCACTTGGTTTAAAATCCAAGTTTGGGATAAAAAAGACACTTGGGTTAAAATCCAAGGTTTTCACGATAAAAGACGTCGTTGGTTTAAAGTCCAATGCACTTGGTTTAAAATCTAAGTTTTGCGACAAAAAGACTCTTGGGTTAAAATCCAAGGTTTTCGCGGTAAAAAGAAACGTTTGGTTTAAAGTCCAAAGTTTGAAAATGTTTGATGATGAAATGTTTTTGATGCTTTTCGATGATGTTGAAAATGAAATTGTTTTGACTTTTTTTTTTTGAAGAGGTGTTGACCTCATTTTTGAAAATAAAGTGATTAACTATTTTTGAAGAGGTGTTGACCTCATTTTTGAGAATAAAATGACTAATTATTTCAATTGGAATGCTGGGTTCCAAATTAACAAAAAGGGTAGCGCGAACAATAATACTAACGTCGCAACTAGCGAAATAAACGCGAAGACAATCCGTAATCATATTTTGATCAAAACGGTGTCTTTTCCCTCGGAATTAAATATGCTAATATTTGCGGAAAGCGATAAATAAATATGCATGAGATGCAAGTTTTTTTATTTATAGTATACACTAATTACATTCTAAGGTATTTGCAAGAAAAATAAATATGAAATGAATGCAAGATGATGCTATGCGATTTTATTTAAATTTACATCAAATCCTAAAAATACAATCTAATGCAAAAAATAAAAACAGAAGGGGGTGCAAATAACAATAAAAACAGAAAGGGGGGTGCAAATAGAAACTCTGGGCCCAAGCCCAGCTGGGGGGCGTGGCCCAGAGGGGGGTGTGTGAAGAAAAAAGTAAAAATCAGATCAGAGCCGTCTGATTGATCAGACAACTCTGATCTGATCACAGACAAAAGGAATCTAACACACATGATCAAGATCAGAGAGGATACAGGCGCGCAGGTGCACCGTAAGGTCGTGCACCTGCGCGCACAGGATCGAAACAGAGTATATAAATACAAAAAACCCTAAAACAAAGACATAAAACTCTCTTCTCTCTTCTTCTTACCTTCGCCGCCGCCGGCCATTCTACTTCCTCTCTCTCGGTTTTAAACCATTTCTTTCAGAAAACTCCATTTTTAGAAAGATTCAAATTCAAATACACAATTAATTTCAAAACACAAACCCAAATTCAACAAAACAATAAAACCTTTCCCTAGTCCAGATCAAACAGAACAGAAAAAGGGAACCAAAAAACAACCTTATACGCTTTTGATTCTCAATTCTATTCTTCTTCTTCTGTGTTTTTTCGTTTGGATATGGTTCCTGGGTTCGATTTGGGTTTCGGTTTTTTGGTTTTGATTTGTGGGTTTTCGGATTTGAGAAAGGTTTGGTGGTTTGGTTCTGATTTGGTTATGAATGGTTGATGAATAATTTGCTTTTGGTTTTTCTGTTTCTGGGGTTTGATGAAGATGTTGTTATTTTGGGTTCTGAGATTGAGAAAGCAGATGAAGATTTATTGGTTTTTCTGTTCTCTATTTTTGATTTCTGTTTTCTTTGATTTTTTGTGATTTTGATCTGAAGAAGATGAAGTTGCGGCTGTGAAATCTCTGACCTAGGGATTAGTGCAATTAATACTGTATATATACATTGTCAGAAACTAGGGTTTGGTAGATGAATAAGTTTTCTCATTTGGACAAAATTGCCCCTTTGGGCCTGGACAAAAAACACATATCTGGACTCTTTTTAAAAAACTGGCAAAAACACCAAAAAGGAAAAAAAACACAAATAGAAATAAAATTAAAATAAATAAATAAATATATATATATATATATATATAAAATAATAATAAATAAAAAACGAAATTAAATAATAATAATAATACCTCTCTGCCGAAATTTCGTCAGAAACGACAGAGGAAAAAAACAATTTCAATGCCGAACAAAAGCGATCGGTCAAAAAATGGGGTATGACAGATGCCCCTATTTAAGTTTCTTCCATCGGAGATAAAAAGAAAAAGATGATTTTTTATGATATTTTTGTTTTGGTTCGACGGTGGAAGAGACTTAAATACAGAGTACACCATTTTTTGACCGGAATAAACTATAAAATGCTATGATATAATGTTATGAATGTTATGCTTATGAATGTTATGTTGACAAGTGTTATATTTACAAAGTGTTTGAATGTAATGAAGATTATTTGATAGAGGTAATGAAGACAGAAAGCGATAAAGTCCTGTATGCGGACAGAAAGCAGTAAAGTCCTGTGTATGGACATAAGTAAAGACAGAAAGCAATAAAGTCCTGTGTGCGGACATAAGTAAAGACTGAAAGCAGTAAAGTCCTGTGTGCGGACATAAGCAGATAAAGTCCTGTGTGTGGACATAAGTAGATAAAGTCTTGTGTGCGGACAGAAGTAAAGACTGAAAGCGATAAAGTCCTGTGTACGGACAGAAGTATAGACTGAAAGCGATAAAGTCCTGTGTGCGGACAAAAGTAAAGACAGTGTCCACCAACATTGTGGGATGGTGAGGACAAGTAAAGGCAGTGTCTACCAACATTGTGGGATGGTGAGGACACAACGAGGAAATAAATTGTCTGTTGTCATTGTGGGACAGCGAGACATGACAAGAATATGTATTTGTCTGGACCAGACGCACTGGAGATGACTTCTTTTGGGAAAATTAACCACAAGTTTGCAGTTGATTGTTTGCAAAACTTACTATTTGAAATATGTTTGATGGAGACATCTCTGGACCAGACTCACTGGGGATGACTTTTTTTTGTGAAATATGTGTGATGGAGACATCTCTGGACCAGATACACTGGGGATGACTTTTTTTGGGGAAATTAACCATAAGTTTGCAGTTGATTGTTTGCAAAACCTGCTACTTGGAATATGAATGATGGGGACATCTCTGGACCAGACTCACTGGGGATGACTCTTTTTTTTGTAATGTATGATTGATGGAGACATCTCTGGACCAGATACACTGGGGATGACTCTTTTTTTGTGAAATATGTGTGATGGAGACATCTCTGGACCAGATACACTGGGGATGACTCTTTTTTTGTGAAATATGTGTGATGGAGACATCTCTGGACCAGATACACTGGGGATGACTCTTTTTGTGATGTATTGAAGCAAGACACATGATGGTCAATGTGGTATGTATGGATGATTTTGTGTGTATGTTACATGTAAATATGAATGTATGTATACATATGTGAATGATTGTATGTATGTATGTATGATTGTATGTATGTAAGTATGAATATGTGAATGATTGTATGTATGTATGTATGTATGTATGTCTGTATGAATGTATATTATGAAGCTTGTATTTGTATGATTAAATGGTATTTGTACATGACTCGATGAGACAAAAGATTTGATCAGATAAAATGAGCAATGGACCGACGTATCTGTACAACCACTCGATAGTTCTCCATTGGGGACAACACTCCTACAGGTGGAATAAATCAAATTCTCGGAGTAAAACCCGGTATGGTATGTCAATCCATGGTAAGAATGATTGCTTCTTGGGGTAAAGCTCGTCAGTCAAAGGTTTGGCAGAAGTCTCCATTTTGTACATTGAAACCGAATATTTTCTCATGGTCTTGTTTCGACAGTCATGCTTTTGCTTTGCTTTTTTTGTTCCTTTTTGGAATCCCTAACTTTTGCCTGGATCGCCCTTTCAGGTTTTCAATCCACCGGGAATATATATCTCTTTTTTGTTTTGCCCCTAATTTTTCCCTAGACCGCCCTTTCGGGTTTTCAATCCACCGGGAATATATATCTCTTTTGTTTTGCCCCTAATTTTTGCCTGGACCGCCCTTTCGGGTTTTCAATCCACCGGGACGCTCATTTTTGCCTAAGCCGCCCTTTTGGGTTTTCAACTTAGCGAGCTATTCTTTTTTGCTATTTTTCTTTTTGCCTTTAATTTTATTTTTTTTATCGAAAGAAACAAGACTGGTATGCTGATGTGCAAACTTCTCCAAGAGATGCCATTTGCTGGTGATATGCAAACTTCTCAAAGAGATGCCGTTTGCTGATGAATGAGCCTCCTAAAACGGGTCTCAGCTTCTTTTTCACTGGGGAAAAGAAAATCATACAAACTACTTGAAGATAACCACTTGCTGGAGATTATCAGAGAACAGTCAAGTTCAGTATTCAATTAAGGAATGTTGGATCACATGCTCAACATATCATAGTAACATACATATCTGTAAGAACCCAAAATATCAACTCGATGATTATTGGCTCAAGGAGGAAAAGACATAACAACTATCTTGGCGGATCTGGATTGCCCCTGGAAACCACTTCAGGTGCCCCAAGTGAGTGAAACATTGACTTCGAATCCTTGAAGGGTATGTCACTGTATGTAAAGTCTTGCCCATGATTGGCAGGTTCCTGAGGTAATTTGCCCCAAGTTAGGAGCGCTTTGAATTGATTTGTCCTTGATTAGACCATTTGATTAAATTTCTTTGATGCCAAATATAAATTTGTAAACAAAATTGTTTCTTTTAAAAAGTGTTTCTAATGTAATGTACATGCAGATTTTGGAATCGCAAAACTTTATATAAAACACATGTGGTGTGTGTAAAAGATTGTTACTCAACAAACAGGTGGAGTCAGTTTTTAACAATAATTTTGCTGATTATGCTTTCAAAGTAAACCTAGCTTCAATTAGGTCTTTTGAGGGTTATAACGTGGCCTGGTTCATGGTTATGAAAAAAAAAGATTATTAGGCTCAAAATTCTGTTTTAACCCACCCACTTATTTTTGATGTCCTTCATTCCTATATTCAATTAATTCATCAGACACGCTTTGGTTGACAAAAGGATTTCCTTTGATAATGATGTCTGAGGTTGATGTTTTGGTTGAAGTTTTGATGAGATTCTTGTAGTGACAGTCACTTTTTCATTCACAAGCTTGTTTTCAATGTTTGCTCTTAATCCCTTATTTTTGCATGGACCAATTCTTTTGGATTTCGCGATCCATCGGGATGCACTAAATTTTGCCTAAGTCTATTTTTTGCCTAGCGGGCTTTTTGTTGTTTTTGTTTTTGTTTTTGTTTGTGTTTTTTGTTTTTGTTTTGGATGTTTGTGACTGCCACATGCTATTGTGAGTTTTGTCTACTCATGACTTCTTGTATCTCAGACTAATTGATCCTCTTGTATTGGGATGTGTCATTGAATTAATTGAAAGACTACCCTGCCCCGGGTTAAGATTAAGGGTTTTTTTTTTATTATAGAAAGAACACCAACTTCTGGCCCAAAGGGGTTGACCACGGATTATCTCCTTATTTCTCCGGTGTTTGAGAAGCGAAACAATGCCTTACATCATCAACCGGGTCTTACTAATGAAAGCATATATCATCACATATCAACAATTTTAAACATTTAGTTTACATCATTCTCCCCTCAAGTTTGTTAACAGGAAAAGTGCAATAGAAAAATATTGTCATTTATGATGGCACAAGAAAAGAGTGAATACGAATGGATGGATTCCAAAATATGCATGCTCATTGTTTAGAAATATTAATTAAAAGATACAACTTAAAAATGAAAATAAATGCTTGGCAAGAAAGAAATTGTAATTGGATCATAAAAGGCCTAGTGATCCTAAGGACAACCTTCTTGATAATCCTGAAAATGACGGAGGACCCATGATTAAGCTGAGGATGAACTTTGGACGTTCGAGCTTGGATCATTAAAAGATAACATGTTGATACGGACCACATTCTGAACCTCCTTCTTAAGGGCATAGTAGTGTTCAACATCATGACTGGGTGCCAACACTTGGTGGAAAGCACATGTAAGATCAGTTTGGCATGGATGACACCTGTTCATGGAGCATCTGATTCTCTCCTTCGAGGTTTTCCATTTTCCTCTTCAAATTAGATCGAGTATTGTGGATACAAGTTGCTTTGTACTGAATACGCCGAGCCACATGACTTGGACAGAGAGGAAAGAAAGGACCTGAGACTCGATTTTGAAACTTTATGAATGCAGTATGATGCATGATATATGTTATGCTAAAATATGCAATGCGTTTTTTTTGTTATCGAAAGACTTATCCCAAATTAGTTGTAAACATTTAGACAAGGATTTTGTAAGGAGAAAAAAGAGAAAAATTTATTATGTGTCATTTGGAATGAATGTTCTCTATAATGTTTACAAAGAATTTGTTTAAGTTCTTCGATATCGGATGAGGAAAAACAATTTATGAATGAGTGCATGCATGCATGATGCAGAAAACATGGTGGGGTTAAAGTATAATGTTGGAGTCAAAGGTGAAACCCTCCCATATGGTATGTACTAGGGTTTATTTGTACCTGCATGACGGGTTCTACAAAGTTCCCAAAGTCATCGACCATCTCATGGATATCACTGGGTTACGGGACTACTCTCGTTTCGATAACATCCACGGGATAATCTCGTTTGAGTGTAGTTTCGCGTGACGACTAAACTCAAGACTACTCTTGATTTAGCCACCGCACTACGTCCTAAAATGGCCAAGATGGGTTAAAGGTAATTCTAAAGGTTCTCAGCTTCGCCAGACACTCACATTGAAAACAATACCATCATCATGACTTTTCAAGACAACGAGTACTACCGTCGTGAGGCCTCCACCGAGCGGGATCATATCACATGTGCTTCATAATCCAGACTACTATGGACATGTCACTATGATTTCACCCCATCCTATCTTATTGTGACACTCAAGCCCGGGTTAGGACTTATCTCACCGCTCAATAATCAACCCCAAGCACGTATATACAAACATATATTTAAAAAAAAAGCGCAAAAAAAAAGATCAAAACACAAGTTAAGTTCAACCCGCTTGGTTGTCCCCAGTGAAGTCGCCATTTCTGTCGCGGTGATTTTTGGATGTCGAGTTATTAATTAACTTCGAATCACAATTTAATGTTCCACCACCGATCTTTAATTTATCCGAGGGAAAGGGAAAAAGTTCGAAAAAACCTATTTTTTAGAGAACAAGGTTCGGGGGTTGGTTATACGAAGGGAAGATATTAGCACCCTAAGTATCTATAGTACTCTATAGGAACCTCTTGTTTTTATTTCTAACTTTGCGCTTAATTTTAATTGCTTGTAAAAATGTATAAGTGTGAGAATTAAAGTGATGATAAAAAAAAGTTTAAAGTGATGAAAAAGAAGAAAAATGTTTTTGTTGATTTTATTGATTGGAGAGACAAGTCTCATGCCTACGTACCCGAGGGATCAAACCACCGTAGTTCGGGATAAAAGTTACGAGTAAATTTGTTTATTTAATTTTAAGGTTTTTTTTAAAAAATGGTTTTAAAGACAAAAGCCAAAAGTGGCAAAATGTGAGTTTGATTGATGTTAATTTGTGAAGAAAGTCAATATGATTAAATTGATTGAAGTTTGATTATGAAAATAAGACGCGGACACTTGGTTTAAAATCCAAGGTTTATTGAGAAAAGGTTTTGAGTGATAAAAGACACTTGATTTAAAATCCAAGGTTTATGCATGATTTAAAAATGTATGAATGAAGAAAACGCACTTGGTTTAAAATCCAAGGATTTTGGCGAGAAAAAGGATCACTTGGGTTAAAGTCCAAGGTTTTAGCGATAAAAGAAGCCGTTGGTTTAAAGTCCAAGGCACTTGGTTTAAAATCCAAGTTTGGGATAAAAAAGACACTTGGGTTAAAATCCAAGGTTTCCTAATTACATTCTAAGGTATTTGCAAGAAAAATAAATATGAAATGAATGCAAGATGATGCTATGCGATTTTATTTAAATTTATATCAAATCCTAAAAATACAATCTAATGCAAAAAATAAAAACAGAAGGGGGTGCAAATAACAATAAAAACAGAAAGGGGGTGCAAATAGCAACTCTGGGCCCAAGCCCAGCTGGGTGCAAATGCTATGTGATCAGACAGCTCTGATCTGATCACATGCAAAAGGAATCTAACACACATGATCAAGATCAGAGAGGATACAGGCGCGCAGGTGCACCGTAAGGTCGTGCACCTGCGCGCACAGGATCGAAACAGAGTATATAAATACAAAAAACCCTAAAACAAAGACAGAAAACTCTCTTCTCTCTTCTTCTTACCTTCGCCGCCGCCGGCCATTCTACTTCCTCTCTCTCGGTTTTAAACCATTTCTTTCAGAAAACTCCATTTTTAGAAAGATTCAAATTCAAATACACAATTAATTTCAAAACACAAACCCAAACTCAACAAAACAATAAAACCTTTCCCTAGTCCAGATCAAACAGAACAAAAAAAGGGAACCAAAAAACAACCTTATACGCTTTTGATTCTCGATTCTATTCTTCTTCTTCTGTGTTTTTTCGTTTGGATATGGTTCCTGGGTTCGATTTGGGTTTCGGTTTTCTGGTTTTGATTTGTTGGTTTTCGGATTTGAGAAAGGTTTGGTGGTTTGGTTCTGATTTGGTTGATGAATGATTTGCTTCTGGTTTTTCTGTTTCTGGGGTTTGATGAAGATGTTGTTATTTTGGGTTTTGAGATTGAGAAAGCAGATGAAGATTTATTGGTTTTTCTGTTCTCTATTTTTGATTTATGTTTTCTTTTATTTTTTGTGATTTTGATCTGAAGAAGATGAAGCTGCGGCTGTGAAATCTCTGACCTAGGGATTAGTGCAATTAATACTGTATATATACAGTGTCAGAAACTAGGGTTTGACAGATGAATAAGTTTCCCCATTTGGACAAAATTGCCCCTTTGGGCCTGGATAAAAAACACATATCTGGACTCTTTTTAAAAAACTGGCAAAAACACCAAAAAGGAAAAAAACACAAATAGAAATAAAATTAAAATATTAATATATATATATATATATATATATATATATATATATATAATAATAATAAATAAAAAAACGAAATTAAATAATAATAATAAAATAAAAATAATAATAATAAAAAGAAAATAAAATGAAACCAAATAAATGAGGTATTTTAAAATACCTCTGCCGAAATTTCGTCAGAAACGACAGAGGAAAAAAAACAATTTCAATGCCGAACAAAAGCGATCGGTCAAAAAATGGGGTATGACACGCGTTATCAGGCCGTGGTTCCCAATGTTACTGCATTGGAACCCACATTTGGCCTCAGGCTTATTTTACCAAAAATGAAGCCAATCTTCAAAACTCAACAATCTCCCCCTTTGGAAAATTTTTGGGCTAAAATAATCTAGCGCCTAGCCACTTGTTCTGGGAAGATAAACTCATCAGAGGCCTGCAGCGGATTCTTGTAGTCTTGGCCTCACACACACATGAGAGAAATAAACTCTCACAAATCAATCTCTTAGGAAGAAATAAACTTCCTCAGACTGAGAACATAAGTTCTCTCCGAGATTAATCAAGGAAAAATAAATTCCTTTAACAGTTGAGAAAATTAAATTCTCTTAGTGAAGTTCAAAGTCACATTGCAGGATGTGGTGACATTTGACTTCACATTCAGTATGCATCTTCATTTGAGAAAAATAAATTCTCACATGCATACACAACATCTTCAGATATATATATATATATATATATATATATATATATATATATATATATATATATATATATATATATATATTCTACTCCCCTTGTATTGCTGCCCTCTCCATGCATATATATATATATATATATATATATATATATATATATATATATATATATATATATATATATATATATCTCACTCCCCCTAAATATCATATCAGATACTTTAGGTATATAAACAACCACACATACATATACTACTCCTGTTTGCCTTATCAGAGTAATATTGGTCTTCATGTGGTTTCAGAGCTGATCAGAGCTGCTTTCATATGTCATATTCATAGACATATTATCTATGCTACTGCAGGTGGCAATGTGCAACACATTTCTGCCCACCTCAGACCAAAAAAGCTAGGATGTTACTCCCCCTTTTTAGCCATAAAATTTTGACAAATAAAGTCAAATATCCTGTAGCCACATCAGAAGTGTGGGAAGTGGGTACCCAATTTGCAGCTCCAATTCTGTTGAGGATGGCATACTTGGGTGTCAATTTTGTTGCAGACAGCTGCCCTTTCCTAGGCCAAACCTTCACTTGATTTCCAGTGATGGCCTTGCACACTTCATTATCAGACACCTCCAGCTCTGGTTGAGGGTCTTCACTTCTGCCAAGATACTTGTTAATCACAGTGGGGGAGAAATTCACACACTTGCCTCGGACATACACCTTTTGATATTCCCTGCTCATAGGGTCATCACAATCTTCAGGAATATTTGCTAAGAATTCCTTAACCAGCTTTTCAAAGCAGTCTCCAAATTCAGACACAGTCCTCCTCAGTCCAGCCTTCTTAATCAGGTTCATCACATCCCTGTTCTTCAAGGCTTCCTTGCTCAACTCTCTCTCAAGCCCTAGTCTTCTGTTGTAGACATAAGGCCATCTTTTTGTTCTTTGACTGTGTACTACATGTGGTGGAAGATGTGTCTACATCTGGATCTACATCTGATGTGTGTATGTGTTGATGAATATCCTATGATGTGATGGGCAGTAGTAGGTAGTTTGTGTGTGGTACTGGTATGCATGATCTGATGTATGGTGTGTAGTTATATTGTTGGCAGATGTATGTTGCATTGAGGGGGAGTAACACTTATTTGCTATGCATGTCGTAAGGGGGAGTAATCCTAATTTTTGTTGTATGTGTGATATGCACATGTTCAGGGGGAGTAAAGGTATATGATGATTCCCTGACATGTATGTATTCAGGGGGAGTAAAATTTGTGATGATATCCTGATGTGTATTGATTGAGGGGGAGCAATTTACATTTTATCCCAGAAGCTCTGCTGAATGCTACCTCATCCTGGTTACCATCCAGTTTTTCTGATTCTGAGTATGTTTGTGTGCTATATAGCTGAGAATTTATTTTTCTCGGTTGATTAGGAATTTATTTTTTCTATGTATCCCAGATGATGGACTCTGTTTTCCTGGTATGTTTGAGGGGGAACAATTGATACATGTGATGTATGTGATGAGGTGGTTGATGTTGCCCCATCCTGGATACCATCCAGAATGTCTAAATGGAGAATTTATTTTTCTCTATTTGACTGGAATTTTTGTTAGTCTTCTGATATGAAGTGTATTCTTTTTGAAGACTTATTGTGTGAGAAACTTAGTCTTCTGATGTGAAGTGGATTTTTTTTTTTTTTTTGAAGACTTATTGTGTGAGAAACTTACTTTTCTCCAAGAATGTGAATCCACTTAGAGAGTTTATTTCTCTCTGATGTTGTGCCCTATGAGACTAAATGTGTTTATTCCGCTGGTGCTAATCTTTGATGTTTCTCATATGATTTAACTCACTTGAAGTGAAGATGTTATAATCTTGGGTTCTATTCTCCTTTTTAGTTGTGTGTGTATGTTGACTTAAAGGAAGATTTGAACTGCATCTCTCCATAACTTGTCTGATATTTTTTTAGCCAAAATTTGCCAAAGGGGGAGATTGTTGGGTTTTGAAATTGGCTACATTTTGTAAAAACAAGATCAAGTCAGATGAGGGACAAGATGGGGCTACCTTTGGTACAACATCCTGAGGCCAGAATATGTGGAAAGTTTGTTACACAATATTAGTGCGCCTATTTTGTGAAGTAAATCCATTAAGCATTTTACTTGTTCCCCAAGACAAGTAACTAAGCTTATTTTCTGAGCATATCTTCTTTATGCATCGCCCATAAAGCTATTCCTTTATTTTAGGGTTTTGTTGGATTTATTTAAAACATATATTTTGCTATCGGATATGTTACAATTTTATATTATTTGTGAAGCCCAAATACAAGGAACTACCGTGGCTATTCAGGGCTATATATATTGAAGACCTAAAACCTATTTTAGTGACTGAAGCTCTTGTGAAGAATTGATTTCTTTGTCTAGGGTTTTAGCGTGTCAATTTTTTTATTGTGAGCCTATCTTGTATCAACTTGATACTTGCTTAGGACTGTGTTCTTGAGTTGTATTCTTTTAATCTACTCCTAAGCTTTGAAGTACGGAGATAGGTATTGTTTGAAGTGTGTCTTCACCAAATTGTTTGTTTGCTTACGATCACGCTGGGTGTGTGGTTAAGAGGAGAAGGGACGGGGTCTCTGATCTAGGTGGGCCTAGGTTGAAGATAGCACGGGTAGTGGCTAAGTGACGAAGTGTAAACGGGTCGTTTGCTGATAGCTTCTAACTAGTATTACCATAGTGGATTCTCTCCTGGATTGGTATCCCCCAGAGTAGGTCGTGTTAAACGCCGAACTGGGTTAACAAACACAGAGTGTTATTTTATTTCCAATTATTTATCGTTTATTATTTATTGCTTCTGCTGTAACCAGTGTAGTGTCAAAGATTGCCCCATCCGGTACCCCATTTGGACTACGCCAGAATTTCATATTTATAGCACTTAAGTTACCACAGTACAATGTTATCACATCTTGCCCCACATTGTACTCACTTAACATTTGCTTCATCCATAGGATCTGAGAGCAACTACTACCAGCTGCAATATACTCTGCCTCAACTGTGGATAGTGATACACTATTTTGTTTCTTGCTGAACCAGGAGATTAAGTTATTCCCCAAAAATAAACATCCACCTGAGGTACTCTTTCTATCATCTGCACTTCCTGCCCAATCTGCATCACAGTACCCAACCAACTTTAAGTCTTCACTATGGGAGTACATGATGCCATAGTTGCATGTTCCACTCACATACTTGAGAATTCTCTTGACTTGTGTGAGGTGGCTCATCTTTGGTGCAGTTTGATATCTAGCACACACTCCAACTGCAAAGGAAATGTCTGGCCTACTAGCAGTGAGATATAGAAGGCTTCCTATCATGCTTCTATACTGACTTTGATCTACATCAACACCTTTCTCATCTTTGGTGAGTTTTAAGTGTGTTGCTGCAGGAGTCCTTTTGTGACTAGCATTCTCCATCCCAAACTTCTTCACAATATTCTTGGCATATTTGCTTTGAGAGATGAATATTGTGTCTTCCATTTGCTTGATTTGTAGCCCAAGGAAGTAGGTCAGCTCTCTTACTAAGCTCATCTCAAATTCAGACTGCATCTGATGGACAAAATGTCTAACCATTGTGTCTGACATTCCTCCAAAGACAATATCGTCCACATAAATTTGTGCAATCATGAGCTTTCCTTTCTCTTCTTTGACAAACACGGTTTTGTCTGTCTCTCCTTTCTTGTAGCCATTCTTCACTAGGTATGTTGTCAATCTTTCATACCATTCCCTTGGAGCTTGCTTTAGGCCATAAAGCGCCTTCTTTAGTTTGTATACATGATCTGATAGGTGGGGATCTACAAACCCTTTAGGCTGCTCCACATATACTTCTTCCTTAAGGTACCCATTTAGGAAGGCACTCTTTACATCCATCTGGAACAATTTGAACCTCAGAATACAAGCAACTCCTAATAGTAACCTTATGGACTCAAGGTGTGCTACTGGAGCAAATGTTTCATCAAAGTCTACTCCTTCAATCTGAGTATAACCTTGAGCAACTAGTCTTGCTTTGTTTCTGGTGATAGTTCCCTTTTCATCAGACTTGTTCTTGTAAACCCACTTAGTGCCAATGATATTTACACCTTTGGGTCTCGGAACTAAGTCCCACACTTCACTCCTCTTGAACTCATTCAGCTCCTCTTGCATTGAATTGATCCAAAATTCATCTGACAGAGCTTCTTTCACATTCTTTGGTTCATTTTTGGATACAAAACATGAGTTGGCCACTAGCTCATTAGATCTCCTTGTAGTGATGCCTTGATCTGGATTTCCAATGATGATTTATTTAGGATGATTCTTCTGAACTCTGATAGATGGACCTTTCTTGGATGGTTGACCTTCTGTTTCTGAGTCAGTTCCTTCTTGAGTCTCTTGATCTTCAGTGCTGTCGATCGGGGGCCCTGATGTGTCAACTTTTGGGACCGCATTTGGTACCTTTAAGTCCATATGGAGTAGTTCAAGTACTTTGGTCGTGGTATGATGTTCCAACCTTGGGTGCAACATTTTGGTCTGCTTCCCTACTTGACACTCTCCACATATGCTTCCTTCTTCAATACTGAGCTTGGGTATTCCTCTTATGGCATCTTTAGCTATAATCCTCTTCATTCCTTTGAGGTGCAAATGCCCAAGCTTTTGGTGCCACAACCTTACTTCATCCTCATTGCTAAGTAAATTAGTGATAGATGAGCGTGTTGTTTCCTGAGGAATCCATAGTTAGCAATTATCCTTGGATCTTGCTCCCTTCATGATCACTGTATTTTTGTCATTAGTGATCAAACATTCACTCTTGGTGAAGTTCACCTTCAGCCCTTGGTCACATAACTGACTTATGCTTATCAAGTTAGTAGTCAGTCCTCTTACCAATAGTACATCATTGAGCTTTGGTAATCCTTTGTTGATTAGATTTCCAATCCCCTTGATTTCTCCTTTTGCTCCATCTCCAAAGGTTACAAAACTGGTGGTGTATGGATTTATTTCATTGAAATGGTCTTCCTTTGCTCCTCATTTGTCTTGCAAAGTTCTCCACTTTTGATGCACAGCTCCTTGTAGGTTGCAGCAAGTTTATTATAGGAGATATCATCATCAGAATCTGAGTCTGACAGGCATCTTCCAGTCATGACATTGACTGATTTGGTTCCTTCATCGTCACTATCAGAGTCTTCTTCTTCAGACCAGGATATAACATTTAGAGCTTTCTTCTGCTTCTTCAGATAGGTTGGACATTCTGGCCTTATATGTCCATAGCCTTCACACTCATGGCACTGAATTCCTTTGCCTTGATTGGATCTGTCTTCAGTTCCTGACTTCCTTGATGTACTGCCTTGTCTGCTGATGTCGGGCTGAATATGCTTCACATTAGGCCTGACTTCGCCCTCCTTAGTATTTTGTTGAATTGTCTTCTAAGTAATACTAGGGCATCTGAGATGCTTTCATCAGCTTCTTTGTCACTCTCTGACTCTTCATCAGCATTGGAAACAAAAGCAATGCTCTTGTTCTTCTTTTCAGTTATGTCTTTCATAGAGAGTTCAAAGGTTTGAAGGGAACCTACTAGTTCATCCAGTTTCATGCTTCCTATTTCTCTGAATTCTTCAATGGCAGTGACTTTCATGTCAAACCTGGGTGGTAAGGATCTGAGGAGTTTTCTTACCAGTTTTTCTTCAGGTATTTTTTCACCTAAAGAATCAAAGGTGTTTGCATAGTCAAGTATGCTCATGTGAAAGTCATGCACTGTTTCTTCTTCTTTCATCTTCAGACTTTCAAACTGGGTGGTTAGAATTTGGAGTCTAGACATCTTCACCTTGCTTGTTCCTTCATGAGCTGTGATGAGGATTTCCCAAGCTTCTTTGGCTGTTGTGCATTGTTTGATCAGCCTAACATGTTTTTGTCAACTCCATTGAATAAAGCATTTAATGCTTTTGAATTTCCCAGTGCTAGTGTGTCTTCTGCAGATGTCCATTCTTCTTCTGGTTTCAACTCCTGAGTATCGGCTCTGTTTGCACCTTTGACCTTGGGGTGCTCCCATCCTATGAGAACTGCTTTCCAAGTCCTGCTATCAAGGGACTTTAGGAATGCAATCATCCTTCATCCTTGATTTCCAATAATCAAAGTTTGAGCCGTCCAGAAGTGGTGGTCTGTTCATGAGTCCTCCTTCTTTGTCCATCTTGCCAGAAAGTATCTTCCCTGGAGCTCACCCAATCACCTAGGGTGCCTGCTCTGATGCCAATTGAAATTCTGGCACGTGAGGGACCAATGTTGCAACACTGGTCCTCCTGGACACACAATAATTAAAGACAAAATTTTAAATAACACAAGTTATTGTTAACCCAGTTCAGTGCAACTCACCTACTCTGGGGGATACCAATCCAGGAAGGAAATCTACTATGGTAAAGTAGTTCAAAGCTCTCCGCAAACGCCCCGTTTACAGCTTATCACCTAGCAACTACCCGTATAGATTTCTACTCAAGAACGTCCTAAGTATGAGACGCCTCTCACTTCCCCTCAACCACACAACCTGTGGATTTTTTAATTCTGTAACTAATAAACAAATCAAAACTCCGTGCTTACAAGCATAAGAGTGATTTGTGATTACAACAATTCTTAATCAAGTATCAATCGTGATACTCAAAAGAATAACTAGGATCCCACTAAATCCTAGGCCTAAAACTTCTCAATCGCTCTATAGCGTTTGTATCTTCAATGGTTTCAGGTGCTCTTCAACGAATGAAGCTTGCTTCTTTATATAGAGTCTTGAATCTCCTTGGCTTCATGAAGAATAGGATCGGTTGTTGCAAACTTATCTTTGATTTAAATCTGTTTGCCTAAAAAGATAATTTGTTACACAAACAATTAATATTTGTTTGTTTTATCTTTTTAAATCTCCCGCTGTAGATCATCGATCCTCTTGACCAAACAAATAATATTGATTTGTTTTTATCCTTTAACAAACAAATAATATTGATTTGTTTTTATCTTTTACCAAACAAATAATATTGATTTGTTTTTATCTTTTTCCAACAAATAATATTTGATTTGTTTTTATCCTTTTAAAACTCCAGCTGTAGATCTTCAATCTTCAGCTAACAAACTCGTTCCTTGTTAAATAAGGAAGCGCAAGTTTGTTTCTTCAATTCTTCAAACATATCCGCGCGCTAGATCAAGATAAGGATAAGGCGCGTTATCAGACCGTGGTTCCCAATGTTACTGCATTGGAACCCACGTTTTGCCTTAGGCTTATTTTACCAAAAATGAAGTCAATCTTCAAAATTCAACATAAATTAACTTTAAAAATCATTAAAATAATTAAATATGTTAATTTATTAAAAAAAATTGAAAAAACCAAATCCCAACCATCCTCTTTCTCCAACTCTATGAACTCAATATTAGATCAATTCAATTGAAGAAGAATGAAAATTGAACAAAGGTTGTTTTTCTAACCTGCAACTAAAACATTAATTCAATCCAAAAAAACTCTCACCTCATCATTAAACATCTAGTAAATATGTAAGCAATTAATTAGTGTGGATTAGAGTAAAACTATTGTCCATCATATTCAATTCTATGAATAACAAAGATGTATTATCATAGATACCTTAGAAGTAAATAAATCTCAAAAGCTAAACATATTTTTGTTACATAATAATATATTAACCAATCTTATTTATTAGATATGATATTGTGTTTTCTCAAATACAAAATAATTGGTGTTTTAGCAACAAGATTAGAGATTCATATCACTTTAATGGAAAGCTCATGCAACAATATGGGGGATTATAACAAGCAGGTCGGATACATATATCTTTAAAATCAGGGCAACAAAATGGTCCATTAATGCCTCCAATAGCACCTGTACCTGTAATGGCAACAAGAAACACCACCAACATCAAAAACATCTTCAACATAGTCTCCATTATAACCAAGCTTTGATTCGAAAAGAGAAATAATGTGTAGTGAGTGGTATGTTAGAGAAATGTGTATGTATTTTATAGGCAAAGGGAGAATCTTTTGCAATATTATAATTGATAATATTTTGAAAAAATTGGTCAAGAAAATATTTAAAAATTAAGTGTGAAAACCTTAATATTTTATATTTTTTTTTACTAAAAATATTTTTATCATATTAGGTATTTCATTTAATAACATCTCAAGTGTAATGTACAATTGAGGTGTTATTATATATAAATATTGCATTTAATAACATCATATATTTTTTTGTTAAAGTAGTTAAGTGGCTAAACATTCCACCCTAAAGGTGAATAAGTTGAGTGTTTGGGGTTCGAACTTCGGCCCCGCATGTATAATGCGAATCTTTTCGGTCAAGATATTTTTTTTAATATGGTATACAAAATATTAAAATTAATATTTTATCACATTCATTTATGGTTAAATATGTAAATATTATATTTAATATATTACTAGTTTTGAAATATAAAATTGGCTTAGTAAAATATTAGGGTTATTATTTAAGTATTACTTTTTGACTCATTAGTTATAATTAAAAATACTAGACTACTACCCGTGCGATGCACGGGTCATTTAGAATGTTATATATAACATTCAATTTAGTTTTATTGTTCTTTGTAGATATATTTAAATATAATATATAACATTTAAATACTATTTGTAGAATATCGAAAAAATGAAGTTAGGAAATATAAATATATAACAAAAACAAAAGGTGCAAAAAAATATTAAAAAAAATCCACCAAAAATCCAATTTTTACATCATATTTAGTCATTGTATTTTTAATTTTAAGGCAAAATTGGAGCAATCGTGAGAAAATGATAGGAGGTCAGTTGATTCCGGAAGATCATTACAAAAATATGATGCAACATTACATTTATCCAAATTAAATTTCATAGGAGGAGTGAACTTAGGAGGATGAATAACACAATCAATTTTGTCCTTTAAAAACAGTTCAAACAAACGCATCCAAGTTTATAATAAAACCACTCAAGTACCATACTGGTTAATATAAAAATCACGCATTGCAGGTCATCCATGTGTAAAATATATATTGCTGTTAATTTTTTCAACTAAAACTTCAAATTGATTTCCGTTATAAGTGTAACATAACGATGTGCGTTGTCACAAAAATCAGATGCAAACATTTTTGGTAACATGATAGTGCCCTAAAATAAAAACAATAACAGTGTTAGATATTTGTGTAGCGAATCGCGGTGATGTTTTTTTAACAATGTATTTGAATTAAATTAGGGTTAATTATGGTTAGCTGGAGGAATATATATCTTTTATATGTTATTAAATAGATCTTATTTAAGTAAAAATATATATTGAATATTAAAAAAACTCAGGTAGATCAAATAAAAATAATTTAGGTTAGAAAAAATTCTTTGAATGTTTGATGTAAAAAAGAAGTTAATTCAGGTAGATCAAATAAAAATAATTGGATTAGAAAAAATAGATTGAATGTGTGATGAAAAAATAAATGGGGTTGATTTTCATGTAAACAAAATCAGGCATTATTCACGGTTCGATCGCCCGCAACTGCGATCGAGATGAGGCAGGAACCTCTTGATGGTAGAACTGACCCCCGAACCAGATTAAACTGGTGGTGGAAAAAAAGAAAGGCATTGTTATTGAGAAAAAATATGTAGGATTTGAAAAAATATATGTATATATTATAAAGATTAAATGTGTGTTGGAAAAAAAATGGAGTTGATTTGTAGGAAAGCAAAATTAGGCATTGAAAGTCGTAGTTATTAGTTGGTGTAAACAAAATTTGTCAAATGAATTTAAATAGCTTAGTGGTATATGAATTAACTAATTGTGAGAGGACATGAGTTCGATTCTAGGTGAGGAAATTTTTAACATTTTTAATAATTAAATTAAGATTTAAGTAAGGTTAAATTAGGGTTACTTGAAGACTTAACTACTTTTATATATATAACTAGACTCCAACCCGTGCATTGCACGGGTTTTGTGGAGTGTCAGTTATACGATTTAAATTAGTATAAGATTATAAAAAAATCACATATAGAAATCACATAAAATAGTCTAAGATTATAAAATAAAATAACAATCGAAAAAATGGGATATATTTAAGGCAACTTTTATATTTTATTTGTTATGATTTATTTTTGCGAGACAGAATATTTGTTGTTGACAAAGTGGGATATATTTAAAAATGAAAAGTCAATCGAAAAATAAAAAATGTTGCATAATTATCATATATATGCCATAACAACTGGTTTTATTTGTATGTGTAAGGCAAATTTTTTTTTTTTTGCCAAGGCAAGATTTTATATTTTTAGTTGGACGCAATTTTGTTGAATAAAAGTAAAATATCAGAATTGATAACCAATATGTTCAATTTTTTATAAGAATAACCAATGTTCTATTTGTTGATCGAATATATTAATTTATTTAAAATTTGTTATCCTAAATATAAGAAAGCATAAAAACAATAAATATATTCAAGTCAAACATAAGAGAAAATAGATTTCAAATGGCTGGAAACTTTTGTATTTCTTCAAAATCATATTTTTCACTATAATTATCAGATTAATTGAAAAGTTAAAATACAAAAAATAAAAATAAAAAAAATAAATAAATAATTGATAAGGTTCCCAATTCAAAAGAACAACATTAACCATAAAGTTTAAGTATTAAGAATGAAGTATGGTTCCGTCATGTAAAAAGGAACATCTCTTTCATCTGTTCCATCTCCCAGGATTTACATCACCACCTAAAAAACATTGATCAACTTCTGTATACAAAAAAATTGGAACTTTTTACAACAAAAACAAATAAAATTAAACATCACTATACAAAAAACATCAATATACAAATGATACCAACATGACAGAAGTAACATCAGCAGCTAAAAAGCAACGATAAACTTCTCTCGATCCGTTGCAGGATTATGATTTAAAGGACCTATTATTGTATGAATAAAAAAAAGTAAGGAAAAATATAAAAATGTAATTATAAAGATAAACAACTAACACTTATAAAAATATTTTCAAACCTCTCAATAAATTTAGAGAAAGATTAGTAAAAGGATTAAGATTAACCATTTTCATTGTAGCAGTGAAGGAGAAACTGTCCACAGAACGAAAATAATATATGTGAGTTTGAGGGACGAAGGAGATAATAGATGAAATTTGTGAGGAAACAACAAATGAGCCGGTTAGACCGCAAACAACGACAATTGCAAACCTGTGAAATATACCGTTAAAAACCAGCATTGACATATATAAAAATACAAATATATAAAAACTTTCAAACAAACATAGACACTTAGGAAACTTTATTTGTAAATAAACCAATTCATAGACACATTCAAAGATAAAAAACTGAACTTTCTCTCAAACAAACATTGTTTGACTTCTAAAAAAAATCAACATGAATCATCAGCGTGAAATCAACGTGTATGTATATCAAATAAGTGATCATAAATTTTTGAGAGTTTGTTATGGTGTATATATAATATAATAATATGCGATATATTCAAAAGAGTTGGTTATGTTGCGTATGTATATCAAATAAGTGATCGTAAATTTTTGAGAGTTTGTTATGTTGTATATATAATATAATAATATGGGATATATTCAAAAGAGTTGGTTATGTTGCGTATGTATATCAAATAAGTGATCGTAAATTTTTGAGAGTTTTTTTATGTTGTATATATATATAATATAATATATTAATAATAATATATGGGATATATTTAAAGTTTTTTTTTCCCGTAGACATTAGACATATTACCCGTATTCAAGTATTATATAATAATAATAATATATAATAATAATAATAATAATATATAATATAATATAATATATAATAATAATAGTAGAAAGTTAATATAATAATATTTGTAGAAAGCTAATAATAATAATAAATAAATATTTAACATAGTGAGAGATTCCATATTTATTAGATGTTGATTGCAAAATAATAACATAATAATAATAATAATAATAATAATAATAAATAAATATTTAACATGATGAGAGATTCCATATTTATTAGATGTTGATTGCAAAATAATAACAACATAATTGATGTAGTGTAGTGGCAAAAAACACAAAATAGATCTTAAATGTTGCGGGTTTGATTCTCGGTGAGGCCTTTTTTAAATATTTTATTTTAATATTTTAGGGTAAAATGAGAGGGAAAAAGAGCGGGAAAAAAATTAGGGTTAAGAATAGCAAAACGGAACAAGCTTATAATATAAGAGATGATAAAATATATCACCTTTTTTTAGAAGGATAAAATTTAATTTAATACTTTATATATTATAAAGCCAACCACACGTGATCAAGAAGTGTTCTGGACCGGGCCTAAAGCAAGATACGCGAAGAATTCATCCTCTTACGCACCAAACTCGACCCATCTGAATACAAGTCCAAGGTTGCATCTCTCTGCCCAACAGTCAAGGAAGCCACTAATCTTACCTGATCAAGAAGTATACTCTCGAATGTGCTTATTTCAGTCTAACCACACCTCCAAAAGTATACTTCCCGATGTGTAAATCACACGTGAAATTTAAATGAGCCGTTCGATAATATATTTCCAAATAAAAAAAAATATATAGAAGTATGTTCAACAAATGAAATTCCTTAAAATATATAGAAGCAGCAATGAAAATCTTCTATGCATTTCAAACCACATGCTTGATTACAACACTACATTTTTGCAAGTATATGTTTTCACTCTAAAATCTAAATTGTTGCTATCCATATATACTTTACAAAAGAATTTGTATTTAATGTGAATTGATGTATCTCTAACTTACAAATCACATCAATCAAACCTCAAATAAGCTTATCAGATGAAGAATAATCATCTTTACTTGGATAAGATACAGAAGAGTCAATCCATGGTCCTTCTTTACTATTTGGTAAGAATGTTGAAGAAACATGAGTTTGACTATCTTGTGATAGAAGTTCAAAGGCTTTAAATCTTGCACCGGCTGTACTATCGCTTCGTTTGATTATCGACGCTTGAATCGGTGTATTTCCTTCAAGCATGCTAACTACAGATGACATTGGTGGTCTAAGAGTTGGAGATGGATTGGTGCAAAGGAGTGCCAATTGCAACATTCTCATGGCCTCTTCTGGTGAGTATTTTGAACCAAGACTTGGATCCACCAATTCTAGAAGAGTTCCTTGTTCTTGAAGAACATAGGCCTTTAATGACATGCAAAACATAGTTTTAGAAATTTAACTAAATTATTCCAAAATATAATTTGTGTAAGAACAACACTTCAAAAGAACGAAGAAATGATGAGAGCAACCTCAAAAGGTCACACAAAAGTATAACTTACCCAATCCAGAAGATAAACAAACTCTTCTTTTGGTCGATAATTTGTGTTGCTCATTCCGCTAACAATCTCTAAGGCTACAACTCCGAAGCTATAGACATCTGCTTTGTCGGTCAAGTAACCCCGCATAGCATACTCAGGAGCCATGTAACCTCTGATAAGAACATTTAGTACCTTTGTGTCAGTGATTTCAAAAAGCAAAATGAACCAATTTCTACGATATATGTACATGATTATAGCTGCAAGAAATACACGGATTGTGATTAACATTGCACGCATGGTTATAAATTGCAGTTCCGTTGCAATCTGTGAAATTGCATACAAATGCAATCGATGAGGGCTCAATTGCAGCCACAATGTGTTTGCAAAAACTTTCCAAACCTTTACATTGCGGCCACAACTGTGGTTGTGAACCACAATTTAAAACCATGAGTGCAAGCCAACTAATGATATACCAAGTCTATGGTTCAAAACTTTATAATATGGTGGCATAATACTAACATTGTCCCAGCTATTCGCGTGCTGATATGAGTATTTTCTTCTTCATCAAGCTTGGCTAAACCGAAATCTGAGATCTTTGCATTGAGATTCTTATCAAGTAAAACATTGGTCGCCTTAATATCCCTGTGAACTATTTTCAACCTTGATTCCTCGTGAAGATAAGCTAAGCCTCTTGCTATCCCGACACATATCTTCATTCTCGTGCTCCAGTCCAAGTTCAACTTTTGTTCTGGTTTACCTAGAAGAAAAAATTTCTTTTAAAGTTTGATTTTAACCTAGCAGGAACATATAGACACAACCATAAGTAGTTCATAAAGCATTTACCGAAAAGAGCACGAGCAAGACTATTGTTCTCCATGTACTCATATACAAGCAGCAATTGGTTTCCTTCAATGCAACATCCATAAAGCTTCACAAGATTCGGGTGCTGCAAAGCCGATATCATACCTATTTCATTAACGAATTCGCGGTTTCCTTGCTTTGATTTGGAAGAGAGCTGTTTAACAGCAATCACAGCACCATCTGACAGTACACCCTATGAATAAGTAATGCCATCAGTATCACATTTTTCTTATATAATAATTGAGGATAACCTTTCAAAGCTATATGTTTCTCGAGTAAATTTAACATATTGTTTATCCAAATTTACCTTGTAAACAGGACCGAATCCTCCTTCGCCTATCTTATTCTCCGGATCAAAGTTATTAGTAGCAGCTTTTATTTGTCTCAAACTGTAATAGCCTGTTTTTAATTCTAGGAGCTCTGCAATAAGATAAATGTTTTACTCAGGAACAAGAAGTGAAAATAAAAAGAAAGATAGAATAACAATCATATTAATCCTAATTATCAAAATTTTGGATCTTTATTGTAAAATTATCAAATCTTAAGGGCAGTAACTGTTTTCTTTATTTAGGACTTCAATCTTACCTTTGTCCGTTTGATCCTTCGCACAGATATAACCCATCTTCCAAAGGATAAAGAGTATCAGAATGATAAGCGCCAATGATCCGACCACAATACCAGCAATCGCTCCAGCAGATAACCCATTTGATGGAATTTTAAAGTCTACAACAAAGTATAAATGTTTACAAAACACGAAATAAAATAGACACATTCATCCAATCACATTTCACATTCACCACATAGATATTTGAGGAACTGATGTAACAAAGTGACACAATGACTGAAAATGATTGGAATATGCACCGATTTTACACTGTCGACCAATAGTAACCATGTTTTCTGCCATGTCACGCCACTTTCTTGATATGACATGGCAAATTGATAGTTTTTTATTGGATGATCGTGTAAAACGATTTTACACTGTCAGTGCATATCCATTGAACTTGAAATCAAAACAATATGAAAAATAAATACTTACTTGGGGTGACAGTGATAGCAGATATAAGAGGTCCATATACACCTCTCATAGGAATGGCATTAGTTCCTTTCCCTGCCCAAGATAAGTGGATTTCCAAGGTGCTTTGATTGACATCAACATTAAACTCCCTAGTGATTCCCTTGCCAACTCCACCGGCTGCTTCCATAATGTTAAAATCTTTCAAATATTTAACACCCTGTCGATATATAGTTTCGAAATTCAGAACTGTTATGCTGGAAAGTCAGATACAAATATGAGCTTATTATCTACTGACATAAACACCGCAAGACATGTCTGTAAGCTGTTTTCAGCTCAGTTCCATAAGCTCGCTGGAATCTTATGAAAACAGCTTATAGATTATATCAGAGCAGTTTGACTTTGTTATATCCTTTGTTATGGAAATAGCTTATACATAAGCACTTGTATGATAAGAGTTTATGCTATAAGTTCTTAATTAAGATGTTTATCAAACAAGGCCTATTAAAGAAGTAACAAATTGTTCGATTCATTACTCACTTGAATTGAAACATCGAATATGCGCCTTCCAAGGTTGCTATATGTTTGGTCATTAGAAAACATTATCTCAGCAAAATGAAGTTTCACATTATAATTTCCTTGCATCATACAAAGGCCAAAGTAGTTAAGAGATATCGGTGCAATGCGAGCTGTTTGGTAGTATCCAGAGCCATTGATATTCAAAGAGAAGGTATTTCCAGCCACATAATCAGCTCTTTCATTTCCAAGAAATACTCCTGTGCTGCTATAAGCCCATTTTCCATCAACACTAGGAGAAAAGGTTGAAATTCCACGTAAATTTCCGTCAGCATCATATTCGTTGCCATCAAACTCAGTTGCAGGTCCTCCACAATTTATGAACAGTGAATGATCTGTAGAGAAATATTAACAGAATTCATTTGCAAGACATTGTAGTTTATGAAAACACGATTGATCTGATGTCAAAAAAATAAAAATAAAGTGCGATTGGTCTACTAAGTCTGAACACTCACGCCGAGGTTTTCCCGAACAAGGTAGGTTCATCTTCAAACAAGACAATCTACAAGATATGAAGTTAAATTCAGCACATGGTTCAAAAAATGATATAGAATTAAAACTAGACCATATGTACGATCACACAAACTTACGAAGTGTTTGATGAAGGAGAGGTGCTGGAAGCTAAGTTCCTGTTCAACAATAGTACTATGCTCAGTACTGAGAAAGGCGAAATGTTGGTAAAATTCGTATAGTAAAAAAAAATGATGAAGCTTACACATCCAAGAGCTGGCAACCAGGTGCAGCAGACTCAGTAAAATTGTTGAAAGATAAATCACTGAAACATAAATATTTTAATTACTTCATAATTCAACGAGTGCTCGAGATGAATCACAAGAAAAGTATACAATTAGAGAGGAAAAAATTCTAGAAAACGTGCTGACAAGTTCTGTTTGTTGTTCAGTATCCATCCTGGAATTGTTCCACTCAGAGAGTTGTTAGTCAGAAACCTATTAGGAAAAATAACATTTTTAGATCAAAGTTCGAGTAAAAAGATCCACACGATTTTGTTTAATCTTCTAGATATCAAATGAAAATGTTCACTTACACGAAGTTAATCGATTCCAAGTCCAAGTCCTGAAGTGAATCTGGAATTGGACCAGTCAATCTGTTGGAGCTCAAATCTCTGTAACGAAAAGACGACGATTATTTTGATAAAGAAACTATAGAACATAATGAGAGGTAATTTCTTATCTGTAACAATTTCAGTTCAATAATGTTGAATGAATTTGTAGCGCACATATGTAGTCATCGATATACCATTGATTCAACTTACAATGTTTTTAAACCCTCCATTTCACCGATGTAGTCCGGAATAGGACCAGTGATTAAGCAATTTCTCAATTCCCTGAGTTACAGAAACAAACAAGTTAATAAAATTCTAAATGAGTAGTTCTTCGTGTGTAGCGTAACAAGAAAGGTTTAGACTCACAGTCTAACCATGCGTGTCAAATCCTTCAGATTAGGAAATGTCATCGTTGTTTGTCCTTTCAAATCAGATATTCTCCTGATATATAAATGTTTCATCAAATTGTCAATCATAAGACCTATTTTCCAAACCGTGAATCAAATTTTATTACGAATCTTAAGATGCATTACTGGTAAAAATAATTGAGGATGCAAAATTATAAGCTGATATTTCATCTACTAGCCTAAAAATAAATTGCGATACGGCTTGCTTGTATCGTAAGATACTGATAACAATGGTAGAAAGTACTCACAATTCCTTCAAAGTTTTCAAGACAGATATAGCAGGAGGAATTGGACCTTCCATGGATGTACCTTGCAAATCCCTACAAAACAAAAGCTTACTCAGATATATCATTATGTAAATTCTTCAACAAGTTAAAGATCACGGATAAACCAAAATTTAGACTTACAATCTTTCAATTTTGGTCCAGTTTCCGATAAAACTCGGAATCTTTCCAGATAAACTGCTTCCATCGATCCTACTGCACAATATCGAGTGATATCAGAATTTAACAAATACATATAAAATGAAAAATGATGAAAAAAGCCGCATTGTATCATATCACTTACAAATTAGTGAGATTCTTTAGTTTTCCAAATGATTCTGGTATTGATCCTGTAAAATTATTCGCAGAAAGCATGCTGCAGATTCATTTACAATGTACAAAAAAAAAAGTTAGGAATGTGAAATCATTGTAATTTTATGCGTCTCATACCGAAAAATTAAAACTTAACACCAAGGCTGATTCTAAGGTGTTACGCTAATTTATGAGTTTAACACCGTCAGTGTAAAACTTTTCACACTGTTAAGCAATCATAACATATTGTATATGCATTCGACGATTATAATTGATTCGCAGTGTAAAATGACTAAAAGAAATAAGTCTCACAATTTCTGCAAGTTCTTCAAATTTCCAAGGCTGGAAGGAAGAGGCCCTTCAAGTAGATTATCCTCAAAATTCCTGTAAAAATTGGATCAAAAATATAACTTATTTATAAATTATAACTACACCACTTTTAATGTTACTCAATATGGCATCAAATTATTTTTCTGATAAACACTTACAGTTCTTTCAGAGTGACAATATCACCAATTTCTGAGGGAATTTGACCACTAAGTCTATTTCCCAGAAATGATCTGAAAAATAGAAATAATTGGAAGTTAAGAAATTTAATCGTCAAATAAATGTTATACATATATGAAAAACAGGCAACAAGTTGCTGCGCCGCTAACCCTTTTTCGATGACTAAACCAATTTCTGTGTATGGAAAAGTTTGTAAACCATTTAGGAAAAAATACATACATATGTACATATGTATGTATACATGTATACATACATACATACATGATGCAATGATACATAAACAAAGGTACATAGCTTACATTGTCACAAGTGGAAGACGTCCAAGACTCTTTGGAATTGAGCCATTTAGATAATTTCGAGTTAGATCACTGCATATATAACTTTGAGTTAGTTTCTTTTTATTTTAACAAACTTTTCCATGATAAACTATGCTAAAATATTATAATCACTTACAGTTGTGTGAGTTGAGTGAGATTTCCAAATTCACTAGGAAAAATTCCAGATATATTGAGACCCTTCAACAAGCTAATAGCCAAATTCATTGAATTAGTAATTCTCAAATAAATTACTTTAATTTAATAAATTACTATATACACCGACCTAGTAAAATTATTTTACACATACATTTATTAAATTGTGACATGTAATGTAAACATTTGAGCCGACATATTTTAAGAACAAACTTGTAAAAGTGATTTTATTAAATATATGTGTAAAATAATTTTATATTGTCGGAGTCGATGTCGGTGAATAGGAACTAATCTTAATAATTAATGTAAAGAAACTGAAGGTAACACAAAGTCCACATAGGCATGTGATAATAGTAATTTATAATGAAATATAGGACTATCCCTATTATGAAAAATTCAAAATTATTTTGGTCAATGTTACACAAATTATATACTTTAGAAACTTACATAATTGTCACATGGCAAATGGTGCTAGCATTGAAAGAACAATCACACGTGACATTTCTTGTAATTTTATCTTCAACAATAATCTTGTTACCAAATCCATTATCCCCATTGCAAGAACGTTGTGTTACCTTCCAATTCAAGTTATGTACTTTGTCTGATATTGTTTGTAGCAATTTCACTGCAATAGATTAATAAATCAAAATTAACTGCAATAGATTAACACATTGATATCATCAAATTATAAAAAGAGAAGTGTTTGATATTTTTTTTTTAACTTAATTAAATAATTTTTAATCTTTTTTCTAACTTTTAAAAGACTCGGGTAATTCACTATTCAGCTCAGAGGTAAATAAACTTTCACATTTTAAGTTGAGTAAGAGGAATATCTAAGATTCGAACCCGGCCCCTGTATATGTAATGCAATATTTCTGTCAACTAAATTAAGCTCACGAAAATGAGGTAAATAAACTTCGATCAATAATAAAACTTTCTAAAATTTGAACTCAAATTCTCCTTAAATTACTTCACCACTTGATCCTAGTAGATATTGACCTATTCATCATATTTCAATAATGATAGCTTTTAGAAAACTATGATAGTCAAAAAACTTTAATTAGCCCATATTTTGCAGCTTACATGGTCAAAAGCTTTAATAAATTAACAAATTGCATACAAACTATGTCACTTTTTTTAATATATAGTTGGTGTGACTAAACAAGTCATAGAAGGTGGCCAATATAATACTAATAATACATAAAAGAAAAAATAGAACTTTTCATGCAAATAGTTACGTGTAGACCTTTTTCCAACTTTCATATCCTCAAGGCTTCTCAAATAAATTAAAAAAATATAATAAATAATTAGTTAAGTAAAAAATTTATAATAGGGTCACAATTATCGTTAAAACAACTTTATAATATTCTATCCAAAAAAACACTTTTTTTAAGCAAAAAAAAAACACTTAAAGGTACGTGGTTTGATTCTCACAGAAAACAAAAATTTCACTAGAGAGGAGGTGAAGAAGATCGTCAGATGACAGCTCCGGAATGGCTAAGATAGGGCGCCAAAAAAATACTTTATAGAAGCAATTTTTTTTGGTAAATCAAAGATATCCTCCGCGCGTAACTGTAGAGATTAATCCCCTCGAAATAACTGAGATCCATTCAAGGGGTTGACCTCTCCCAACAAATGCTTTATAGAAGCATCTTTGACAATTAAATTAATCCTTGTAAAATTAAGTAACATCATGAAACTCTTATTTTAGGAATAATTAAATGTTGATAATCCAATGGATGAAGGCAAAGTAAAGAGAAAAGGAACATTCAGCCGAACAAAGTGTTTGACTAGTACAGTTGCACACGTATTAATAATAAACACCTATCCAATGTCCATCTCTTCACGTTGGCAAAATTTAATTTGTCCCCACTGTTTTTATTTTTCAATATCCAGTAAGCTTGGTCCCCTATTTTAAAATATCTTATTAATCATTCATTCATAATGAGTTGAATCTAGATAATTTTCTTTTTGTAATGAGTTGAATATTTTGGTGGATAGTAAATTACTAGTTTCATCCCCTCAATTGGTAGGATATTGCATTATTTATGCAGGAGTCGAAATTCGAACTCAGGTCATTCCACTTATCATATATCTTATGGGTGAAATTTCTAACCTCTAGAATACATAACCAAAATAAATAAATAAATTGCTAGTTATAGAACTTCTACATAGTAGAATTATTGAATGTGAAACTAAATTCAAGATGTGTACTATTTAATCTCAAATCAAAGACTGATATATCGACTATAATATGAAATTGTTTGAAACATTTACAATTGAGAATCCAGATTCTTTGTATAAAAAAAAATAATAATTCCGATTTCATACTAGAATCTAGATCAAATGTAGTATATGTCTATTGTCTACATGCAGTTACGGTCAGTGACCGTTCAATTTTGATCAAACAGTATATTCAAATTTTAAATCAACTAATATAGATCAAACGGTTACGAATGAGTGACTCTGTAATCTAAATCCCGGATATTAATATAGATAGATTGTTATAGAAATAACAGTCTAAGTCAATAAAATAAATGTTTGTTTTTACATGTATATAAAAGGCAATATAGTAAGGTGGTCCACCTATGTCTATCTTATCGAAGAAAAATCAAAATCAATCACATGTTGTACTTAGTGTTTAATTTTGTATAATGACAAAACACTCCAAAATGAAAATTATATTCACAAAAATCTCCAAAGATCTCAGAAAAACCAAGATTATTTAAATTTTATTCATTTCAATGATCCATTATCATGACAAAATCCAAAAAAAAATCAACATAAAATCCAAAAATCCACCATAACTAACAAATGAATTCAAAGATCAAAGAATCAAAATGTAAATAACTATGAACAAGTTATATGAGACGATTAAAGTTCATGAAGTAATTCAATTGTGGAACTGAAAATATAAAAACATGAAGAAACTTAACACACCCATTTAACAAAAACAAAACTTTAATTCCATGGCCACTAAAAAAAAAATCCTAATTTCCACTAATTAAAGAAAAATATTTGAATAATATATATCAATCAATTGTACAAATTATTACAAAGGTTATAACTTTGTAAAGTTAGTTTTTTACTCTATAAAAAGGGCAGTTTTAATTTTCATAGTTGTAAACAGAACAGTTTTGGAAGTTACACATAATAATTGTTCTAAAACATTAAATAAAAAATTAAAATTAAAAATAATAAAATAAAAGAGAAAAGAAATGAAGGGTACCTTCATCTTGTGGTAAGAGTTGAGAGTTGGATCCAAACATTGAGAAAGCCATGAACAAAAAGATGAACAAAGATACATGTTTGAAGCTTCTTGACATGAGAAAAAACATGTTGGTTTATTTTTCCCAATAATTTAAGATTTGATCAAATTTAAGAATAAAATAATGACAGAGAGTTTTAGAATGGAATGGAAAATTACAGGAAGATAAGTTGAGACAGAAGAAAACAAATAGAAACGAAGAAATGAGTTGGTATAAGAGGTTTTTGTTTGTTGTGGAGGGAAATAGAAGAAGGAGAAACGTTTTTATTTTGTGTTGCTTTTTTTTTTTTTTTTTACTTTTTTAAGGATTATCTAAAGTGGAAAAAAAATTGAGAAAATAATGCGGATATTTGGACCATTGAATTATAAATATAGAACAATATTTAAATTTAAAATAAATGGATAAAAGTTGATTAATAGTTGAAATGTGGAAATTGAAAAAAATTGAGAGAGAAAAAATAAAGATGATTCATTCTCATTTTATAGTGTCTCGACTCTTAATAACATTCAAAAATAAAAAAGAATCCAAACAAAGTTTATGGGTACTTTTCGCAATCAACGTAAATAATGGATAGAACAGTGTATATATATATATATATAGCAGTACAAAATAAAGTGTAAGATATCAAATAAATTTTGTCTTGTGCGATGTTTTGTGTACAAAATATTATTTTTGTATTATAAACAACTTGTGCGAATAACAAAAAGTTCTTCCGTAGTTCAATGGGGAGGACAAGAAATTTAGTTTTTGTCTAGTCCTTTGGCGCTTAATTTGTCCAATCTCAGGAGAAATTTTAAAATCAAACACAATACAATTAAAATTATCATATTCAATCCTTTATTTTTTAGTAAATCAAACACACATACAAGTGAGACAAGTTTTACATCATACACAAGTTTGTGAAAAATATAACAAAATCCATATTCTTGTAGTGAATGCACATTGTTAGATCTGCAATATCCAATTCATGCTGCACCATATTCTCCTTCAACGGTAACCTATTATTTACCAACCTCCATGCAAAGAACGACACCTTCAACGAAGCCACCTTGTTTCTAATAATTTCTTTCTGTGCAGACGTCACAAGAGGAACTACCTGGGATAGTCATTGATAAGCACCTTTCACTATATATCATTTGACTATTTATCCGGTAGGTTTACCTGCAAGAAAATACTATCTAAAGCATCACAACACTTCTTAAACAACTCCTAAAAAACAAATGACGACTCTATCTCCACCCTATCTCCAAGGCTCTACCCCTCCTATACAAGTCGGCCACCGTAGTGTTTTTATAAATGGTAAACTAAAAAAGTCTACTAAATTTTAGATACATAGGTTCCTCGCTCATTAACCTATCTTTCCAAAAAAAAAATGTTGAATCACTTTAACTCACTTTTTTACTAATGTTATTTCCAAATCACCGGCCTACATTCAAATTAACCCCCTCCTTAACCTCAAACACATCCTTCCACCACAGAAACACCTTTCTCCTCCGTCCCAAAATTCTGCATACCCTCCGCAACACCACATTTTGCCGCTAAGACCTTGAACCACAAACTTTCTTGCTCCCCTAACAACCACCATCTCTATTTTTTTTTCTTTCTAAAAGAGGTGAATTAAATTCTCTAACCCTACACACGCCCGAGCCCAATCCTCCACAATCACGATTAAAAAAACTTTGTTTCATTTCATCCAATTAGTTCATCTTCCTCACACCCTCAACATAAAAAGATTTTAAAAAAGACTCAATGCAAAGAATTATACCTGCAAGAGCCCTATAAATAGGAAACAATGATAGGACAAATTTGATCAAAACTAACCAACCACCTAACCCAACCACACATGATGGCTTTTCCATCTAAACAATCTCTTTCAAATCCACATTCATACAATGATGACAATAGCTCAAAAACAAGATCAAAAGAGCTTTGATAGCCTTTATATTTGCCCAACTCTTCTCCCCCACAATCAAAATGACCATTCACAAATTGATGTGAAATGCAAACCTAGAGTTTGTACCATTCACCATGCATATACAATTAAACCGATTTTTTTTATTCATTTATGTAAATTGTTTGGTTTTATCTTTTCTTTCTTTTTTGATGAATTGTTTGGTATTATCTTTTTTTTTCTTTTCTTTCTGAAACACTGTTTGGTATCTATTCATAGTAAATGTGCCTTTTTTATAAAGGAAAATGGACCCTTTTTTATTGAAAAATATAAATTTACTTTAAAAATATCCTCCTTAAAAAATACAAAAACTTAAATTTTTTTAGATATCTTTTCTAAATTATATTACATAATATTTTATAATCACACCCAAAAAAAAGTTTCTTTTTAATTAATGTTATTCAAAGAGTTTATGGATATTATTTATTATTTAAAACTACTTTTGACTGGTTTATATATTGTTAATGATAATTTAAAAATAAGAATAAAAAAATTTAATAAGTATTTTTTCCAATTTAAATATCCTCCAATAGATATTATTTGAGGAACATCCACTAGTACAAGAAACACTTATTAAGTCGGTTAAACATGACTTCTTAAGTCGGTTTTGCACCTGACTTAATAGTTGGTGACTTAAGAAGTTTTGAGTTCTTAAGTCATATTTTTACCCGACTTAAAAAAATGACTTCTTAAGTCGGTTAAACTATTAACCGACTTAAGAAGTAGTATTTTAATTTTTAAAAAAAAAAACCTCAACTGAAGAGACCAACAACATATTTTGTTTTTCGTTAAATAAAATACAACATTTTTTTTTGTTTTTAAAAAGATACAATAATCATGTATTTGCTAACAAAATATCCCTAAACAAGCTATTTTGCTCGACTCAAATTACATAACAAATTTACAATCTAATTATAAGGGGATAATATCACTCCAATTAATAATAATAATAATAACAACAACATAAATAATAATAATAATAATAATAACAACAACATAAATAGCAACATATACAAAAATTGAAATAGTATAACAAAAAAAATTAAAAGTTAGGGTTCAAATTATATATACATATAAAGTTAAGGTTCATAATGACGAATGATTTTTGAGTTTGCAGTGAAGAGAAGGATTTGATGAGTTTTTGTGTAAAGATTCGAATGATTTTTTTGGTATCCCAGTACGTGAAGGATTTCAGAGTTTTCTGAGTGAAGCTTAGAACGGATTTATGGTGTAGAGAATGAAGAGTTTGCGGTGAGAGAAGAAGAATTTTGGGCGTTTGCAGAGGAAGAAGAGATCGAGAAGAGAAATCCTCTTTCTTTAGAAAATTTTGACTAAAAGATCATTCTTTATTTATTAAAAAAAAAACGTTTTGTTTGTTTTCTTTTTTTGACTAAAGATATTACTAAAGTTTCTTTAAATTTTTTTGGACTAAAGTTGTTTCTTTGTTTAGTTAAAAAACGTCTTTATTTTTTTTTTACTAAAGATATTTTGTTATTTGTTTATGTACAAAAAAAACGTCTTTATTTGTTTTTTTATTACTAAATATATATTTTTTTTTTACTAAAGGTACCGGGTTCGATTCCCTTCCAATACACATTGGAATTTAATTTTTTAAATTAAATAAAACTTCTTAGGTCAGGTGGGCGACACCGAACTTAACAAGTTGATTTCTTAAGTCAGTTAGTTTATATTGGCGACTTAAGGAATTTAATATGTATTATAATTTTTTTTATTTAATCTTTGTTAAGTCGGTTTTACATGCAACCGACCTAACAAAGTTACAATTATTTACGGAATTGCCACCTCGTAATTTGTTAAGTCGGATAGATAATTCAACTGACTTAAGCACCTTTCTATAAAGGTATTTTTGTACTAGTGATCTTCGAAGCAAACATGGCTACAAACATCAATCGCATGCTTATTTTCATTGGAATTTTATGCATTGCTTCCATTTTGCCTCCGGGTAACAAATTTAATAGTTTGCTAGCCAGATTATTTCAATTTTTAAATTTTTAGTAGCATAGTTTTTAATGTAATTGCATCTCTAAGAACATTTTAAAATGAAAAAAGAAAATATCACTTTTGATCTTAAAATGATTTATAAGAACACCATTTTGATTCAATATGTTCAAATTATTCCAAACCTCACCCCCGTAATATTTTGTTTTCTTCCTCTTTTTTGTCAATCCGTCTGTCGATTATAAATTTCACCCTAAAAATGAATAATAGAGTATCTGAAATTTGAACCTCGACTCCTGCATATACATAATGTGATGTCCATACCATATTATTATTATTATTATTATTGTTGTTGTTGTTTTGATTGTATTTAAAACAATTGTTTTTGAAAATAATTTTATAAATTAGTTATTAAAAACTGATTTAATATTATCTGTTTTATATTTAGAAAATTAGAAAATAAAAAAATAGTTTTACAAAAAGAATCTAATGAAACAAAATAAAATTATAATATTTTTTTTGACACAAAAACTTATAATATTTTAAGAATTTAATTTATATACACTGTCAGTGTAAAATCATTTTACACATGCGTCCAATAATATACCAACACATCATGTATTGTGTTTAAAAACACATAATGTATTCATTAAATCCACCAAGCCATTATCTTTAAGTTTTTTTATATATATTTTCTACGATTGAAGAAAAGTGGTAAATTTCATTTTAAAATTTTAGATGAATTTATTCTTAAATATTTTAGTAATCCATTTTAAAAAATTATCAAATTTTGAATGAGTTAATCATATTTGAAGACAATTATTTTCCCATAATTTCTCACTGTTTTAACCATGATAAGTGTCCTGGTAATGATTATAGTTGCTCACAGAGGTGCTTAAGGTCAAGGGCGGGTAGCAGTAAAGGCCATTTTGAAAAGAAACTTTGTTGTTGCGAAACATAGCATCTCTAACACTATGTTTGTTGACGGAAGCACAAACAACAATAAATGTGTTTCGAAAATTACTTTTCCGACCCCTGCCCATTTCTTTTTTACCCCCAAACTGACGTTTTTGCCCTCGGGGGTATAAAAAAATTTGCCAAAAAAATTCGGTTTATAGAAACCGAACTAGTTTGGTTCGTAAAAACCGAAGTTTTTGCCTTAGAACAAAAAAATGTTGTCTTTAAGAGCTAACGCAACACTTCCTCAAAACAGTATCCATATGTATAACACGCAACGGTTTTAAAGCGTTCTCTAAAGTGTTCTATGCATGAATTTCAACTAACACTTTAGATAACACTTTAAAACCGTTGCGTGTTATGCATATGGATACTGTTTTGAGGAACTGTTGCGTTAGCTTTTAAAGACAACGTTTTTTGTTCTAAGGCAACGGTTAAAAACCGTTGCCGAAACTTCGGTTTTTACGAACCAAACTAGTTCGGTTTCTAAAAACCGAATTTTTTTGGCAAATTTTTTTCATACCCCCGAGGGCAAAAACGTCAGTTTGGGGGGTAAAAAAGAAATGGGCAGGGGTCGGAAAAGTAATTTTCATGTGTTTCCGTCAACAACAAAAAATCAATAAATAAATGTGTTGTAAAATGAATAATATCAACCGTTAATTATTAAATTAAAAATATATATTATAAATATAGTAATAAATCATGAAGTTGTAATAATCACAATTCTTAATTTTCTGACTACTATTAATCCATTTCCTTATTATATCATCATGACATGAATAATATTTTTGTATAAGATTAGGAACGTTCAAAGCATAACTAAGCAACTTTTTCTACTGATATAGCTGATATAAGAGGACCATATGCCGATTTATTCGGGAGAGACTGTGTCCCTCTTCCAGCCCAATACAAGCGGATCTCCAAAGTATTACGACTAACAACTACACCACTGAACATTATTACGACTTTCTTGCCAACTCCTCCGGCTTCTTCTGCAATATTGTAGTCCTTCTGCATCAGCTTTCCCTGCAACATTTCAATCACAACCTTAATGCTTCATCATGATTACAATCTATAAAACTAGTGATTAATGGCCATAATCACTCTTTTATGAAACACCAATTGACTATTGAAAGAAATTTCTGAAGCATGTACCTGAATGTAGATATCGAATTCACGCCTTGCAAGACTATGATAAGTTTTATCGTTTGTGAACATTATTTCAGCAAAATGTAAATTTACCCAGTAGGTTCCATTTGCGAGGCAAAACCCGTAATAAGTCAAAGAAATAGGAGAAACACGTGCATTCGTGTACAATTCAGCATCCACCATAGTAAGTTTAGTGATATTTTGTGGCGAATAAGTTTCTCCAAGGTTAACACTTTCAACGAATATACCAGTGGTGCTAGATGCCCAATTTCCTGTTGGACTGACGAAGAGTTTAGCTGGTGCAGGTGAACCGGAATCATCGTCATATCTTTTTCCGTTGACTGTTGCTTGCTTTCCACCACAATTTATATAAAGAGAGGTTGAGGCTGGGTTGAGCAGATCATGTCAGAAACTTGGGAAATATTAAGGAAACAAAGAAAATCAAATCAAGACAAATATGGCCCTTGAAAATCTATTTTCCTATACTCATTTTCCCTCTCTTTCGAAGTTTTTAAAAGAAAAAAAATGCATAAACATAATCTTTAGCTGTCTATTGTAAATCCACCATAAAGAAACTCACGTTTGGGACATTGTAAGCGCAAACAAGAAGTTGTTCCTCTGAGAGAATGATGAAAGGTATAGAATAAGTTAGCATGATTCGTATAATAAATGGAAAGGCTACAGACACATATGCATGTTTTAGTCTTTAAAATACCAAACTTACGCGTCATTGCGTGCCCATGAGGGAGAGAATAAGTTCCTGTGACATATTAGAGAAGATGGTGTCTCAAAAAGGTTCTTAAGTTTGCAAACAACTGAGAAAACATATGCAAGGATTCTTACACATTTTCAGCATGACATATTTGACTCCCTGGGCTGATGCTGAAGTTATTGTATGAAAGATCTCTATATATACAAGTCATAAAATTTGATTCAGAATATGATTATAATAATGCAATAATCAGGGACTTATTGAAACATTTAGTGACTTCAAAGAAACCTAAGAATATTAATATTCTTATTTTATTGGTATCAATTCAACTCCATTTTACCTAAATATGTTTTGTTTTTAAAATTATAGACCTTAATGAAACATTTGGTGACTTCATAAAATTATAGAACTTATTTTATTGGCATCAATTCAACTCAATTTTACCTAAAGATGTTTTGTTTTTAAATTAAACATTTAAAACCACAAACTTAGAACCATCGCGAACGGCCCCTATGCAATGAAACAAGTGAAAAGAAAATGGAAAGTCGACTTAGAAAGGTAAGAAATAACAAATGATAGTATTTTTGCAACATAATACATTGTTCAATCCAAGGAATCATAAAATTAGACAGATAACTCACACGCTGACATTTGTTCTCCAAGCAGGCACTGGTCCAGTCAGAAGGTTTCCAGTCAAAAATCTGCCACCAAAGAATATCAAGATATTAATATACAAAGCTTAATGTTTATTAGGTCTAGCTTCGTAGGCATTAATATTTTCTGAATGAGTCGATTGAGCTTAATCCGCATGAATCTAAGTATGATTATTTAGCTATCCTACATCAGATTGAAAGTTGAAACTAGAGTTGTAAAGAAGCCAATAGACGTGTGATTAAAAATATACCCCCAAAACAAATTACACTAAGAAGCTATGATGAATTGCATACATGTATTTCAAACTGTTCATGCCAGCATAGCTCCTTGGAATTGTTCCACTTAATTTGTTAAAGCTGAGGTCTCTGAAAGAGATATCATATAAAAAACGAGTTAAAAAAATACAGAGAAAATGTAGAAAGTTAATAAAAGAAACTTTACTGGTTAAATTATGGTCAAACAAAATGTAGAAAGTATGCAATTACAAGTGTTTTAACGCGTTCAAATTCCCAATATATTCTGGTAGTTTTCCATTGATGTTGCAGTTCCTCAGAATTCTGCGAAACAATCAGATAGACAACGATATATTATACGTGCCTTTCTTGCTGGTTTTTTTTCTTTTCTATTTCTGAAAGAGTCAAAGGAATCAACTCACAGTCTGCTTAACAATGTCAGATTATTAAGTTGCGGCAAAGGTGAAGATTCAGTTCCTTTCAGATCACTAATTCTCCTGAATATCACATTTGAATCAAAGCTAAGTAAACATAATTCAAATGAAAGTCAAATTTCAACCTTAGCTTTATCAGTATATAGAATATCATACATACAAGTCAGTTAAGTTTCTCAAAAGTGATATTCCAGAAGGAATCGGCCCACTTAATCCACTCCCTTGGATGATTCTGTCAAAAGTAAAGTAAACATTGATAAAAAAAATTAAGTAATACATAAACAACTAAATTTGAGGAAAAATTAAAATAAAAAAAGAAGTGCATACAGTGTATTGATATTTTTCCAGTTCTGGATAAAATCAGGTATCTTTCCGGAGAAGTGGTTGTCCTCAATTCGGCTGCATTGAGAGAGGATATGAAAATTCGAAGCATCATAAAAACTATTTTATTTTTTTTAAATTTAGTCATCAGTAAACATCACAAAAATTTGAGCTTACAAATCTTGCAATGTAGTGAGCTTGGCAAATGTCGCAGGTATTTCTCCACTAAACTTGTTAGAGGAAAGTCGCCTGTATGTAATGAAAAACAAAACAGTAAATTATGCTTCTAAGCATTGGAAATCAGAGTAGATTTTCAGCATTGAGATTTCGTATTTCAGCGAGAACATCAGTTAAGGAGAAAAAATAAAGTGCTTACAGTTCTTGAATTTTGGATAGATACCCAAGCTCCGGAGGAAGAGTTCCAGACAATTGATTGTTCCATAACTCGCTATCCATTTCAAGTTAAAGTTAAGTTCTATTGAAACTATTTGAATTAAACACATACATGTTTATGTACTTATAAATGGAAAAAAAATTCTGATAAGAGAAACTCACAAGATTTGGAGATTAGATAAGTTTGCAATCTCCACTGGTATTGGACCCGTTAAACGATTTCCGAGGAGACCACTATAATGATTAAGAAACATGTTGTCATTATATTATTGTTGCATGTAATTACTACAAGAAAATGAATACAATCAATGATTAAAAACGAGAAAAGAAAAACAAGAGACAAAACATACAATTTATAAATATTCGTCAGGGAGCCCCATTCTTTAGGAATTGTACCGCTCAAGTAATTGCGAGCAAGGTCACTGTAATAGAGGGAGAGAAAGAGTTTGTCATGTAAAATATTATATAGATACAAGTAATGAAAATATAAAACAAGTTCGATAATATTGTTAATTTGAATGCGAGGGGAAGTTTAGGAATTACATACATCATTTGAAGGTAACGCAACCTGCTCAGTTCCGGTGGGAGAGTGCCTTGGAGACTTTGCCCTTTCAAACTTCTGTATGTTCATTTTTCCATAAAAAAGTTAAACATAAACAATTAGATTATATGTATTAATAGAAATCACCCCAAGCATAAGAAATTCTAAGAGGCGAAAAAAGTACAGTACAACTCTTGAAACAGTTGAAATAAAACCATACATAAATAAGCAATTAGTTCTAGACCAAAAGCCACTAGATCAATATAATGATTTCACAATAAAATGCACTCAGACACCAGCCCCTCGCTACAACAAACCACGCCCGAATACTGGACACAGCTGCTAATGCATTAAGGAAAACAAATAGACCATAACAGCACCCCTAACTCTAATTGCTGACACGACAGAAGAATGCACCCAAAAATTCCAGACCTGCCACAGACAGCAGAGTAACATGATGAAAGTAATTGTGATGCGAAGCCAAAACTGCCGCTTCACAAAACCGGCTCCAACCGCCAATTATGATAATAGACCTACTGGTAAAAAAGACAACAGACCAGAAGCATAGAAGCAGCCTTCAACCAATTCCCAACGCATGCCAATACCATTTTAACAGACGAAAGTAACATTCATATATGAGATCCCAAACAAGCGAGAGGATTTGCAAAACATTGACTAATGGAATACCAAAAAACACTTTGATTTGTTTCAGGCCAACTCCAAGACATAATTTTAGACCCGAAAAATGCCGAGATATCTTGCTTTCCATAATGACCAAATGCATGCAAACCAAAGTGTACAGAATTTTAACTAGGTGACTCTCCCACCATTAATTAAACCAGAAAAAGAATCAAGAAGCTGATTTCCATCATTTTGAAAGACCACAGACAACCCCAACAACTTCGCTATTACATACCAAACTTTTGAAAAAACCAGATTCAAAAAGTACATGACTCACTGACTTAAACATGACCTCGCTCAACTACACACAATCTGTTCAACTACACGTAATCTGTATTCACTTCCAATGATCCCATTATGCAACAGATTATCTATAGCTGGGGTGCAGTTTTGAATTAGTTGCCAAACAAACACCTCAACCTTGTCTGGAACTAATTTATACCAAATTTTAATGTTGAATGCCTCCTCTACCTCATTGCACACCCTTGTGAAATGTGAATCTCTCATACATCGATCTCACTGAGTACACCTCCCAACTATCCTTCTTTCACTCAACTGTATCAGTAACTCCTACTCTGAATTAATTAAGCTATCAAATCCTCTTCCCACTAAAACATAGTCTATCTCCATCTAAACTCCCGCTCCCACCTACCACCAACGGCCTTTCTTAAATCAATCAACTTTGCTTCTTTGTCCAGAGATAAATAAAAAAGTTTAACAAACGTCAATTTTAACTCATCATCGCCCACCCAAAAATCACCCCAAAACCAAGACTCTCTCCATCCTCAAAATGAAGATCCATTGACTCATAGCACCAACCAAGACTCTAAATCTTACACCCCTTATCGATTTTTCCCACATCACACCACCAAGCCGTTCCCTTCATTCCCAAGTATTCCAAAAGATTCACCATATAAATAGATTTTACAATTATACAATAAACTAATTATCTCGTTTTTTAATCTCACAAACACTTCCCTAATAAAGCAAGATTTCCCATTTCACCCAATTAATTCTTTTGTTGCATAGTATTAACCGATCTAATTCATGTACACACATATAAACAATGTCAACTCCTACCTCTATATCAATGTAAATACTTGAGTACCAATGTAAATTAAAATTAAATTGATTAGAAGCAGTGATAGCAAAGAGTCACTTAATTAAGAGACTTACATTGAAATAACATGGCAGAAATTGTCACCAGCAATAGAGCAATCACAGGTGACATTGTTATCTAAAATTTTCGGTATGGGCGGCGTAACCCAATTAGGTTTGTTGCTACATGGATCTATGTCAAAATTCCAATCCTTCTTACCAAGTGCTTGAGCTATAGCTTTAAGAGCTTCCTCTAAATATACAATTGAAAGCTATTAGCCAAGTACTGAAAAATCTTTTAAACTACAAACACATATCATCAAATATATATATATATATATATATATATATACAGAATTTCAATATAAGCAAAAACATACATGATATTTAATCTAACATGAATCCTAAGATAAAAAATAAACTAGAAAAAAATATTAGATCAAATAAATTTCATTATTATTTGGAAGCTATGAAAGAAACATATATCATACTTTCATCTGGATGAATAGTTTTAGCTCCAAAAGCTGTTAGAGATATGAACCAAATGACAGTTAGTGAAAAGAAGAGAAATTGAGAGGAAGTGTTCATCTTAATATTAACAAGTAAAAGAAAAGTTCACAAATTTCAGAGACTACGAATGTGCCAACTTTTAAGTTTATTTTTATCATATGCTAGTATAAGTCAAAAAAATATCATATAGTACTGGTAGGGGTGTAAGCGGATCTGAAAAATCCAATTGAACCGATAATCCAAATCAATCCAAACCGTACTAGTTAGTATTAATAATTTTTTTGTATCCCTTAATTGACTACTAATTAATGCTTTAATAGTTTTCCGTTTTTTTAAATAATTAATTGGTTTTCACTATATATATACCGTTGACTAATTACTAAAACTGCCGAAAAAATTGAAGTCAAAGAATATATATTATATTGTGTCAATAATGTCATCTTATATTTAAAGGAAAAAATGCCAGAAAAGATAAGGAACAAGACTGAAACTCGATTCACTCCTGTCAAGAATTTGACGCATTCATGAAGTCAGACATTGGTAATCGTCAAATCTTGACTAGATGATCAGCAAAAAGTAGACTTTAATATTTTTTATCACCAGTATCCGACCTAATGAACCGTCTGATCTGATATTTTGGCATCAAGTGGTTTCACTCCCTTTCGATCACAATTACATGATCAAACCATGGTCATTCCTAGCAAGTTTAGAGACAATCACCACTGAACAACTAACGATTTGTTTCAATTAGAATAATTCTGACCGCAGCAAACATGATCAGACAAACTCACAAAAAATGCTTAAAGTACTATGTATAACGCCCCAGTGAGGAATTATTACAAACACATAAAGGACATAAAAAGTTACTGTTATTTTTCAAAAACAGATTGATTTTCTCAAAAATTAAACAATTTATAAAACCGTTATTGCTATTACCATGAATGAATCATCCCTGTCAAGAAACCAGAAAAAAAACCGGTATAAAACCGTTTGAACTGGCGGTTTTTAGCGGTTCGAGCAGATTGAGGCATTTCTTGTTCGTGTCGACGGTGACAGAAATGAGAATTAAATCGGTTTGTGTTTTCTTTGATAAGAAAAAGAGAATTCAAAGGAGAGAAATGGAGAATTAAATATTTATTGCTGTGGAAAGAAAACATATTTAACCCAAAAATGCTAACAAGTGAGCACTTTTTCATGCTAACTACTCCCTCTAGTCTTATATATAAGAAAAAATTCAAAAAAACACACCCTTTAAGAAAGTAGGTTAGGTGCATTGATTGAAGAGAAAAAATGCTTTATACCTTTCTTGAAAATGTAGAACATTGCATTTATTGGTTGAATCAATATTTAATTAAGGGTAAAATTGGAAATAAGGACATTAAACATAATGATTGAAGTAACTTTTGTTTATATTTGAGACTTTTAATTTTTTTGTTTCGTTTCTTATATTTGAGACCGGAGGGAGTATGCATTTGTTAAAGTAAAATAAAAGCGTCATCACGGTAGTTGATAAACATACCAAAAACGAAAATTAACATTGGAAATATAATTTTTACAACTTAAAGACATTAAATGCACAAATTTCAAGAAGATGTTTTTATATTTATATGGTTAACTAGTGTACCGGTGCCCCTGTCGGGGCAGTGTTTAGCATTTCCCATTAAATTAAGACATTAGACTTAAGTGCTTATGAGTTTTCAATAGGATGCATTGTTTGTGAGATTATTTCAATTTTTATATTTTGAGTTGAATTTTTTTTTAAAACTCGGTATCCAGTCCAATGACCGACTAATTTGAGGGACCAATCCACCCGTTCACTTGCCGAGACCCATTTAAAGCCAAAGTTTCTTTTTTACTCTTTATAGAGTAGCCCACCGAAATTGGCGTCAAATGAATCCAACTTAAAACCTTGAGAGGAACACACTTAAATGTTTCAAGCCAACACCACTAGGTCAATCTAAATGGGTTATATTTTGAGTTGAATTGTAATTTAATTTTCTTTACTTTTCTCGAATGAATGTATGTATGTAATATAATTTATAATAACATCATTTTATTTCAAGATGTTCAGTCTGAGATTTTTAGCAAATATTCCCTCTAGTCTCATATATAAGAAAAAATTGACTTTTAAATTTATTATATAATTGATGTATATAGACAATAATATAGTCTAAATACATTAATTTTACAATGAATCTAAAAAGTGAAAATGTTTTTTATATATGAGACTAGAGGAAGTAAGAACTTTATTCTTGTATGTTTTAGCAATTCCGTTTTAAAAAGCGATGAAATATGTGGTGGACACAATGTATTATATATTCATTGGTGGAAGTTCACACCCCAAATATTCTCCTTAAATTTAGAAATTTGTAGCCAATAGACTACTTGATAAAAAGAAGGTTTAATTACACTTTGGTTCTTATCTTTATTTTAGGTTTTAAGTTGGTACCTTATCTTTTAAAAGTTTCAAGTTAGTACCTTATCTTTTCTGCAGGTTTCAAGTTGGTACCTTCCATCAATTTTTTAACTATTACCGTTAAATTTCGACACGTTGCAATTTTTTTGGACCTATAAATCAATGACACGTGTCCGAATTTTACAGTAATAGTTAAAAAATTGACGGAAGTACCAACTTGAAACCTGCAGAAAAGATAAGGTACCAACTTGAAACTTTTAAAAAATAAGATACCAACTTAAAACCTAAAATAAAGATAATAAATCAAAACTGTAATTAAACCTAAAAAGAATTTAACTTTAAATGTAAATAAACATAGTGTCCTGTATTCAAATCCAGCCTATAAAAGTGATCAAGTATGGAATGAGAGAATCATTTCAAAATTATGATGTATGTATCCGAAAATATTTTAATAACCCTTTCTATTGATTGATTGCAGGTGGAACAACTATTGAAGGCATAACGCTGCCAAAACTCGCATTCTGAACTGTTTTGCCTCTGAGTTGTGTCCAAATGATAATATTGGTTGCTTTCAGAAGTGTAAGAAGCCAGGTGGCGGCCCTTTAGGTCATTGTCGAGGAAATGAATGTTGCTGGCAACTTGCTGCATAGTATAGCTTCTCTAAGTCTTTGTACAAGTTTATGTACAAACACCAGTATATTTATGGGTTCCATCAATAAATGCTACACACAAATTTATGTGTAAGAGTTTAACATTGTAACTTTAAATTGAGTTTAAATTCAACTAGAGACAATTGTAAAATGATTATCGGTGTCAGTTTGATTAATAAAAATTGTCACATTTCTTAGATTTGAAAAGAAGTGATATATATGTTTTTAAAAATATTCTTGAAAACATTATTTTATTTGAAGATGTTTAAATTGAGATTGTTAAAACTTCAAAGGATGCTGACTAAACCATGTGTTTTTATTTTGCTTAAATGAGGATGCAAACTAAACTGCGAAGAATTTTATTGTTAAATTGAATGAATTTTTACCTCAAAACTAATTCAAATCAAAGCACGAACTAGTAAGAAAGAAAAACATATGCTTTAGTTAAAAAAATTGTGTGAAAATTATATAGGAACTTCAATCAAAGACAATAACAAAAATTTATTTATTTATTTTTAAATAGTTTTTATGTATTTATGTATTTTTAATACTAAAACAAAAATGATCAAAGAATTTTCGCACTATTTATTTATGGTAAAGGCTAACATGAATGTAGTTACTCAAAATAAACATAAAAGGAGGGAAAATGTGAAGAATGATGACACGCTCAGACAGAGAGCTCATGACGAAGTTTTCGGCGGTGACACCGGTGGTGCTTGCCGTGTTGATTCCTCACGGCGGTGTTTTGGTTCCGACTGTTAATTCGTTCAAATTGCTTCAAGAACAGAGCTGAGTTGATTTGAGGTAGTTGATTCTATGACGTTTATCTGTTTGTCATAATTCCTATTCCTATAGCTGAGTCATACATGTAGAAAAGTCTAAAACTTGAAGCTTAATTGTGAATGCAGTTTATGTGTTTGTGATAATTCCTAGCTGGGTCGTACATAAATAGTAAATCCAGAATAGTCCAAAGTTTGACTTGTATATGCATTTCTATTAATAGAATAGAATTGTTGTATGAATGCACTCTCATCTTAGTCTCTGAAATAGATGAAACATGAAAGTTGAAAAATGATCCTAACAAAGACTTATACATATCTGAGCTTCTCTTTTCCTTGCTAACATTAAGATGAGCACTTCTTCCCAATTTCTCTTCCTTTCACTAATTGTCATTTGGTTCATATCTGTATTGGCTTTTGGAGCTACTACTATTCACCCCGACGAAAGTATGATATGTATTTCTTTGATCTGTGTTTTTCCTTTTCTAGTTTCTTTTTTCTAAGGATTCATGTTAGTTTAAATATCTTGTATTTTTTTTGCTTATATTGAAATTCTGCATATATATATTCGATGACATGTGACTGTTGTTTAGAAGATGTTTCAGTACTTAACTGATAGCTCTTAATTGTATATTTAGAGAAAGCTCTTCAAGCTATAGCTGAATCACTTGGTAAGAATGATTGGAACTTCGACATAGATCCATGCAGCAACAAACCTAACTGGGCTACACCTAACCCTACGCCTCTCACTCCCAGATTGAGTATCGTAGAGAACAATGTCACCTGCAACTGCAGTGTTGCTGGTGACAACTTCTGTCATGTTGTTTCAATGTAAGTCTATTTTCAGTAGAACTTTGCCCTTTGCTATCAGCACTTCTAATTAATTCGATTTTTTTTTCTTCATTTGAGGTAGTACTCAAGTATTTACATTGATATAGAGGAAGGAATCGATACAGTATATGTGTGTATACATAAGTATACTGTATACTTATAGTTATACACCTATAAAATTGCTATCCCTTATAGTCAGACTAAGATTTGAAAGTAAAATCAATATTGTATGTCGAAGACATTTATTTTTACTAAAATTATGATTGACAAATAGTAAAAACTCTTTGCCGTTAAAGAACTTGTTGCATTTGTTTCTCATAATTACTTTATTTTGCTTCTTGTTTATCTTCAACTTTTTTGTTGTAAAATGTACATACAGAACTTTGAAAGGACAAAATCTCCCTGGCACTCTCCCACCAGAACTGAACAGGTTGCATTACCTTCAAATTATGTATGTAATTCTCAAACTTTTCCTCTAATCTAAATTAACAATATGATTGAACTTTTTTTTTTCTTTTATCGATCACATTAATCTATATATTATTTTGCATGACAAATTCTTTCTCTTGCTCTCTTCCCCAATTACAGTGACCTCTCTCGCAATTACTTGAATGGTACAATTCCTAAAGAATGGGGCACCATGACAAATCTTCTTAACATGTATGATTTCTCTCTTATATTTCTTATTGGGTTTGTAATCGTTGATTTTTCTTTATATTATATGATCTTGACATATCAATCTTATTTTACATTCTTGATAAGGCTTTGTATTCAGTTTCTGGTAGACATGCAGTAATTACATGCAACAATGAGCTAATGACAACATGTTTCTTTATCATCGTAGTACTCTCCCATCAAATCGATTAACGGGTTCAATACCAGTGGAGATTGCAAATATATCTACTCTGATACAGTTGTGAGTTACTCAATATCCCACTTAGCAAAAAAGAAAGAGTTTTAGTAGAACTTAACTTTAACTTAAAATGGACAGGGAGTTAACGGCCAATCAAATGTCTGGAAATATTCCTCATGAGCTTGGGAATTGGACCCAGATTCGAACACTGTAAGTACTTTATTTTTTTTTCCTTGATTGTTGTTCTCCCTCCATATATGAAAGCCCAATGTTTAATCTCCACTTTGATTTCCATGGCTTAGAAAGAATCATAATTTACTGTTCTTTTTTTTTTCCAATTAAATATAGGCGACTTTCCTCTAACAATTTTACTGGAGAACTACCTGCAACACTGGCCAAGCTCACTACATTGCAATATTTGTAAGCTTCAAATTTTTATGGTGATGTTTAGTGATGAAAAAATTAAAAAGTAATATTTATGATGCTTCAAATTTTCACGCCCTCTCTAAATGCAGCCACATTTCGGACAACCAATTCTCTGGAAAGATACCTGATTTTATTCAGAACTGGACAAATATCAATTCGCTGTATGCACTCTTCTTTTTTATTTTTATTTTTCCTCAAATTTAATTGTTTTTGTATTGCTTGACAAAAAAATACCAATGGTTACTGTTAGAAGTCCCACATTGGCTAGAGATATGGCAAAGATAGCCTTTATAAGTGTAGTGCAAACCTCAACTCTCAAGCTAGCTTTTGCGGTTGAGTATAGGCCTTTCAAATTCTAATATGGTATCAGAGCCTATCCCAGATCCATTTGTTAATTGTTGTGGAGACCTTCCATATTTGGGCTACCCGTTGTTGTTGATTACTCTCAAGCTAACTTTTGTGGTTGAGTATAGGCCTTTCAAATTCTAATAGTTACTTTACTTTTGACAGATTCATTCAAGGGAGTGGATTAAGTGGGCCGATTCCTTCTAAAATTTCACTTTTGAGAAACTTAACTGACTTGTATGTGCGGTATTTTATATACTGATAAATTACGGATTGAAATTTAACTTTTATTTTAGTTATGTTTACATACATATCTTTGATTTAAATGTGATGTTCAGGAGAATTAGTGATTTGAATGGATTTGAATATGCACCTTTGCCCCTATTTAATAATACGCCATTGTTAAAAAATCTGTGAGTTGATTCCTCTGCTTTCAGAAATAGAAAAGAAAAAACCAAAAAGAGGGGCACTCATGATATATTGTTGTCTATCTTATTTTTTCACAGGATTCTGAGGAACTGCAAAATCAACGGGAAACTGCATGATTATTTTGGGACTATAACAACATTAAAACGCTTGTAATTAATTACTTGCTACATTTTGTTTGATTATAGCTAACCTTTAAAGTGTCTTTTGTTAAGTTTAGCTTATTCTTTAAATTTTCTGACAGTTTTCCCTTGTAGCTTTTAAACTCATTCTCAATATGATATCTCTTTCAGAGACCTCAGCTTTAACAACATAAGTGGAACCATTCCAAGTACCTCTGCTGTCATGAACGATGTCAAATTCATGTATGAAATTCATCGTAATTTCTTAGCACAATTCTTTTGGTGTATATTTTTAATCACATATCTGTTGTCTACTTTACACCAACAACTCTAGTTTCAACTTTCAGTCTGAAGTAGGATATCTGAATAATCCTACATAGATTCATGACAATTGACTCAACCTAAAGGAGCTCAAATATTCGAGAACAAGTTTCCAATGTTATAGTAGAGGATGAGTTATGCTGAAATTTAGTTAATTATATGGTTGCAATACTTTAAGTGCTAGGAATATTTCCTTAGTTATATTTTGTGTATAAAGACTAAACAAACATCTGTCATTGGATTTCGTTTCAAAAGTTTAGGCAAATGTATTTGCACCTTTTTGAAGCAACTTTTTCTATCAAAAGGATTACATGCCCTTTCCATCTGAAAAGGAAAAAATAAGAGAAAGAAGGTGACAATATATGAAGTGTGATAATGAGCGTCATCACAGTGACAAGTTTAGGATTTTTTGTTTTTGCATTGTCTTAGTCGGTATAGAAGGATCCCTCAATGTTCACCTTAATAAAATCAAGCTTTGCATATTAATATCTTGATATTCCTTTATGGTAGATTTTTAACTGGAAACCTTCTCACTGGATCGTTACCTACTTGGAAAAAGGACATCGACGTGTAAGTTATTTTGTAATGCAGTAATACTACTTGTATGATTGCTTGTCTTGAAAACGTAAATAATTTATGTTGCAAAAGTACTGTAAACATATCATCCCTTTCTTTTTTACCTTTCTAAGTTGACTTTACCTTTTCTTTTCGCTTGCTTCCCTGCCTTTTCCCTTGCTTAGCCGTATAGTTTCTGTTTATGCTTGCTTTATGTGTATGAGCACCAAGCACCAACTATACTGTGATTAACTATTTGTCACCTAATTAAAGCTTCGAAATAATGATATGCAAATAATATCTAAAGCATTAAAGGTTTTATCAGAAGTACTACAGTTTAATCCTTTATTGTTCTCCAGATGAACTCTAGTGTTAGGTCCATAATCATGAGTTTAGTTTTCCTAAGATCCTAAGTTCATAACACCCATAATATCCTCTCTCTTATGTATACTTTCCTAAAACTGCAGGGTTGTGTTACTCCAAATCAATGTTTAGGCTGATTGTGTATAACTTTTGTTTCATGTCTTTGTTATACTTAATATTATATCTTCAAAATTCCATTCTCAAGTTTCAATTAGTAGATAAAAAAGCATTCTTCTTAATCCATTTCCATTTTATTGTCATTTATTTTTGGAACAATTATCTCTTCCCTTCAATTGAAAGTTTAGTTAGCTTTATTGAACCAATTGATGAGGAGTTTATTTCTTACCTACATCTCTGTAAGAAAATTGTTTTGAATCTTTTATGCTCTTGGAGTATGATTGTGCAATTGTTTATTAAAGATATTAATATTCTTAGGTTTCTTTGTAGTCATGTTTCATTAATTTTCTGATTGTTATATTATTATCATATTCTGAATCAAATTTTATGACCTGTATATAGTGATGTTTCATACAATAACTTAAGCATCAACCAAGGGAGTCAGATTTGTCAAAGTGGAAGATTGTAAGAATCCTTGCATTTGTGTGCATTTGTTTTTTTCAAACTTAACAACCTTTCTGAGACAGCACCTTTTCTATCATGTCATAGGAACTTGTTTTCTCCGACATTGGCACACAATAACATGTAAGTTTGATCTTATAAATACCAAAACATGTATATATATGTCTATATATATATATATATATATATATATATAGCCATTCCATTTCCCTTTTATTATGTATGAATCTTCTTATACGAATCATGCTAACTTATTCTATTCCTTCCAGTGGAACAGTTTCGTGTTTGAGAAAATGTCCCAAATGTGAGTTTCTTCATGGCGACTTTCCTATTGATAGATAAGATCTCACTTGTTTTTGAATTTATTTATTTATTTTTTTTATAAAAAAAAACGCACTTAGAAGTACAAAAGCAGAGGGTAACAAAGACAACCATGCTTTTACCAAAAGCATGTTCTAATATTCTAACGGTGCATAGAAGATCAATGATTTGAATTATCAGCCCAAGAAGAGAACAACATATTTCGGTACCGTATCAAATGATCTAGATTAAAAAAAAATTTCCACTCGATGTGTTCATAGATGATGGATCACTTATTAGTTTTTCAATAATCAAAATAATCTTGATTCCGAGAAAATGAGAGAGAGAGAGAGAGAGAGAGAGAGAGAGAGAGAGAGAGAGAGAGAGAGAGAGAGAGAGAGAGAGAGAGAGAGAGAGAGAGAGAGAGAGAGAGAGAGAGAGAGAGAGAGAGAGAGAGAGAGAGAGAGAGAGAGAGAGAGAGAGAGAGAGAGAGAGAGAGAGAGAGAGAGAGAGAGAGAGAGAGAGAGAGAGAGAGAGAGAGAGAGAGAGAGAGAGAGAGAGAGAGAGAGAGAGAGAGAGAGAGAGAGAGAGAGAGAGAGAGAGAGATGGAATGGCTATATATATATATATAGACATATATATACATGTTTTGGTATTTATAAGATCAAACTTACATGTTATTGTGTGCCAATGTCGGAGAAAACAAGTTCCTATGACATGATAGAAAAGGTGCTGTCTCAGAAAGGTTGTTAAGTTTGAAAAAAACAAATGCACACAAATGCAAGGATTCTTACAATCTTTAGTTTCCTTAATATTTCCAATGTTTCTTACATGATATTCTCAATCCAGACTCGTATTCCCTTCATATAAATTGTGGTGGAACGCAAGCAGCAGGCTATGATGATGATTCAGAGCCATCTGGAGCAGCTAAGTTCTATGTCAGTCCAACAGGAAAATGGGCATTTAGCACCACTGGTACATTCATTGATGGTGATCAACTTGGAGAAAATTATGAGCTCCTGCAAAATATCACCACACTTACTATGCCGGATGCTGAATTGTACATGAAAGCCCGTGGTTCTCCTATTTCTTTGACTTATTATGGGTTTTGCCTGGCAAATGGAAGCTACACAGTTAAACTACATTTTGCTGAAATAATGTTCACTAATGATCAAACTTATGGCAGTCTCGGAAGACGTGTATTTGATATCTACCTTCAGGTACATGGTTTAACAATTTTATTTCAATAGTCACTTGGCGTTTCATAGCAAAGAAATTAAGGCTATTAGTCAGGTGATCACTAGGTTCCTATAGGGAAATTGTCAAACCATTTTTTTCCGAATTAAAATACATCAAATATCTAACTAACAACTGAATGTTTTTCTGGTAAGCAGTTCACTTGTTTGGCATTATTTATAAAATCAAATTCTACTATAACTCTAAAACAAAATGATTAATAAAATACTTGTAGGTTGTAATCATCATGAGGCATTAAGGTTGTGATTGAAATATTGCAGGGAAAGAGGGTGCAGAAGGACTTCAATATTGCAGAAGAAGCAGGAGGAGTTGGTAAGAAAGTCATAAAACTGTTCAAAGATATTGTTGTTACTAGTAATACCTTGGAGATCCGCCTGTATTGGGCAGGAAAAGGGACACAATCTCTCCCAAATAGATCAGTATATGGTCCTCTTATATCAGCAATATCCGTGGAATCTGGTGGGTTATTTGTACCTTCCTAATCCTTATGCTATGATCTCCGTGTTATGATCTAATGTTTAATATGTGTTGTATAATAATCAAGCAGACTCTCCACCTGGAAGCATATCTTCAGGAGCTGTGGCTGGAATTGTGGTTGCAGCAACAGTTACTATCATTCTATTATTTGGTATACTTTGGTGGAAAGGATGTTTTGGAAAGAAAAACTCATTAGCAAGAGGTGATTACAATTTTTTTTTATACCATTATTATCTAGTAAATTTTTGCTAACACGTGGATTATTCAAGTGATAAGAAATAAACTTGCACATGTTGTGTAACTGAGTAAGTTTGACGAATCTGAGAATAGTGTTATTTTGATAAAAGAATGTTGCAAGATTACTAGATAGGATTGTCGATGCAGAGTATTCTTAGATCAAGAGATCTTTGATCTATCTTTTCTTCAATTAACAGAGCTGGAGAGTTTAGACCTACAAACAGGTTTATTTACCTTAAAGCAAATCAAAGCAGCAACAAATAACTTTGATATTTCCAATAAGATTGGAGAAGGAGGATTTGGTCCTGTATACAAGGTATTTTGCATAATATAATAAATCCTTTTAGTGCCATGCTTTTACTATAACTTTACATATATTTTTCAGAAAATTAACAAATTAGCATTCCTCAAAATGCAGGGATGTTTACCCAATGGGACATTCATAGCAGTCAAGCAACTTTCTTCTAAATCAAAGCAAGGGAATCGTGAGTTTTTAAATGAGATAGGCATGATTTCGGCTTTGCAACACCCTTATCTTGTTAAACTCTATGGTTGTTGTATGGAGGGAGATCAGTTGTTGCTGATATATGAATACTTGGAAAACAATAGTCTAGCTCGAGCTTTATTTGGTAATTTTTCCTATATGGTCTACTTCCGGTTGCTATTTATGTGGAATTATTTCACATTTTCTAACTTAGTACATTACTATATAGTATCATTGTCTGATTTTTATTACATTCACAAATAAAGGTCCAGAGGAACACCAAATAAGATTAGATTGGTCAACAAGGAAGAAGATTTGTGTTGGTATTGCTAGAGGTTTGGCATACCTCCATGAAGAATCAAGATTGAAGGTTGTTCACAGGGACATCAAGGCCACTAATGTGTTACTTGATGCGGATCTCAACCCAAAGATATCTGATTTTGGTTTGGCCAAGCTTGATGAGGAGGACAATACTCACATTAGTACTAGAATTGCTGGGACCTAGTGAGTTACTATAATTCTTGCCATGTTGGAGTTTATTGAAAGAACTCCAAAAAGTTATCGAAATGAATAGTTTGATATCCTGTTGTATACTGATATCAAGTTGTTAAAATGTTATGTTTCAATTATGCAGTGGATATATGGCTCCTGAATATGCAATGCATGGTTATTTGACAGACAAAGCAGATGTTTATAGTTTTGGAATTGTTACCTTGGAAATCGTCTGTGGAAGGACCAACACCATTTATCGGTCAAAGAAGGAAGCACTCTATCTTCTTGAATGGGTAACTTTACGATGTTCTCCCCTGGTCATGTAAATTTGATTTTCCATGATACTGTCTACTTACACTTCGTTTTATGTCTTGCATATATTGTTCATTTATCAACTAATAAGAAACAGGATGCTAAATTTGAAAAGATACATAATTTTCTTTATTGAAGTATATTACATTTCACTAGAAGCACATTGAAGGAATCAAAAAAGGATTATTCACTTTTAATTTCTCTAGAAGTGTAGTTGTGCAAAACATTTCAAAGTTACTGTCAATTTCTAAAATCTTAATATCATTTAATTATTTAAGTGACATACTAGTATATCATTTTGGTTTTTAGTTGTTAAACATAAATATATCCAATTTTACTTTGAAGAATTTTCAGAAGTTGAATATACCTATTTTAAACAAGACTATTCTTTGTCTCAACAGGCACATATGTTGAAAGAGAAAGGTGACCTAATGGAGCTAGTTGATAGAAGATTAGGTTCAGATTTCAACAAAACGGAAGCTATGATAGTGATCAATGTGGCTCTTCTATGCACCAATTTCACTTCAAACCTTAGGCCGGCTATGTCGTCAGTGGTAAGTATGCTTGAAGGAAGGACTGTGGTTCCAGAATTTGTGCCAGATTCAAGTGAAGTAATGGATGAAAACAAGATGGAATTAATGAGGCAGTATTACTATGAGATGGAAGAAAGTAATACAAGTAAGTCACAAACACAAAGTCAGAGTTTATCGATTGATAGGCCATGGACTGCTTCATCTTCATCAGCTGTAGACCTTTATCCCGTCCAACTTGATTCTTCCTATTGGGAGGAACAAAAATTAAGAATGTGTTAAGACATCTTAGTAATAAATATCATGAGAGGAGGATCACTCAGAAGTTCAGAAAGATGGTTGGAACCATTTAGGCAGTTTTTGTTATTAGGCAACAGTTATGTATCAGGCAAGCAGTTAAGTTATTATACAATTAGGTTCTGTAAGTAATCTTATTTAAAACATGTCGGACACTAAAATATGAGTCCCATATATGTTCCTAGTGAAAAAAAAAGTATTCTCAACTACTTTAGCTGCCTAATGAATATGGAATAATTTAATTGTTACCACGAATATTCTATTTCATCCTTCTAAAAAATGTTTTCTCAATCACTTTACTACTTTAGCTACCCGGTAGTTATGGAGTAACTAAAAGAACCAAATTAGGTCGGCTTGATTTGATTTTTAAACCGAATTAGAACATACCGGTATTGAATTGGTCTGAATCACAAATTGATGAGTAATGATAACATTGAAGTGAATCTTCAAGGTCTTTGCACTCTTGGTCTAGATTATTTTTCAATCCTTTTCAAGGCCACCACATGTGATGCGGATCCAGTTCTTCCAATTGTGCATTCATGCATAACTGAAGAAGACAACCGGTTGCTTATCGTGTCCTTCAATGCAGAAGAATTTAAGGATGCAGTGTTCCAACTTCCAAATGCTTTCTGACAAACCCCCCAACCGGATGGTTTGAATCCGACATTTTATAAACGATTTTGGTCTTTATGTGGTAATGAGATTGCGAATACTTGCAAGAAATGACTTCATGATGTTTACTTTCGGGTGCTCTAGGGGACACTAATATTGTCCTCATTCCTAAATGTGATCAACCTAGAAGTATGAAGGATCGAAAACCGATGTCTTTGTGTAATGTTGTATACAAGATTTTGTTAAAAGCCTTAGCTAACCGACTGCAGCAAGTCATCGACAATTTATTTCAGTTCATTGTCAGTCCTACACAAAATACAATTAGCATTTATTTCTTGATTGTGCAGATAACATTAGTTTGTTGGCAACAAGTTAATTTGTGGAATGCATTGCAGAATTTAATGGAAACTACCATAGATTTTAATGATATTTTCAAATATATTTGACACAATTTTATTACTGAACAACTGGTTTATTTTGTCATGGCAACCTCCGCCGCTAGATTTCATCGCATGCAACATTGATGCAGCCATATGTGTTCATGAGCAACATACTGACATGAGATCCTGTCTTCAACGACGAAGGGAGTTTTATCTCAGCCAAGAAAATGTTGCAATAAAGTTGTATTTGAGCTTGATTTATAATAGTTGTCTTTGTGCTTGATGAGTGATGACCGTAAGATTGTTGTGGATGATGTGAACAAAATGAGTATCCACCACTCGGATTATAGTTCAATTATTCAAAATTATCGAGCCTTACTTCATCATTATAACAACTTCACAGTTGTTTTTACTAGGCGTCATGGGCGGATCTACAGCTCGGCCAATCCAGACACTTGTCGAGGCTCCGGTCAAAAGTTATGGTATTTTAGAGATTAGTTTATGACAAAACTGAGATTTTTAGCGGTTAGTACAAAACTAAGATTTTTCAGTTTAAAACTGAGATTTTGCGGTCTTTATAAATTTTCTAGCTCCACCACTGCTTTTTGTCAAACAAACAACAACAGTCCTGCACTCAAACAACAACAGTCCTGCACTCGTATGAACTATCACATGCTTTTTTACGGTACTTTTATTGTAATTTCTCATTGTATTGTTACAATTGCTATCAATTCAATGTCATAAATTTGTTTGCTTAAAAAAAAAAAATGCACGCAAAAAAAATAAAATGACATTAATCTTCTTTTCATAAAAAATAAAATTGACATTAATCTTCTTTAAGAAGTAGTACACTATATTTGGCTTAATTGACATGTTAGTATATTTGTAATCCTAAAAATCCTAAAAGAGAGGGAAAATGTGAAGATACACACAGAGCTCATGATGGAAGAAACGCGCGCGCCAGAAGCATACGGTGGTGAGAGTTGGTGTCGGTTGAAGCCAAGAACAGAGCTGGGTATAATATACATTACTCACTGTGATTAATTAATTAATTAATATGTCACGTTTAACTGTTTGATTTTGACACTTATATAACCATACAACAATGCAGACACTACTCACTGTTTTTGAATCAATGATTGCCGCTATCTGTTTGTAATAATTCCTGACTGACAAATACATACATAGACATAGTACATGATGCAGAATAAATTCCAACTCATCTTAGTCCTTTACAATTCTTTATATTTTCAGAACAATATTATGTTTTTGTCGTTTATTCGTTTCTAATATGAAGCATGTACATTCATTAGTCGTGTCTTAGTGTTGGACACACATCGATGTCAAACACCGACACGACACCGATACTTATAATTACATTGAATTGCGTCATTTTCTCAAATTATTATTAATGTGGACGCTTCAGGGTCTGTGTTATATCCGGTGTCCGTGTCTATGCCGGTGCTTCTTAATCCTAAGCTTGACTTTGTATATGTATTTTCTGAGTCCACACATTTAATATTATGTCTCACAATCATCAATGTGCATTAAACATTATTCTATGTTGTTAACGTTTAAAATAACAAACGTGCTAATTCCAAAAAAAATAACAAACGTGCAAAAATACGGGTATTTACCTAGTTTCTAGTTTAAAAAATGAAATTAATATTTGTAATATAATTTTATTTTATGTAAATGACATTTTAGTATATTTGTAAATTGTAATCCTAAAAAAGAGAGGGAAAATATGAAGATACATTCAGCGCGGGAGAAGCTTCCGGTGGTGAGTGGCGGAGCGTGGTGGTGGCGTCCTCGGAGCAGAGTTCTGTTTCTCTATAGATGGTGGCGGTTAGTTCGTGTCGGTTGCAGTGAAGAACAGTGCGAGGTATGACACTTATAACCACACATCAATTCAGAAACTATTCACTGTTTTTGAATCAATGATTGTCGATTATCTGTTTGTAATAATTCCTGGCTGAAAAATACAAACATAGTACATTCAGAACAGTCCAAAGCTTGACTTCTATATGCATTTTATCAGTCTTCTCCTCAATTCTTCTTTTACCATTTTCCACCTTAAAGTTAAATATATGTCTGACAATCATCAATGTTGATAACTACATTGACCCAAATGCATGACTTGTGTGATTTGTCAATTTATTACTTTATAAAATTGTATGCACTCTCTTCTTAGTCTATGATTGAAAATTATAAAAATTATAAGAAATTTTAAAAATTATCCTTAAATTTTAAAATTCATGATTACATTTGAAAATTCTTTAGCGATTAAATGAAACGCTTTAAAAGGATTAATATGATTGAATGTTTTCAATTTTGAAAATTATTTTGACATATTAATAATTTCAAGGAATAAATTGACAGTGGCCTACAAAATGTCATGGACCAAGTGTCTATTTGGATTCAATTATTTGAGTTTATTTACCGATATAAACACGTGAAATTGTTTTGGAGAGTTTATCATATAAATGCAAATTGTTTTGGAGAGTTTTTTCCCTTATAATTTGGGACGGAGGGAGGAAGTGCTTGGGGACTTGCTCTTGACCTCTTAAATTCCCAACACATGCTATATATTGAGACTCTCTACCTCTAAATTATTGACATATCTGAACTTCACTTTTTATTTTTAATATTAAGATGAACATTTTCTCCCAATTTCTCTTCCTTTTACTCATTGCCATTTGGTTCATATCTCTAACAGCTACTAATATTCACCCTGATGAAAGTATGATATGTATTTATACCATAGCTCCCAAATAATAACGAAATTTCTTTGTTCTTTCTTTTCATTGTTGTTTATCTAAGGTTTCATGTTAGTTTAAATATCATGTATTTTTTCAATGTGTATATTTGATGACATGTGTGTGTGTGTATTTTAGAAGATTTTTCAGTACTTAGCTGATAGCTCTCAATTGTATATTTAGAGAAAGCTCTCAAAGATATAGCTAAATCACTTGGTAAGAAGGACTGGAACTTTGACATAGATCCATGCAGCAACAAACCTAACTGGGCTACGCCTCCGGTACCTCAAGTCTCAGATAACAATGTCACCTGTGACTGCTCTGTTGCTGGTGACAACTTCTGCCATGTTATTTCAATGTAAGTCTCTTTTCCGTGGAAGTGACCCTTTGCTACTGTGACGTCTAATTATTTTGATTCGAAGCTATTTTTATTTTTATTTTCATTTACGGCAGTACTCAAGTATTTACATTGATGTAGAAGTTGGAATCGATATTTTTATATCCTACCATTAAATCAAATGTTCTCATGCTTTTAAAAAAAAAAAAAAAAATCAAATGTTCTCATCATTATGATCTATAAAATTGCTATCCCTTATAATCAAATTACAATTTTAATTTAAAATCAATAGTGTCAAACATATGTAATTTTAGTAAAACTCTCTGCTGTAGTAGAGCTTGTTGCAATTTTGGTTAAATCTATCAGGAAAGAATTACATTAGAATTTATTACTTTATTTTGCTTATTGTTTATGTTTAACTTGTTTATGGAAAAATGAACTTACAGAAGTTTGATATCCCAAAATCTCATCGGCATTCTCCCACCAGAACTGACCAGATTGCATTATCTTCAAGTTATGTATGTAATTCCCAAACTTTCCCTCGCCTACATATTAACAATATTATTGAACTTGTTTTATTTCTTCAATCACATGTTTCTATATATAATTTTGCTTGACAAGCTTTTTACCTCCCTCTATTACAGTGACCTCTCTCTCAATTATTTGAACGGTTCAATTCCTAAAGAGTGGGGCTCCATGATGTATCTTACTAAAATGTATGATTTACCTCTTATTTTTCTTTTTTGATTTATAATTATTGATTGTTCGATATACTATACGATCTTGACATACAGGGTCTTATTTTACATTCTTTATAACAACAATGCTATTTATTACAGGGAAGAAGCAACAAGAAACACGCGATCTGACAAAAATGGATATAATATTTTTTTAATATAAAATATAAATTTTTTAAATTTAGGCTTTAACAGAAATCATGGTGTGTGGTTTTCGTGGCTTGAGACTTCGTAAAAAACAGTATTTCCCTCTTTATAATACTTTATATTAATTTTCTTGTAGACTTGTAGTAATTACATGCAACAATAAGCTAATGACAACATGTTTCTTAATCATCATAGTTCTCTCGTTGGAAATCGATTAACGGGTTCAATCCCAGTGGAGGTTGCAAACATATCTACTCTACAAATTTTGTGAGTTTCTCATTACCATCTTAGAATAAATAAATATTTTACTTTTTTGTTCTATATCCTTTTATAAATACATAATCATGTATGTGTTAAATTCAAAGTGTTTCGGTAGAACTTAACTTTAACTTGAAATGGATAGGGAGTTATGGATCAATCAAATGTCCGGAAATATTCCTCCTGAGCTTGGGAATCTATCCCAACTTCAAATATTGTAAGCACTTAATTTATTTTTCTCATTAATTGATGTTCTCCGTGTAATATGAAATCCCAATGTTTAAAGTCCACTTCGATTTCCATGGGATAGAGTCATAATTTATTGTTCTGATTTTCAATTATTTATAGGCGACTTACGTCTAACAATTTTACTGGAGAACTACCTATGACATTGGCCAAACTCACTAATTTGCAAGATTTGTAAGCTTCAAATTTTCATGGTCATGTTTCCTGCTGACTCTAAAAAAAAATAGTTTTTATGATGCTTCAAATTTTCAAGCCCTCTCTTAATGCAGCCGAATTGAGGGCAACCAATTCTCTGGAAAGATACCTGATTATATTCAGAACTGGACACATATCCAAAATCTGTATGCACTCTTCTTTTTTATTTTATATTTTCTTCAATTTTACTGTTTTTGTATTGCTTGACTTTCGAAAAGAATTATCAATGGTTATTTTCTCTTGACAGAATGATTCAAGGAAGTGGATTAAGTGGGCCTATTCCTTCTGGAATTTCACTTTTGAGAAACTTAACTGACTTGTATGTATGATAGTTTGTATTCTATATAGTATCTACTGATAAAGTAAGGATTGAAATTTAACTTTTATTTTAATTATGTTTACTTAGCTTTGATTTAAATTTTATATTCAGGAGAATTAGTGATTTGGATGGATCTGAAGATGCACCTTTGCCACAACTTGATAAACTGACATCGTTACGAACTCTGTGAGTTGATTCTTATGCCTCTCTCAGAAATAGAAATGAAAATAACAGCAAGAGAGTTGCTCATAATATATTGTTGTGTATCTTATTGTTTCACAGAATTCTAAGGAACTGCAACATCAGTGGAAAACTGCATGATTATCTTGGGACTATGACATCATTAAAAACATTGTAATTGCTTACTTGCTACATTTTATTTGACTATATATAGCTAATTATCAAAGATTTTTTTGTTAAATTTAGCTTATTTTGTAACCTTTGGTATATTTGTGTTTTCTAATTTTTGTTTTGATAGTTATGACATTTAGAACAATACTAGCAGTAAACTTTCTTACACGTTTTTCAACACACTTTCTTTTATTGGTTAAAATTCAAATGGTTCCCACCAAATTTATATTGGAGCCATGAATTTTAACCAATAAAAGAAAATGTGATGGAGAGTACGTGTTAGAGAGTGTGTTGCTAACACTTATATAGCTCTCCAACTTATTATATTGCAAAAATGTTTTTATTCAAATTGTGTTGTTGTTGTAGTCCCACATTGCAAAAATGTTAGATGTATCTATGTGTTTGAGCACCCTCATCTTATGAGCTAGTTTGAGATTCAAACCCATTAACATGATAGCATAGTCGGGTTAAGGATGACAATGTGGAAATTGGACCCTGGACCCACGTATAGTCGTGAGGGTGGGCATTGAAGTTTTATTTAACTCCCACATTGTCAAGGTTCTCCGACTGTTGGATCTTATGAGCTAACTTTTGAAAGTGAGATCCAAACACATTTAACAGTTTTCCTATGACAAATTTTCTCCATAGCAGTTTAACTCATTCTCAATATGATATCTCTTTCAGAGACCTCAGCTTCAACAAATTAAGTGGAACAATTCCAAGTACCTATGCTGCCATGAAGAGTTCAAATTACATGTATGAATTTCATCATAGTTTCTAAGCGCAATTCTTTTTGGGGTATATTTTTAGTCACATCTGTTAGTTTCAATTTTTAGTCTGAATAAATCCAACCTGATGGAGCTCAAAAATCCAAGAGAAAGAAGGTGACTGTGTTTAGTCCGTGTCTAAAAATTAAAACACTTTGTATAAAAGGGTCCATCAAGACAGTTACCTAAATCAATCCAATCCTTAATATGATGACCAGCATATATACCTTAATGTTTGGTCTAGTTCAATAAATATTAAGCTTTGTATATTAATTTCTTGATATTGTTTTATGGTAGATTTTTAACTGGAAACCTTCTCACTGGCCCCATGCTGCCTTGGAGAACTTACGTTGCCGTGTGAGTTATCTTTCTAATACTACTTGTATGATTCTTTCGATTGAACAATGTACTTTACTTTTCAAAGTGAACTTTGCTTGCTTCCATGCATTTTCCCTTTCTTTTTATTAAACAGTTGTTGTTTTAGCTGTATTTTGTTTGCATCAAGTGCATGACAACAAAGCTCCACCTATGCTCCTTTTTTTTTGTTGTTCTCCTGATGAACTCTAGTGTAAGGTCCATGATCATGAGTTTTGTTTTTCTCGCACCAAAGTTCATAAACCCCTTAATCTCGCTTCTCTCTGAAGTGTATAATATGCCTTCCTAAAGCTTGCGTATAACTTTTGTTGCATGTCTTTTGTTTACTTAATATTATATCTTCAACAATATGTCTCAGTTAGGAAATTGTTTTGAAACTTTTATGTCTCAGGAAGGTAGTCACCAAATGGTTCGGTAAGTTTTGATTTTGTATTATTATCATATTCTGAATCAAATTTTATGACTTATAGAGATCTTTCATACAATAACTTCAGCATCAGCCAAGGGAGTCAACTATGTAACGATGAACAAGTGTAAGAATCCTTGCATTTGTGTGCATTTGTTTGCAAACTTTAGAACCTTCCTGAGACTATCTTCTGAATATATCTCAGGAACTTGTTTTCTACCACATGGGGACGAAATAACATGTAAGTTTGGTATTATAAATACTAAAACATGCATGTGTGTGTGTGTCTATATATGTGTGTGATGAATCTTATTTTACTAATCATGCGAAGTGATTCTATTCCTTTCGCCATTCTCTCAGAGCAACAGATTCGTGTTTGAGCTTTGAATGTCCGAAACGTGAGTTTCTTCCTTGTGACTTTTCTATAGAAAACTAACATCTCACTATGTTTTTGAATGTTGCTAACATGCTCTACTCAACCCAGCCTCATACTCCCTTTATGTAAATTGTGGTGGAAAGCAAGCAACAGTCAACAGAAAAAGTTATTATGGTGATTCAGATTTACCTGGACCAGCTAGATTCTATCACAGTCCAAAAGGAAATTGGGCATTTAGCACCACTGGTGTATTCATGGAAAGTAGTTTACTCGGAGAAAATTATTCCCCGAAAAACATCACCAAACTTACTATGGTGGATACTGAATTGTACATGAATGCACGTGTCTCTCCTATTTCTTTGACTTATTATGGGTTTTGCCTAGCAAATGGAAGCTACACAGTAAATCTACATTTTGCTGAAATAATGTTCACAGATGATCAAACTTATCGTAGTCTTGGAAGGCGTGTATTTGATATCTACCTTCAGGTACACGGTTTAGCAATTTTCGTTAAATTGTAAGCGATCAATAGATTCCTATTAAAATACGTAGAATATCTCGCTAACAACTGCATGTTTTTCTGATTACAGCTCACAAATTTGGCATTATTTATATAACCAAATTCTACAATATTTCTTAAACAGAATGACGATTAAAATATTTTTAGGTTGTAATGATCAAGAATCATTAAGGTTGTGATTGAAATTTTGCAGGGAAAGCGGGTGCAAAAGGACTTCAATATTGCAGAAGAAGCAGGAGGAGTTGGTAAGAAAGTCATAAAACCGTTCAAAGACATTGTTGTTACTAGTAATACCTTGGAGATCCGCCTGTATTGGGCTGGAAAAGGGACAATGGCTATCCCAAATAAATCAGCATATGGTCCACTTATATCAGCTATATCGGTGGAATCTGGTGGGTTAGACTTTGTACGTTCCTAATCTTATGCTATGATCTCCATGTTATGATCTAATATTTAAATGTCTTGTATAATAATCAAGCAGATTCTCCACCTGGAAGCATATCTGTAGGAGCTGTGTTAGGAATTGTGGTTGCAGTAATACTTATTATCATTCTAGTATTTGGTATACTTTGGTGGAAAGGATGTTTTCGAAAGAAAAACTCATTAGCAAGAGGTGATTACAGTTTAATTTCTTGTGTCCATTATTATCAAACATTTTGCCAACACGTGAATTATTAAGTGATAGCAAATAAACTTGCGCAAGTTTGAATACATACTTTTATTCGTCTATCATGTTAAGGAACCTGAGACTAGCTTTATCTTGATAAAATGAAAGTTGCATGCTTAGTAGAAATGGATTTTCGATGCAGAGTGTCCATGTCCATGTGTAATTTTATTGGTGTAAGAGATATTTGATATTTCTTTTACTTCAATTAACAGACCTGAAGAGTTTAGACCTACAAACGGGTTTATTTACCTTGAGACAAATCAAAGCAGCAACAAACAATTTTCATATTTCCAATAAGATTGGAGAAGGAGGGTTTGGTCCTGTGTACAAGGTACTTGTATAATATAACAAATCATTTTGAGTGTCATGCTTTTATTATGATTGTACATGTATTTTTCAGAAAATTCTTTTTCAACTTCTAACAGTAAATCATTCCTCAAAATGCAGGGATGTTTATCCAATGGCACCTTGATTGCAGTCAAACAACTTTCTTCTAAATCAAGGCAAGGGAATCGTGAGTTTTTAAATGAGATAGGCATGATTTCTGCTTTGCAACACCCTTATCTTGTTAAACTCCATGGTTGTTGTGTGGAGAGAGATCAGTTATTGCTGATATATGAATACTTGGAAAACAATAGTCTAGCTCGAGCTTTATTTGGTAATTTTTCCTATATGGTCTACTTCGGGTTTGCTATTTACGTGGTATTATTTTACCATTGTCTGATTCTTATCACATTCACAAATAAAGGTCCAGAGGAACACCAAATAAAATTAGATTGGTCTACAAGGCAGAAGATTTGTGTTGGCATTGCTAGAGGTTTGTCATACCTACATGAAGAATCAAGACTGAAGGTTGTTCATAGGGACATCAAGGCCACTAATGTGTTGCTCGATACGGATCTAGTTCCAAAGATTTCTGATTTTGGTTTGGCCAAGCTGGACGAGGAGGACAAGACTCACATTAGCACTAAAATTGCTGGGACCTAGTGAGTAACTGCAATTCTTGCCTTCTCTGAGTTTATTTAAAAGTACTTCAAAAAGTTATCAAATTCAACTTGAATGATATTTTTATACTATAATAGTTTGACATCATGTTGTATACTAATATCAAGTTGTTGCAATGATATGTTTCAATTATGCAGTGGATATATGGCTCCTGAATATGCAATGCATGGTTATTTGACAGACAAAGCAGATGTTTATAGCTTTGGAATTGTTGCCTTTGAAATCGTTAGTGGAAGGAGCAACACTCTTTATCGGTCAAAGGAGGAAGCATTCTATCTTCTTGATTGGGTAACTTTATGATGTTCTCCAATGGTTATGTAAATTTGATTATTTATGTTACACTTCGTTTTGTGTCATACATATACTGTTATTTGATTATTCATCTGATAATTCAACTTTAAAATAAAATCATGTTTCCCCTTTTCTTATCCCTTTCCTCGTCCTGAACAAGAAGATAACTTGTCAAAAATATTAAAAATTAAGATACAGAATGCTAATTTTGAAAAGGAGAAAATTTCTTTGTTTAAGTATTACATTTCATTAGAAGGACAATGAAAGGGATCAAATTATTGGAAAAGGATGTAATTCTTATCTCACTCTTGAAGAGTAATTTTACAAAACACCAATATGACCAATTTCGTACTTTGAAGAATTTTCAGAAGTTGAATGTACCTATGGTATTTGAGTTGTGCTATTTTGACCGACAAACTTAACATTCAAACATAGGTGATATTTATTAACCACTTTTTGGGTTCAAACATTCACTTGAAAATCGTTGTTAGTGACGTTCAAAATTGTGGTGAACAAATGGTTAATGAGTAGCGAAATTTGTAATGTTTATTAACGTCTAATTAACCACATACTTAAAATGTGTTAACCATCTAAATTGTTCGAATTCTGATGTTAAATTTGCATGTCAATATATCATTTCTCTTTTGTAAAACTACTCTGTTTCAACAGGCACATATGTTGAAAGAGAAAGGTGACCTAATGGAGCTAGTTGACAGAAGATTAGGTTCAGATTTCAACAAAAAGGAAGCTATGGTGATGATCGACGTGGCTCTCCTATGCACCAATGTCACTTCAAACCTTAGGCCCTCTATGTCATCAGTGGTAAGTATGCTGGAAGGAACGACAGTGGTTCCAGAATTTGTTTCGGATTCAAGTGAAGTAATGGATGAAAAGAAGTTGGAAGCAATGAGGCAGTATTACTATCAGATGGATGAAAATAAGACAAGTAAGTCACAAACACAAAGTCAGAGTTTATTAAGTGATGGGGCATGGACTGCTACATCTTCATCAGGTGCAGACCTTTATCCTGTCAAAAGTGATTCTTCCTATTGGGAGAAAAGAAATTAAGTGTGCTTTTGTTGATATATAATTGCATCTGCCACTGTGTCCTGTGATGAAACCTTGATGCCTCTAGTGGAACTTATATTTAGGGACATCTTTTTTCTATCAAAGGGGACTTATATTTTAGGACACAGTTGTATTTGAATTCTATTATAGTGAGTTAACTTATTTTTAAAAGCTCTATTCATATGTTTGAATAAAAAATCAGGATTCCAGTGTTTTCATTCTAAATTGTCATGTTCATCCATTTCTAACATTCTTTTTGTAGAATGTAGATTGCACATAGCATTTGATAGTTTAACATCATCATCGATGTTGGACAAAAGCATGAAGATGCCATGTAAACCATTAGCTTAATAACTTTATTCATCGTATATTTAAAGGACTTGACTCTCTAAGATAAACTTTAACTTGTGATTATAGCCATATGTTATGATTTGTTGATCTTGTGAGAAGTATATACAAAGTGTGTTCTCCAATGCCCTCCTAACACACTATTAGGGGTTAAAATTTAAATAGGTCCCACTATTTTTAAAATATATCCCACAATAACTTGGTCTCACATAAATTTTTGAGGATTATTTGAATATTACTAACTTTTACTAGAGCTTTTAATTTAAACTTTGGATTTTGATATTCAACCATCTTTTGTCGTAGATTAGCTGCAACAAAATATGGTTGAATATCGAAATCTAACTATCTCTTACTATAAAATTATTTGGTCTCGTTTGGATAAAATTGTATATTAACAAATGGTCAGTGTGCTATAGTATAATTTCGACCATCTTTGTAAGCTTTTCTGGTATTCTATTTCATCCAAATATGTTTATAGCAAAATCTTCTTCTTTCTTCAACCACTTTTGCTACCTAGTAGAAATGGAATAATTTCATGCACATAAAATAAAATCAAAATATTAATATATGTGTTCTTAATGAGATTAACTACATTTAATTTTTTTTTTACCATTTTGGATAAGGCATAACTGCCATAATTGATTTACCCATTTTTTAAAAGCTACAACCACGAATATGTTCTCTCTTTCAATCTCTCTCTCTTCATCCATATCTCTCCAACTTTCTCTGTCACTCTCTCCATTCAATCTCTCTTCATCTCCCTCTTCATATGTATCTATCTCCATCGTTCTCGTCCATTCGTATCTTTGTACATCACTCACTCTCTCTATCAATATCTCTCTCTACATTTATCTCTTTTGTCCATATCTTTCTCCATCATTCTCTCTATATTTGTATTTTCTCCTTCCAGATGAAGAGAGAAAGAGTGATGGAGAGAGACATAGATGAAGAGAAAATATGGATGGACTGATGGAAAGAGATTGGATGGAGAGAGGATGGGGAGAGATGGAGACAACAATGAAGTGAGACATAGATGAAGAGAGCAATGGAGAGGATATGAATGGAAAGACAGCGACAAAGTGAGATCGATGGAGAGAGAGAGAGAGAGAGAGAGAGAGAGCAATGTATAGAGATACTGATGGAGAGATTATGGAAAGAAAGAGGGCGTTGGGGATATATGAATGAATGGAGAGCGAAGTAGAAAGTGTGATGGAGAGAGATATGGGTGGAGAGATCTATGGAAAGAGAGAGATGATTGGAGAGCGATGGGGAGAGATGGAGAGAGATACATATGGAGAGATCGATGAAAAGGGAGATATATGGATGGAGTGATGAAGAGAGATTGATAGAGTGATGGAGATACATACAAATGTAGAGAGATATCGATAAAGAGAGATATGGATGGAGAGAGAGAGAGCAATGTAGGGAGATATGGATGGAGGGTGATATAAATGGAGCGAGCATTGGAGATTAACGATGGGGAGAGAGATGGATATAGAGATATGAATGGAGATAGAGTGATGGAGAAATATGGATGGAGAGAGATAGAAAGAGTGATGGTGATATATGGAGAAAGATATGGATGGAGAGAGATACAAATGGGGAGAGAGAGAGAGAGATATGGATGAAAAAAGCGATGAAGAGAGATATGAATTAAGAAAAAGTGGTGGAGAGAGCGATGAAGAGATAGAGAGAGAGAGATGAAAGAAATATATGGATGAAAAAAGCGATGAAGAGAGATATGAATTGAGGAAAAGTGGTGGAGAGAGCGATGAAGAGAGAGAGAGAGAGAGAGAGAGAGAGAGAGAGAGAGAGAGATGAGAGGAAGTGTGTGGAGATATAGATGGAGAGAGAGTGATGAAAAGACAGCTAAATGAGGAGAGATGAGGCTGAAGAGAAATGGAGATGGATGGAGAGATCGGTAGACAAATAAACTCTTTCCACCTCTCTCAGCTGCTCTTTCTTGCCATTTAATCAAATCAACATCAGAGACATACACTAAAAAAATAAAGTAAAACATAAAATTACTATGTCACCAATTCATTCCAAAAAATTTATATATGAATATTTCTTTTTATTTTCCGATTTCTTACAAATTTTACTAAGATAAACACTTGTCACTGGTCAATTAGTTAAGAGATAGACTCTCATCGGTTGATTAGTTAAAATAAAAATGTTATATTATTAGTATTTTGACTTTTGAATATTGTCTTTATAAATTTTATATATCAATTTCTTACAAATTATACCGAGATAAATGTTTGTCATTGGCTCTCACAAATCAACTGAAATTTGTAACTCAAATTATACACAAGATAAATCTTTATCGCTTATAAATTTTATATATTAATATCAATTTCACATATCAATTTCTTACAATTATACCAAGAGAAACATTTTTCACAAATAAGTGTAAAAACACAAGACCAATATTGGTTTTTGATAATTATAAAACAATACATGATAAATATTTATTAATGATACAAAAAAAATTAAATAAATATTTATCATTGATTAATAATTTAATATAGAAAATAAACCGGACAGATATACTGATTCATAATAAAAATATAGGACAAATTTTTTTTTCAAAGCTAAATATAAAAGAAAAATGGAACATATATATTTGTCATTGATACATAAAAAAAAAAAAAATAGATATTTGTCATTGATTAATGAAAAATGCACCCAATAAAATTTGTCACCGATAAATATAAAAAAAATCTAGAAAAATATTATCACTGATACATAAACACAAAACAAATATCTAATGTTGATAAATATTAAAAAAAATACAGAAAAAATATTTCTTACTAATATATATTAAAAATTATAGGACAATTAGGTTGAAAGTTCCTAATATTCATCACATATCAATATAAAGAAATAAAAAATAAATGATAAATATTTATCATTAATCCATAAAAAATAATACACAAATATTCGTTCTCTATATAAATATAAATAAACATGGTTTAATTAGTATTTTGATCGTTTAAAGTATTGTTTTGTTTCATATTGGTTCCTAAATGATTATACGTTTCACTTTGTTCCCTAAAGATATATCTATCTATCACATGGTCCCTTCTGTTAATATTTTATAGAAAACGTTAAATTTTGTTTCATATTAAACTAGATAAGCGACCAATATAAAATCTATTAAACTGATCAATATGAAACTTATTAAATTAGATAAGAGACTAATATGAAACCAAAGTTATTGTTTTCTGCAAAAAATTAACAGAAAGGACAAATAAAGGACCAATATAAAACCAAAAAATTCTTTTAAAATTACATTTACTGTATCCATAAACTCTTACCATCTTTTTTGACACACCTTGTGCTGAAAGGACTATTTAGTTGGTAATATATATCATCTTGACTTTTCCAAAAAAAATAATTAAGCCAACAAAAAAAATCACGGAACACCTCTCTCTCTCTCTTTAACACATAAAATAAGGAAGCAAATATTTATCATTGATTGGTATATAAAAATAAGACATTTTTTTTATAAGCATAAAAAAAAATGATATTCGACACATTTTTTCATACACAATCCTTATACAAGGGTATTTGTGTAATTTTTTATCTTCTTTTTCTTATGAACAATATTTGTGTCAGATTTGTTGTGTCAAGATAACACTCCTCCTTATAAAAATAAAGATAACACTCCTTCGAAAGGACACAGTTGAATTTCCCACAACTGTAATCAGGAGGGGTTGAAATTAGAACTAACCTTTATAAATCATATTATGTTGTTCAGTTGGCCGGATAATAGGGGGGGGGGGGGGGGGAATTGAACTAGAAATTCAAACAATAATGACAATAATCATTTCATTCAATTATGCTGAACTGCTTGATGAAAAATAAGTCTTTTACTGCAAGTACTATATTTGTTGTTTATAATAAAAAAAATTTAAAAATTTCAGAGCTCATGATGAAAGAAATGCGCACGCGGGAGAAGGTTACAGTGGTGAGCGGCAATCGTGGTGGTGGAGTCCTCGAACCGGAGTTCTTTTCTCTATACATGGCCGCTGTTAGTTGCTGTCGGTTGCAGCCAAGAACAGAGCTGGGTAGGACAAACATCAGTCACTATGATTAATTAATCAAAGTCACGTTTGATTTTGACATTTATAACCATACAACAATGCAGACACTACTCACTGTTTTTGAATCAATGATTGCCGTTTATCTGTTTGTAATAATTCCTGGCTGATAATACATGCATAAATACATAGTACATGATGCAAAATAAATTCCAACTCACTTAGTCCTTTATAATTCTTTATATTTTCAGAACAATATCATGTTTTTGTCATTTACGTGTTTCTTATATGAAAAAAAAATTAATATACACTGACAATATAAACTAATTTTATACTGTCAACCAATAACAACCTTCTTGATATGACATGACAAATTAATAACTTTTTATTGGGTGATCGTATAAAATTATTTTACCGGTGTATCTTCATTAAACTCTTATATATAATTCCTAGCTGAGGCATGCTTACGACATACATGTATAGTACATGTAGAACATTATTAAGCTTGACTTAATTTGTATATGCATTTTCTGAGTCTTCTCCTCAATCTATTTTTCTATGTACTATTGTATAGTACATGCATTTAATATATGTCTCAATCATCAATGTGCATTAAACATTATTGCTGCTTTCATATTTGACCCATATACTAATTAACTGCAATTTCTTTTGCTTCTGGGTCATTCATCAATTTACTTCTGTAAAATTGTTGGTGCTCTCATAGTACTCATTAAGGAAACAAATATAGAAATTGAGTTGAAAAGTGGCATGTTCAACTTTTCCAAAGTTTACAATTTTTTATTCCCATTGCAAAATTTCTATACCTTTGTATTCTTAACTAGTGCCTTCAGGACACTTATTAGCATGACCCCTCAATCGCAATAGTTTTTACTAGACAGTTTTCAGGATTGGATTAACCCTTTTAAAATGACTAATATGATTGAAGATATTTTTTTAAATTTTTTTTGGCATATTAATAATTTCAAGGAATAAATCAACAGTGTCCTACAATTTAAGGGGCCAAATTGTCTAGCCTCTTAATTTCCAAATACACTATATATATAATCAGACTCTATACCTCTAAATTGTTGATGTATCTGATCTTCACTGTTCCTTGTTAATATTATGAGTACTTCCTCCCAATTTCTCATCCTTTCACTCAATGCCATTTTGTTCGTATATATCTCTAACAGCATTTGCTGCTACTAATATTCACCCAGATGAAAGTATGATATGAATTTACACCATGGCTCACGAATAATTAAGAAACATCGTTAGTCATTCTTTTCCAGTTTATCTATGGTTTCATGTTAGTTTAAGTATCATGTATTCTTTTGCTTATAATTTCATTCTGTGTATATATTTGATGATATGTGTGTGTAGTTTAGAAGACTTTTCAGTACTTAACTGATAGCTTTCGATTGTATATTTAGAGAAAGCACTTGAGGATATAGCGAACTCACTTGGTAAGAAAGATTGGAACTTCGATACAGATCCTTGCAGTAACAAACCGAACTGGGTTAAAAAGTTAGAGAACAACGTCACCTGTGTAGCTGGTGATAACTTCTGCCATGTTGTTGCAATGTAAGCTTATTTTCCGTAGAAGTGACCCTTGGCTATATATCAGTACTCAAATATTTGCATTGAAATAAATAGAGGCAGGAATTGACCTTATATGTGTGTGTATACATGAATTAGATCGATTACTACATGTAACAAACTTATATACTTATAGTTATACCCTACCCTTGAAAGTAAAATCAATATTATCAAAGATACACATTTTGTGCTAAAATTATGTTTGACAAAATAGTAAAACCAGTATTTAAAACTTTCTGCAGTAGAACAGCCTGTTCCAATTTTCTTTGACATATATTGGCTAAGAAATATATTAAAATTAATTTATTTATATAACTTTTGTATGGTAAAATGAACATACAGAACTTTGAAAGTGCAAAATATGTTAGAATGAAAATTCCCAAAACTGAGTGAAACTCCCTTATCATGACAAACCAAAAACTGTCATTAAGGTTCTTTTGGGACAGAACATAATACCTTTTACACAATTAAGGTTTTCTTGTTTTTCTCAAGCAGAAAATTGAATGTTTTTGAATGATCAAGAATGAGAAAAATGGGTAAAGTCGTAACTTTTTTCAAGCAAAGATTGAATGTTCTTGACTAAATTAAAAGATGAAAAAAATGGGTATTTGAACATGTATGAATGCAAATATATTGAAATGAAAATTCCAAAATTTATATGAGCTGGACCAATTTTGTAGGAACATTTGGACATGCTGCTACAGGTTATTTTCTTCATCTTTGTAGTCTATCATTTATATGAACTTGCATACTCCGCACAATTTTTCACATGATAACTCTTATAATTTGTTACAGAACTTGCATACACAGTGGAAGTAACTGAAAAAAGCAATGTGTATAATTTTGGAGTACTAACCTTAGAAATACTTTTTGGAAAGCACCCTAGAGATATTGTATCTACTTATTTGTGTTTAAGTGGTGGTGTGAGCTTAACATTGATAAGTTGCATCAACGTCTTTCTCATCCTACAAATGATATCATGAAAGAAGTTGTATCAATTATAAGGAGTGCAATTGCTTGTTTAACTGAACGTCCATGTTCTCGTTCTCCCCCTACCATGGAGGAGGTTTGCAAGGAGTATGTAATTTTAAAGTAATCTTGGTCCATGTTTTGTATGTGTGAAGCTTTTTTTTCTGTAAGTCATTTAAATTTTTCCCTTTTCCAATTTTCTACTTGGTCCATGTATTTATTGTTCTATCAATGTGTACTATCACAGATGGTTCTATCAATACTCTCTCATATGAAGAATATAAGAATTTAAGGCAAAAACTCTGCTCTAAACAGTAATGATCCCTTCCTCCCTTGATAATATTGTCACTCTTTCATCTATTAAGTATCAACCAAACCCATATATATCAAGTAAAATTTTGAAATGTCAACAGATTCTTTATTATGTATAAACTTAACTCATTACAGGTTATAAAAAATACAACAAGCACAGAAAAATTCAGTGGCATGAATTACCTAGCATGAGTAAATGGGTATCTCAACAAGCATGAATGCAAATATGTGGAAAGAAAGTTCAAAACATTACCGTAGCAAACGAAAGAGAATATCTTTTACGGTTCTCGGCATAGAGCATACCTCTTACATAATAATATTGTCTGAAAGAACTGTCATCAGTCATGACGGCAGATTTGTACCACCTACATGATCGATTGATTCAATGTTGCATAACCGAGAGGCCACTTATAAGAGTTCACATATGTTCAGTTACTAAATCCAAGACTTGCATTTATAATTATCAACACAATTCTAGTGCTATCTGATTCTTATACAACCGCCTGCAGTAAAAAACATTGACAGCTACAACCTCGGTATGGTTTCCTCCATTGATAACAATGCAAGCATCCTTATATGACATAGGCGGTCTGCATGCATAATGCCATATAAATATATATACACCAGATAAATACTATGAGAAATAGTTCAGACTCCATAGAGTTAATTTGTGTGTACTTTGTTTTAGTTGATTTGTTTCTTCCTTAGAAAATTCCTTTGAAACCCTTGACAATAGGCTAATCCAACACAAGCATGCACTCCATTTTGCATTTGCAAAATCACTTCATATTGTAGTTGCAAAATTGCATTTAGGGACCAGGGCCATCAAAGCACAATAGATAATATCCATGCCTTATGAATGAAATTTTATATTAAAATTACATTTATGGCAACAACTAGCTTTCACCACATTAAGGCATCATCCAGCATTTTTGGGCCACCAAGACAATCTCTTAAAAAAATCATGGCACAAAGTATATTCATCTTATCCTCAAATTTGGAGTAAGTGAGCTCATCATGTATACCATACCACTAGTGATAGTTTCACAAATAGGGTCATAAAAAGACAATAGAATCCATCCACATTTTGAATAAAATTTCATATTAAAATTCCATTGCTTTGAAAGCCACCATCCAACTTTTCCATTATGAATGAAGAATTCATAATGCATTTTCCTCAAAGGTTGTCATTGAGGCATCCATCCCTTACAAAACTTATGAAACATTAGGGTTTGTATACCCAGTTAAATTTTTATCCAATCAACATCCATAGAGGTTTTACCAAGAAACTATAGTATTTATCACAATGCGTTCATTCTTTACTTGAAGAAGAAGAAAGAAGAATCAGACAACCAAACCAAACAAATAGCGTAAGATAGAAGCTGCATAACATAGACGTGTGAAGAATGCATGTGCTTTAATATAAAGGCTATCTCATGGGCTTTCATATTGTATTGGACCAGAGGCTTCGGCCCAATACCGGGTTAATTAATCACTCAAGGCTTTTAACTAAATTAAAAGTGAATTTATCCTCCCTTCACGTAATATTTTTTGTCTTTGTTTGTAAGTTAATTTATGGCCTTCAAACTTTTGAGCTATAGAGAGGTTTAGAATGAAACATACCTTCATAGGTGATGATGTGAGGCTTATATAGCCGAGAAGAAGGTGGTGTTAGGCTTGGACCATCCCAATGGTCCACTCTACAACCAAAGCATCAATATTGTCAAGTCTCTCATAATGAATCTAATAAAAGGGTGCCAAATTAAGCAACTTCAGTTTGTTTAAACTCAAAAACATAAATAGAGAATACCTCCAAAATCCAAATTACAAGAATTTTAGCTACTATCTCTTCCTTCTTTTCGCTATAACTATATGGCATTTTGGCTACTATCTCTTCCTTCTTTTGAAGAACTCCATCAACTACTTAAAGTGTTACCACTTGTACGCTCAACAAGAATAATATTTTCAACCAATAATTGCACTAGATTTCACATTGTTAACTAATTATTCATATACTTATATGATGACATAAAACATTGTCATTTTTAAAGTCTGAGTCACTCATCCTTTTAACCCTCTTCAAAAATCCGAAATCAACCATACCTGCCGTAAAGTACCACTTTCTCCAACTTATTTTCATGTAATTGATCAATTTTAAAACAAGCATTCAAAGCGTATTATAACAGAACTTCCCGTCACACATCAACCCATCATAATGTAATCTTGTTATCTCGGTAATATGTGATCATTGAAATAAACCTTAACTTAAGAAATTCTCATGTCGGCCATGATACTTGAATTGTGTCCTTACAAACAGAAATTGTGTAATTAAGTTAAATCATATAATGTCATATAACAAAATATTCAAATGAATTCAATGTTATAATGGAAATATTATTTAGTTAATAAGCATAAAGCCTAGACTCCGGCACAAATTTTGGAAAAGCAGCATACCTTATAAGCTGAACAAGTTCTCAAAAACGAAAATAGACTGCATTCAGCACCAAATCTCCCAAATACATAACATAGTATATAAGATCATCTTGCTAAGTTAATTATAGAGCCGTAGTTATATAGCAACATCATAAATTGCACGACACGTAGGTGTTAATTGCATAAAGAAAAACACATCAGTACAGTCATTTTATGCCATAAGGATGAGACTAACAATTATTACGAAGAAAAAATACACAGAGCATATCAGTTTCTCTACTACTTATCAGTTTCTCTACTACTTATCAGTTTCTTTTGAATGTTCTTGGAAATATTGTGAGAATACCTCCAAAATTCCAGCAATATAGGATATTAGGATATCTATTTGCAGAAAAATCTGTACCTAAAAATATTGTGAGAATACCTCCAAAATTCCAGCAATACAGCAATACAGTCTTGTGAGCTTTGAATCTATCCTCAAGTCCACTAATAATCAAAGGGAAAATTGAACTATACTTACAATGTGACCATAGAATTTCTATACAACTTTTGGTAAGTATTTAAAAATGTTATAACAACAACTAACTTAATCTCAGTCAGATTTGAGTTTGATATTCAATAGCTCAAGATCTATTTTTAGGTAGTATTATCACACAAATTCAAGGCAACTAATTATCCCTATACTTGTATGATAACATAAAGCATTGTCATTTTTTAAATGACTCATTTTTAGCCTTATCAGAGCATAAACCTATGAAAGTCTCATCCTTGTAACCCTCTTCCAAAATCCGAAATCAACCATACATGCCATAACTTTCTCTACTACTTATTTTCATTTAATTGATCAATTTTTAAACAAGCATTCAAAGCATATTATAATAGAACCTCCCGTCATACAGCAAGCATCATAATGTAATCTCGTTATCTTAATAATATGTGATCATTGAAATAGACCTTAACTCAAGAAATCCGCATGTTGGCCATGATACTTGAATTGTGTGTCCTTACAAACAGAAATTGTGTAAAGGCAGCAAGTATATATTCAAAAGAATCCAATGTTATAAGGTCAATATTATTTAGTTCAAAAGACTCTTGCATAAATTGTGGAAAAACAGCATATCTTATAGGCTGAATAGACTGCATTAAGTTCATAACACAAAATCACTTCTAGTTGCAAATTGAAAGTTAGTTGCATAATGAATCAAAGTTGATAATTTACTTCTGACAGAAAAGGGGGGCACATCAATGGGGACAATTGCTTGGGTCGCAATTAAGGCAACAATTAGCTTTCACATTCAGTGACTAAGGTCATTAAGTAATTTATCCAGCATTTTTTAGGCATCATGACATCCAATCCCATACAAAATTTGAAGGTTCGCTATTTATCAAAGCAGAAGATTAAAGGTTTTTGAATAATCAAGAATGATAAAATCGGCAGCCCATCATTGTTCCCAACATATATCGATTATAAACCATATGGAGCAAATATGTTGGAATGAAACTTCCAATAAGCAGAAGATTGAAGATTCTTGGGACAAAACATGTTTCCTTAATTGAAGTTTCTTGTTTTCAAGCAGAAGATTGAATGGTCTTGAATGATCAATAATTAAAAAATCGGCATCACAACAGGTATCAATCGTAAACCGATATTTCGGAATGAAAATCCCATAATTACTGTAGCAGAAAAAAACTAACTTTCAAAATATTCTTGGGACAGAGCGCATTTGCTCAATTAAAGTTTGATTGAATGTTCTTGAATAATCAAGAATGAGAAAAATGGGCAAGGTTCTACCCTTTTTTCAAGCAGAAGATTGAATGTTCTTGACTAATCAAAATTGAAAAAATGGGTATCCCAACAAGTAGCAATGCAAATATATTGGAATGGAAGTTCCAAAATTACCGTAAACGAATAAGTTAATCTATCAAAATATTGGTACCAAACAGAATCTTGGAACAAAACACATGTTGCACAATTAATAAGGTTCTTTTTTGTTTTTCTCAAGCAGAAGATTGAATTTCTTCTTTCTTGAATAATCAAGAATGAGAAATATAGGTAAGGTTCTACCTTTTTTCAGTTACTAAATCCAAGAAACCATCCACATATTGAGTAAAATTTCATATTAAAATTGCTTTGCTTTGAAAGCCACCATCCAACTTTTCCATTATGAATAAAGAATTCATAATACATTTTCCTCAAATGTCATTGAGACATCCATCCCTTATCAAACTTATGAAACATTAGGGACAAGGGTCATTAAGTTCATAATGCAAAATCACTTCTAATTGCAGTTGCAAAATTGAATTTAGGGACTAAGGGTCATCAAAGCAGAATATATATCCATTCATGCATTACTATGAATAAAAATTCATAATTTTTCTTAATAGAAAAGCGGACACCGATAGAGACAATTGCTTGAGTAGCAATTAAGGCAACAGCTAGCTTTCACATTAAGGGACTAGGGTCATTAAGTAAAATATCCAGCATTTTTTGGGCATCAACACATCCAATCCCTTACAAAATTTGAAATTTCACTTTTTATTGAAGCAGAAGATTGAAGGTATTTGAATAATCAATAATGAAAATATCGAAAAACCAATCATCGTTCGTTCCCAATAGGTATTGATTATAAACCAAACGAGGCAAATATCTTGGAATGAAATTTCCAAATAAGCAGAAGATTGAAATTTTTTGGGACACAGCGCATTTCCTCAATTAAAGTTTCGTGTTTTGAAGCAGAAGATTGAATGTTCTTGAATTATCAAGAATTAAAAAATTGGTATCACAACAGGTATCAATCCCATAATTACCGTAGCAGAAGATTGAATGTTCTTGAATATGATCAAGAATGAGAAAAATGGGTAAATTATACCTTTTATAAAGCAGAAGATTGAATTGGTTTTGATTTAGGGTTTATACCCTAATTTTCATCAAAAAAAATGAGAGAGAAAAGGGTTTTGATTCTACGAGGCGAAGATTGAATGTTGTTGTGTTAATGAAGAATCAAAATGCAAATTACCGGAAAGAATGTTGAAAAAATTACCGTAGCAAACGATCGATACGAGTTTGTTGATCCTTGAGCGACACCACCAACACCATAAATTCCACAATGTGATGTGCGTGTTTGTTTCATTCTTTTCTTGAAGAAGAAAGAAAGAATGAGTTTTTATATTCTTTTCACAAATACACACAGCGTAAGATTTAAGCACACTTTCACAATGTGTACGAGCGTCTAACGGTGTAATTATCTTTTGTTTTTATACTGTACAGTATTTTTTTTTAAAACAAAATCTTTAGGCTTTAATATTTTTTTTTTTTTTTTTACACGAGCTTTAATATTTTATTTTCTTATAAAATTACCAAATTTTGTTTTTTTTACCCTAAAAAAAATGTGGTAAGTTTGGGTCCATAAAAATTTATTTATTTCCATAAGCTAAAAAATAAGTCAATCTAAACAAGGTCATAGTTTAAGTTACTATTCTTAAACCAATGTGTATTTTTGAATGGTTGTTTTGCAAGTATGTTTAGAACGGTAAAAAGATTTTCATAAAAGAAAAAAACAAATTTAAAATTTGATTTTTCAATCGAGATTTCGTTATTTTTATCTTTATCTTTTGAAATTTTAAAAAATCATATTTAGTTATTCGCATTTTAAATTTTTTTAAAGTTTTGTAAATGATACTTTTTATAGTATTATAAACATGTCTGAATCAAATTATTCAAAACATTAAAAGTTTAGCAATAATTAAACAATTTTTAAAATTGACAAGGACTAAAACTGCATGATAAAAAATTTGTAGGACCAAAAATGCCATTTTTTAGGACCAAAAATAAAATTTGGTAATTTTATATGAACCAAAACACATTTAATATTATTACTAATTCTTTTTTTTTACGCAAACAAACTCAAAACATTTCATTCATAATAATAGTTTGAATACAACTCGGAATAACATTAAAAGTAACGCAAGAAGCATGGGTTAAAGCTGCTCGTGCAAGGGCATGAGCGCTACCGTTTGCTTGACGCATAGTAAAAGCAACTATATAATCAGGCACGGATCCACTTGGAACAAATTGGGGACAATTGACCCCACTCATCTATTATTTTTTTAACCAATAAGTACACATTTTTATGTATTGCCCCCACTTTAAATCTTTCTTTGTCCCCACACAACTCACTAATAATATTTGTTGAAGTATTTTTCAAGTTTTAACAAGCACTTCCTCTAGTTTTATATATAAGAACAAGTTAATTTTGTAGATTCATTGTAAAATTTATGTATCTAATAGGCTAAATACATCAATTCTACAATAAATCTAAAAAGTGAAATGTTTCTTATATATAGGATCGGAGGGAGTATTTTTTTAATTACATGTTCTAATAAGTTTTTGTTAAGGAGGAGGTATTGCTAAATTAGTGTGTTGTTTGATCTTAAGGTGACAACAATTGATTTTAAATGAATGAATTCTTCTAAGTAGTGTAAAAAAAAATGAATGAGTTCTTCTAAGTTAGAAGTATATAATAACTTAATTCACATCGCTTCAATTAAAACAATAAAAAGTATAAGTTAATAGTCATTCTTATTTTTAAGATTGAGATAATAACTTAATTCACATTGGTTCAATTAAAACACCAAAAAATATGTAGCTCATTTTTAAGTTAGGATCAATTTTATGTGCAAAATCAATTATACTCGATAACAAACAAACATGTCATATGAGGGATGAAATTTTAATAATTGTCTTGTCGCATACATATAAAATGATGTATTTGATAGTGTTAAAATAGAAAATCTTACGGCAGTCAAAATATTACTCCCTCCGTTCCAAATTATATGTCACTTTGACATTTTTACGCATATTAAGAAATGCAATTAATGTTGAATGGAAAAGAGAAATTATGAATTAGTTTACAAAATTGTCCTTCATTAATTGTATGGGAAAAATAAATTGAAGAAGTGAAAGAAGAAAGAGTAATAAATAATTAGTAACCACCCCACTATGCATATCCCATGACTGAAGAAGGGTAGTGGAAGCATAACAGTAGCACATGATCAGCACTACATGGGAAACACCATTTATAAATACGGATTTGGATCTTCTCTAATTTTTTCTCTCCAATTCCATCTCCAATTATTTTTATGTGTCTTTCTCTCTCATCATTTATTCTCTCTCATCATCACTACCTATTCACAAAATGAAATTAATTAAGAGCAAAAAAAAAAACAAAATGAAATTAATTTCACGACATATTTATATAATTTAATATGAGTGATTGTATTTCATCATGTAAATATATAGTTTGTTTGTGATCTATACCATTATGAGATTAGACAGATAACATGCATATCCAAAATCTAAAATAACAAAATATATAGTTGATGATATTTGACAACAAATAATAGGTCATCAATGTATTTATCTCTGTTTGAACCAAAATGTGGTACTAATTCAAGACCAATTAGTTATCATTTACTCGAGCTCTAAAATAGCATTTGTTTCCTTAGGCAATCTTACACAAATTAGGGTATGTAACTCATCTTATTTCTCATATATAATTATATTAGAACCCTTTGCAAAGTTTGTATATATATAAGCTTTCATTCACAAAATATTTTTCAAACACTTATTTTGTAAGAAATAACATCTCACAATCTATTCAGGAGTCTTGATGATATTTTTATCATCAACATAAATCTTAAATATAATAAATTTATTGCCAAATATTTTATAAAAAATGAACAAATTCTCATTTTTCATAGTTCTTATATGGAAATATTCAACAAGAATATTATACAACATGCATATGTATTGCTCGAGTATATAAGGAGACTTATTCACGTTTATATGTCTCAGAAAACTCTAAATATTTTATTTTCATTATTTTCTTTTCACGCAAAAAAACTTATTCATATGTAATTATTTTAAGAGTATTGCTATTTAGTAAGAAATATTTACACAAGAAAGAGAAGAATCCACAAAATTAGGAAATTTGACCAATCAAAAATTGGCTAACCATACATGGGAGAGAGGGTGATTAGAATTTGACCAATCAAAAGTTGCCGCATAAAATTCTTCTCTTTCTTGCATCAAAAAATTCTTACTAAATAGCATTTTCCTTCTTTTAATCTTCAGGTGTATGGGCGGTTGGTCTAAAAATCTTTCGCTTTACAAAGCTAGTTTAATATTGTAACATTCATGTCTATCTATTTAGTCAATAATTTCATTGTCTATGGTCCTTAATAAACTTTGATCAATGATCATCATTGTCATTTGTCACATATAGCACTTTATTACATGCAAAAATATTGTCAACGTTAACTTCATCGGTTCCATTATATATCCATGACATAATTTATTAAGATTTTTTTATAAATAAATTACAGGTACCAGATAAGTTCTTCTGGAACTGAAAAATTAATTATGCCAAATACTTTTTCATATCCTCACTTGAGTCATCTTTCTTTTAATTAGCTCCTTAATTATCTTATTTGAGGAATTTATGCTTGAAACCGATTTGCTTACCATGCTTCAAACGTGGTTAAGACTCATTTGTAATATTAAACTGTCCAACAGGGACATTCATTTTCATTCGAGCATTAGAAGTTGTTGATTGATTTCATAAACTTTGCAAAATGAGTAATCTTTTGAACTTTTGGTTCATACTGATTTCTAAGAGGATCAAAACGAGATAATAATAACGATAATTTATTTCAAAATTGACATTTGCACTACTAGTTCATATTTGCAGCTGCTTAATATTTACCAAAACTAATTCACCAATTTATAATCAGGCTATTGGCCATAAAAAAATCTTCAATTGTTGGCTCAAGGTAATTTATAATAGTTGGAGATTCATATCAAAATTATTTTCTCAATATTCTTTTACTACTCATTTAAATACATCCAAAAATGCTTATATTGAAAATTAGATTTATAAACCAAAATTCAAATAAATTAGGGGAGAGCTAATGTATATAATAATTCGTTGGCATGATGAAAATTACAATTTTTTTTATAAAAACTTCAAATGAAAAATTTGTTTGAATATTTATTCTTAAAATGTTATTTTAGGTATTTCAGCATTTTATTGAAAAAAAATTGGATATCAAAATTTAAAAAAATTGCTTAATTTTGAAGATATTTCAAATAGATTTTCACAAAAATTATTTTTGAAATACAACTTTTTGAAAAAATTGTGATTTTGACAATGTTTTGAACTTCAATAATGTACATTTATGTTAATTATAAGATGTCGAAATTAGTGTTTCAATTTAAAAAAAACGAATATAAAAAACTTGTAAATTGTAATATTTTGAAAAACGATTTTACAAAATCTATTTTCAAAAATATAAAGGAAAAATTCATTTTTTTAAAACCGAAACAAACATATCTTAATATCTTAACATACATATTTGAATGCTCCCAAAATATAACTTAGAAGTTATTATTTCGTAAGTATCGACGATGTAATTAACTTTAGATATCTAAAGAATGGATACTCAATTTGATTTCTTCTTGTTCATTTTTTTTTTGTTCCTTGCAGGATCATATTCTACAAAATGTTATAACTTTATACATGGTTGAATTCTCCACAAGTGTGATCGGGAGGGTTGAAACTACCCTCAAATCATATTATGTGGTTCACTTGGCCTGATAATGACGGTGAAAATAAAAAATATTCGAAATAGAAATTCAAACAATAATGAAAAAAATCATTTCATTCAATTATGCTGAACTGCTTAACTGATTGATGAAAAATAAGTCTTTTACTGCTAGTAGTACTATATTTGTTGTTTAATTTCAACTGCACTCGCTCCGATCACGTTTATAATCAAAAAAATTATTTTTAAAATTTCAGAACTCATGATGAAAGAAATGCGCGGGAGAAGCTTACGGTGGTGAGCAGCGGAGCGTGGTGGTGGAGTCCTCGAAGCGGAGCGTGGTGGTGGTGAACAGAGTTGGGTATGACAAACATTAGTCACTGTGATTAATTCATCAATGTCTTAATCAATGTCACGTTTAACTGTTTGATTTTGACACTTATATAACCATACAACAATGCAGACACTACTCACTGTTTTTGAATCAATGATTGCCGCTTATCTGTTTGTAATAATTCCTGACTGACAAATACATACATAGACATAGTACATGATGCAGAATAAATTCCAACTCATCTTAGTCCTTTATATTGTGTTTCTTATATGAAAAAAAAAAGAATATGCACAGATAGTGTCAACCAATAACAATCATGTTTTCCACCACATCATCCCACTTCACGTCACCTTCTTGATACGACATGGCAAATTGATAGGTTTTTATTGGATGGTCGTGTAAAACTATTTTACTAGTGCATCTCTATTAAACTCATATATATTTCCTAGTTGAGGCGCCTACGACATACAGTTATAGTACATGCAGACCAGGATTAAGCTTGACTTTGTATATGCATTTTCTCAGTCTTCTCAATCTTTTTCCTATGTACTATAGTATAGTCCATGCATTTAATATGTCTCACAATCATCAATGTGCATTAGACATTATTGCTCCTCTCATATTTGACCCATGTAATTAACTGCAATTGCTTTTGCTTCTGGGTCATTCATCAATTTACTTTGTAAAATTATTTGTGCTTTCATAGCACTCGTTAAGGAAATAAATATAGAAATTTGGTTGAAAAGTGACGAAAAGTGGCGTGTTCAACTTTTCCAAAGTTTAAAAATTTGTCATTCCCATTCCTCTCAAGGTCTCAGGTTCGATTCCCTCTGGTGCCAATTTCGGTGGCTAGTCCATACAGAGCAAAAAAACTCTGGCTTTAAATGGGGCCCCCGCAAGTGGGCGGTGGGATTGGTCCCCTTGGATTAGTCGGCCCTAGGGCCGGATACCGAGTTTTCAAAAAAAAACTTTTTTACATCTTTGTAGTTTTAACTAGTGCTCTAAGGACACTTATTAAGTTATTAGCATGACCCCTCAATCGCATTAGTTTTTGCTAGACAGTTTGAAGGATTGGATTAACCCTTTTAAAATGACTAATATGATTGAATATATTTTTTTTAAAATTTTGGCATATTAATAATTTCAAGGAATAAATCAACAGTGTCCTAATTTAAGGACTTTGTCTAGCCTCTTAAATTCCAAATATACATTATATATATAATCAGACTCTATACCTCTAAATTATTGATGTATCTGATCTTCACTGTTCCTTGTTAATATTAAGATGAGCACTTCTTCCCAATTTCACATCCTTTCACTCATTGCCATTTTGTTCGTATCTCTAACAGCTTTTGCTGCTACTACTATTCACCCAGATGAAAGTATGATATGAATTTATACCATAGCTCACAAATAATTAAGAAACATCTTTAGTCTTTCTTTTCCAGTTTATCTATGGTTTCATGTTAGTTTAAGTATCATGTATTTTTTTGCTTATAATTTCATTGTGTGTTTATATTTGATGATATGTTTGTGTAGTTTAGAAGACTTTTCAGTACTTAACTGATAGCTTTCAATTGTATTATATATTTAGAGAAAGCTCTTGAAGATATAGGTAACTCACTTGGTAAGAAGGATTGGAACTTCGATACAGATCCTTGCAGTAACAAACCAAACTGGATTACAAAGTTAGAGAACAATGTCACCTGTAACTGTTCTGTAGCTGGTGATAACTTCTGCCATGTTGTTGCAATGTAAGTCTCTTTTCCGTAGAAGTGGCCCTTTGCTATCAGTACTACTAATCATTTGAATTTTTCCCCATTTATGGTAGTACTCAAATATTTACATTGAAATAGAGGCAGGAATTGCCATTTTATGTGTTTATACATGAATTAAATCGGTTACTACCATGTAACAAACTTAACTGGTATGCTTATAGTTATACCTTACCCTTGAAAGCAAAATCAATATTGTCAAAGATACATATTTTGCGCTAAAATTAGGTTTGACAAATAGTAAAACCAGTATTTAAAACTCTCTGCAGTAGAACAGCGTGTTGCAATTTTCTTTTGAATCTATTGGCTAAGAAATATATTGAATTGATTTATTTACATAACTTTTGTATGGTAAAATGAACATACAGAACTTTGAAAGAGCAAAATCTTCCCGGCACTCTACCACCGGAACTGAACAGGTTGCCTTACCTTCAAATTATGTATGTAGTTCTCGCATTTTTCCTCTCATCCATATTATAAATATTATTGGCCTTGTTTTATATCTTCTATCACATGTATCTATATATTATTTTGCTTGACAAAATCTTTCTCTCCCTCTATTACAGTGACCTCGCTCGCAATTACTTGAATGGTACAATTCCTAAAGAATGGGGCTCCATGACGAATCTTCTTAACATGTATGATGTCACTCTTATTTTTATTTTCTTGTTTTTAATCATTGATTGTTCTATGTAAGTATATATTCTAAGATCATGACATATGGGTTTTATTTTACATTCTTTATAAGACTTTGCATTCATTTTCTTGTAGACTGTAGTAATTACATGCAAAAATAAGCTAATGATAACATGTTTCTTAATCATCACAGTACTCTCTCCAGCAATCGATTGACTGGTTCAATACCGGCGGAGATTGCAAATATATCTACTCTGATACAGCTGTGAGTTACTCATTATCATACTTAAACAAAAAAAGTCCGTTTCATGAGCACGCAAATATGTATGTGTTCAATTCAAAGAGTTTTAGTAGAGCTTAAATTTAACTTGAAATGGATAGGGACTTAACGGCCAATCAAATGTCTGGAAATATTCCACCTGAGCTTGGGAGTCTAACTCAGATTCGAACACTGTAAGTACTTCTTTTTCTCCTGAGTTTATGTATTCCATTCAAATATGAAAGGCCAATGTTCAAATCGCACTTTGATTTCCATGGCATAGAATCATAATTTACTATTTTGTTTTTCAATTATGCATAGGCAACTTTCCTCTAACAATTTTACTAGAGAACTACCTGCAACGTTGGCCAAGCTCACTTCATTGCAAGATCTGTAAGCGGCAAATTTTTGTGGTGATGTTTAATGATGACTAGATTAAAAATAATTTTTATCATGCTTCAAATTTTCATGCCTCTCTCAACGCAGCCGAATTGCGGACAACCAGTTGTCTGGAAAGATACCTGGTTTTATTCAAAACTGGACAAATATCAATACATTGTATGCACTCCTCTTTTTATATTAACCTTTCCTCAAATTTAATTGTTTTTGTATTGCGAATTTTGAAAGTAATTGTCAATGGTTACTTTACTTTTGACAGAGTCATTCAAGGGAGTGGATTAAGTGGGCCAATTCCTTCTGAAATTTCACTTTTGAGAAACTTGGTTGAATTGTATGTATGATATTTTATATACTGATAAAGCAAGGGTTGAAGTTTAACTTTCATTTTAATTATGTTTACTTAGCTTTGATTCAAATGTGATATTCAGGAGAATTAGTGATTTGAATGGATCCGAATATGCACCTTTGCCGCAACTTCAAAATATGACATTGTTAAACAGACTGTGAGTTGATTCCTCTGCTTCTTTCAGAAATAGAAAAGAAGAGGCTTAATACATAGTTAGTGTCTTTAGTCTTTATTTATGATGTGCAAGTTGGTCCTTTAACTATTGTTTCGTTCAAATTGGTCTTTTACAAATTGCATCTTCTAAATAAGTTAAGTGATTACAGGATATTTAAGCCAAAAGCAGCAAAAAAGGCACTCATAATATATCGTTGTCTATTTTATTGTTTCGCAGGATTTTGAGGAATTGCAACATCAACGGAAAACTACCTGAATATATTGTGAAAATGACAACATTAAAACACATGTAATTCCATACTTGCTACATTTTGTTTGACTATGCTAACCATTTTGTATATGGATCTACAGCTTATTATATTGCAGGAATGTTTCTCTATTATAAACTTTGTCTATAGCATTTTAACATATTTTCAATATGATGTCTCTTTCAGAGACCTCAGCTTTAACAGATTAAGTGGAATAATTCCAAGAACCTATGCTGACATGAGCAATGCGAATTACATGTATGATATTCGCATCTATCATTGAATTTCGTTTCAAAAGTTATTTGCATCTTTCCGAAGTGATGAATTTAGGATTTATTGTTACTTCATTAATCTTAGTCGTTGTTTAAGAATTAAAATACTTTTCTGTATCTAAGGGTTCCTTGAGACAGTTATATTAATATAAATAAATTGATTCAGTCTTTCATAGCTTATTTTCCTTTATGTTCGGTCTACCTCAATAAACATTAAGCTGTGTATAGTAATATCTTCATATTCTTTTATGGTAGATTTTTAACTGGAAACCTTCTCACTGGACCAGTGCCTCCTGTTTGGGGAAAGAATTCCGACGTGTGAGCTCTCTTTCTAATAATACTTGTATGATTCCTTGGATGGTAAAACTTACTTAGTTAACAGAAGCATAGTAATACTTAGTTAATAATATATTGTTAGTAATACTTAGATATCTAATTTCTTACTTTCCTTATTATCTTATATCCTAACAATAGTAATTAATTAGTGTTAAATGATAGATGCAAGTTTTGTAAGGCTTAGTTGATGATATGTAGTAATTAATTAGACCAAAAGTTTCGTTAAGTCTCTGGTTGTCATATTATTATCATATTCTGAATCAAAATTTATAACTTGTGTATAGAGATCTTTCATACAATAACTTCAGCATTAGCCAAGGGAGTCAGATATGTCAAGGCGGAAAAGTGTAAGAATAATTGCATTTGTGTGCATTTGTTAGCAAACATAAGAACCTTCCTGAGACACCATCTTCTCTAATATGTCACAGGAACTTGTTTTCTACTTCATCGGCACGCAATGACATGTAAGTTTGGTATTATAAATACTAAAACATGAATATGTGTGTATGTGATGACTCTTATTTTAAAAATCATGCTAACTTATTCTATTCCTTTCATCATTCTCTCAGAGGAGATTTGTGTTTTGAATGTCGCAAACGTGAGTTTCTTCATGGTAACTTTCCTAGTTTATTTATTCGTATTTCTAGTGTCTTTAATAATCCGCAAGTTTCTCACATGATCTCTGCTCAAGGCAGACTCATACTCCCTTCATATAAATTGTGGTGGAAATCAAGCAACAGTCAACAGAACAAGTTATGTTGGTGATTCAGATTCATCTGGACCGGCTAGATTTGACGTCAGTCCAACAGGAAATTGGGCATTTAGCAGCACTGGTCAATTTGTTGATAGTGATCTACTTGGAAAAACGTTTTCCCCGCAAAGTATCTCTAAACTTACTATGGTGGATTCTGAATTGTACACGAATGCACGTGTTTCTCCTATTTCTTTGACCTATTATGGGTTTTGCCTTGCAAATGGAAGCTACACCGTAAATCTACATTTTGCGGAAATAATGTTCACAGACGATCAAACTTATAGTAGTCTTGGAAGGCGTGTATTTGATATCTATCTTCAGGTATATGGTTTAACAATTTTCTTTCAATAGTCGACTGATCACTACGTATAAATCTCACTAACAACTGAATATTTTTCTAATTAGTAGTTCACTTGTTTGGCATTATTTTTAAATCAAATTCTACAGTATTTCTAAACAGAATGATGATTAAAATATTTGTAGGTTGTATTCATCATGAAGCATTAATGTTGTGATTGAAATGTTGCAGGGAAAGCAGGTGCAAAAGGACTTCAATATTGCAGAAGAAGCGGGAGGAGTTGGTAAAAAGGTCGTAAAATTATTCAAAGATGTTGCTGTTACGAGTAATACTTTGGAGATCCGCTTATATTGGGCTGGAAAAGGGACAGAGTATCTCCCAAATAAATCAGTATATGGTCCTCTTATATCAGCTATATCAGTGGAATCTGGTAGGTTATACTCTCTACATTCCTAATACTATGTTATGATCTCCATGTTATGATGTAGGAGTAATATTTAAAATGTCTTTTATAATAATCAAGCAGATTCTGCACCTGGAGGCATATCTGCAGAAGTTTTTGCTGGAATTGTGGTTGCAGCAACAGTTACTATCATTCTATTATTTGGTATACTTTGGTGGAAAGGATGTTTTGAAAAGGAAAACTCATTGGCAACAGGTGATCACAAATTAATTTCTTTTGATACCAATATTATAAAACTTTTTGTGAACAAATGACTTATTCAAACAAATAAACTTGCGGATGTTGTGTGACCTAGTAAGGTTGAGTACGTACTTTTATTACTATTAGTATATCATGTTATGGAACCCGAGACTAGTTTTATCTTGATAAAAAGAAAGTTTCAAGCTTACAAGAAATGGGTCGTCGATGCAGTGTGTCCAAGTGTAATTTTCTTAATGTAAGAGATCTTTGATCTTTCTTTTACTTCAATTAACAGAGCTGAAGAATTTAGACCTTCAAACGGGTTTATTTACTTTAAGACAAATCAGAGCAGCAACAAACAACTTTGATATTTCAAATAAGATCGGAGAAGGAGGGTTTGGTCCTGTGTACAAGGTACTGCACATAATATAACAAAATAACATGTAATTTTCAACTTCTAACAAAATAGCATTCCTCAAAATGGTAGGGATGTTTAACCAATGGGACATTGATAGCAGTCAAACAACTTTCATCTAAATCAAAGCAAGGGAATCGTGAGTTTTTAAATGAGATAGGCATGATTTCTGCTTTGCAACACCCTTATCTTGTTAAACTTCATGGTTGTTGTGTGGAGGGAGATCAATTGTTGCTCATATATGAATACCTGGAAAACAATAGTCTTGCTCGTGCTTTATTTGGTAATTTTTCCTATATTGTCTACTTCAGTTGATATTTATGCGATATTTCACATTTTATAACTTATCACGTTACTATGTCGTATTGTGTTCTGATTTTTGTTACATTCACAAATAAAGGTCCAGAGGAACACCAAATAAAATTAGATTGGTCAACAAGGAAGAAGATCTGTGTCGGTATTGCTAGAGGTTTGGCATACCTCCATGAAGAATCAAGATTGAAGGTTGTTCATAGGGACATTAAAGCCACTAATGTGTTACTTGATACAGATCTCAACCCAAAGATATCTGATTTTGGTTTGGCCAAGCTTGACGAGGAGGACAATACTCACATTAGTACCAGAATTGCTGGGACCTAGTGAGTAACTATAATTCTTACCTTCTCCTAGTTGGTTAAAAAGTACTGCAAAAAGTTATCAGATTCAATTCAATATGATGATGTATACAATGATATGTTCGAATTATGCAGCGGATATATGGCTCCTGAATATGCAATGCATGGTTATTTGACGGACAAAGCAGATGTTTATAGTTTTGGAATTGTTGCCTTGGAGATCGTTAGTGGAAGGAGCAACACCATGCATCGGGCAATGGAGGAAACATTCTATCTTCTTGATTGGGTAAATTTGATTACCCATGGTATTATCTACTTACACTTCATTTTGTGTCATACATATATTGTTGTTCATTTGTCGTGTAATAATTCAGCTCTACAAGAGAATGAAATCACGGTTCCCTTTTTCTTATCCCTTTCCTTGTCTTGACCAAAAAGATGACAACAACTTAGCAAAAATATTAACAATTTAGAAACAGAAGATAGGAGAAAATTTCTGTGTTGAATCATTAAATTTCTCTAGGACAATTAAGAGTATTAGAATAGTATGTAATTTTAATCTGTCTAGAAGAGTAATTATACAAAACGTTTCATACTTATTTAACAGAAATATGACCAATTTGGTACTTTGAATTTTTTTCAGAAGTTGAATGTATATATTGTAAATGACTTTGGGTTTCAAACAAAACTATGCTTTCTTTTTATTTTCTTTCAACAGGCACATTTATTGAAAGAGAGAGGTGACCTAATGGAGCTAGTTGATAGAAGATTAGGTTCAGATTTCAACAAAAAGGAAATTATGGCGATGATCAACGTTGCTCTCCTGTGCACCAATGCCACTTCAAACCTTAGGCCGTCTATGTCGTCAGTGGTAAGTATGCTTGAATTAAGGACTGAGGTTCCAGAATTTGTTTCAGATTCAAGTGAAGTAATGGATGAAAAGAAGATGGAATCAATGAGGCAGCATTGCTATCAGATGGAAGAAAATAAGGTAAGTAAGTCACAAACACAAAGTGAGAGTTTATCAAATGATGGACCATGGACAGCTACATCTTCATCAGCTTTAGACCTTTATCCTGTTCACCTTGATTCTTCCTATTGGGAGAAAAGATATTGAGAGTGTTTATTGATAAATAATTTCATCTGCCTGCTTGATGTCCCGCCACTTTATCAACAAAATTGAGTACTACTTTCGTCCCTATTTATAAGTCTCTTTTTTGCGCTCTTTACATTATATTAAGAAAAGTTGATAATGTAATTAATGTGTACATGTAAATCAGCATCCATTTTGTAGAATGCAGTTTGTAGAATGCAGACTGCACATTTTGATAGTATAACACCATCATCTATGTTGGACAAAAGGATGAAGATACCATGTAAATCAGAGTTCCCCGGCAATACAGAGTTCGGCCACGAAATAACCCTCTGTAGGGGAAAGGGTCCCCGGTAATACAGAGTTCGGCCACGAAATAAGTGAAGTCTGGTCAAGAACTATTTTTATCAGAAATCGAACTCGGATTCTCCCAAACGATTCGTCATTGGGGGAACTCATTAACCACTTGAGCCAATATATTGGTTTAGCTTAATTAATTTATCCATCATATATCGAAAGGATTTGACTCTCTAAGTGAGCTTTAACTTCTGAAGTTCTGATATTCAAATATGCATATCATTAGGACCATTTGATTCCATTATAATTTTTTGATCTCTTGAGTTTGTATCTCTATAGTACTCCCTCGGTATCAAATTATAAATTATAAGTCGCTTTGAGAAAAAAATTTGTATTAAATTATAAATCGCTTTACATTACCAATGAAACATTTAATACTATTTTTTCTATTATACCCTTAACTATTTATACTCTCTCTTCTTTCAATTCTTTAATTTATTCATACTATTAATTTTGTAAACTATAATTTCTCTTTTCTATACAACATTAATTACATTTCTTAATTTGTGTAATATGGTATAAACGACTTATATTGTAGTACGAAGAGAGTATATATTATTTAAGAAAGTGAGGATACTATGGTTAATACCAAATTACCACTCCCTTAGAAAATAGACACAGCCAAAATAAGGTGATTAAGTGTCTTTATTAAATCCACAATTTGTGTCTTCTATAGATCAATTGTTGTTTTAATTTTTTTTACCTATTATACAAAATTTTAATAATAAATCTCTCAAGCTCTGTTAATTTTTTTTGTCCATCTAAAGATCTCAAATGTTGTTTTTAGTCTATATAAAATGTTTCAAGAAATTTTGGCCTCCCAAATAATTTTTGTTATAGCTTTTGATCCATGCTTATAAACCAACTCAGGTGTATCATTCAAAATTTTGAATTGTTTTTCTGCGGTTACGTTTCATACATTATAGAAATCTCCAATAAAAGGATAACTTGTTTTGAAAAGAGTTGAATTAAATATGAATTTTTATAATTTTTTTGTGATTAAAAATATCCATTCTTAAAAATAGACAAATAGTCAAAATAACGTCGTGAGAAATTCTTGTGTGAGTCCACACCTAACTATTAATGATTAGGCACAATCGCATAATTACAAATCATTAATATATTAAAAAATTAGAAGTAATTAATAAAGCCAAATCTTTTTAACAAATAAATTAATAAAACGAAATCTCTATAAATAAGGAAAGAAAAAAAAAACCACACATACACTTTATAATTTATTTCCACATGCTCATATTATTTTTTTTTCATATTATAAGCTCTCCTTTTTTCTTTTTATTTTTATCTTCACCACCGGTATCCGGTCAACTAGACCGTTTAATTTGTTGCACTTGATATTTTTTTTAGGACAATAGTAACACATTTTTTAAAATTTTATTCTAATGTCCCAAAAATAATCTTTTTATTTTATTCTAATATGAGCCATTGAAAAAAGAATGATACTACTTTTTTTTTTACGGCAGAATGATACTACTTTATTAACACTTGTTTTGTTTCTTATATTGATAACTCATATTTTTAATATTTTTTTTATCTTTCTTTGCTTATAGAGATTTTGTTTTAATTACTCCTCTATTAATTATTTATAATTTTTTAATATATTAATGATTTGTAATTATGTGATTAATCGTGTCTAATCATTAATGGTTAGGTGTGGACTCACACAAGAATTTCTCTAAGGTCGTTTCGTGTATTTTATTAAATCCATAATTGTCATTTTGATTCTTTACCTATTATACAAAATTCTAACAATAAATCTTATAAGTTCTATTAATTTTTTATATCCCTATAAATATCTCAAATGTTATTTTTAGTCCGTATAAAAAACTTCAGGAATTTCGGTCTCGCAAATATTTTTCGTCACAACATTTAGTCCATGTTTTTAATTCAATTTATGTGCTCATTAGAAATTTTGAAATTCTTTTCGCCGTCATGTTTGGTATATTATAAAAATCTCTAACAAAATGTTAGCTTATTCTAAAGGATCATCTTAACATCTACCATGAAGACACATGTTAGCTACCAAAAAGTATAAATTTATCATTTAATGATACAAAATATTTTATGTTAAAAAAGTTGAACTTGTTTTCTTAACATTGTCCTAAGGGTTCTTGTTAACATTTTTCTATTTTAAAAAATAATGAATTAAATATGAATTTATATATTTTTTGCGCTTAACAATCTTGGTAGAACGGGAAACAAATGGAAATAAAATGGATACTCTCCATTCTCACTCTACAATGTGACACTCTTAAGCCTATATCCCGTAAAAATATCTCAATTTTATTATAAAATCTTAAACCAAATTATTCAAATAATATTTTAAAATAAACACATATATATATTAAAAAAGAATATAATCTCAAGTCATGGCACCTGCTAACGTAATATATATAGTATATAATTATATACTTGTATGATTATTGATCAAGTATGGTCTCTTTTTCCTCTCAACTCAAACATCAATTAGAATTGAATAAATAAAAATCGGTAGAATTGAATAATTGAAGTAAATGGTTTTGTAAGTTGTAGTTATATGATAAATTCAACATTTAAATGCAAGTAAAATTAAAAGATGCAACATAAAATCAAATTTTGTATAAATTGAATAAATGAAAAAACTAGAAGCTAAAATTGAAAAATAACACAATATTAAAAATGGTGAGCAATGACAAAGGACATTACCTCAGTGCATCAATAAGAGAGGAGTTTATATGATAAAATATTGTTACGAATATTATTAGTGGATATCTATATAGGTCATTGACCTATGTAATTGACCCATTATGTTTACCTATATATAGATACTATGTATCAGTATAATGTAATCATAATCCTAGTGGTGAATATATATAGACTATTGTTTCTCTCTTTTCTCTCTTGCTAATCTATATTATTGTCCTTGTTTACATCAGTTTATAACACGTTAACAACACGATAGTCTCTTCTAAAGAATTTTATCGAGAATTCCTAATTTTTTTTTGTTTGATTTTTTTTATTCTATTTTTTTTGGATCTTCTTCTTTTTGGATATTGATTTACGGCCTATGTTCCAAAAGCATCATGGTGATATTTTTAAACAGGATTCATAGCATGATGAAATTTTAAAATATGAATCCAGAATATTCATAAGCCTATGTTTTTTTTTTTTGAATTCCAGAAGAATTCAATATTAATGCATAAATTTAATTTATGAATTTCCGAAGAATTCAACAAACTTTTTTTATTAAAAGAAGAATTTAACAAACTTAATTCCAGAAGAACTAATACATTTAATCTATGAATTCTTGAAAAACTCAACAAACTTAGTTCCTGAAGAACTTACAAAACTCAATTTTTTCCATTATGAATTCCAGAAGAATTCACTAGTCTAGTTCATGAAGAACGTAGAAAAATATCAATTTTTATGAATTCCAGAAGAATTCAATAGTTTATATTGATTGCTGCCCACAAAATATTAGAAAATATTCTAACATTCTCCCACTTGGGCAAAATCAATTGTGTATATTTAATTTTATGCAACATCTAATTAAGACTCAATCTAACAAAAGTTAAATGATTTCGAATCACAACGGTAACGATATCCTTATTGATACAACACCTTCAATTATTACAAATACCACCAAACTACGTCGACTAGTAATTCGTGTAGAGTGAAGGTGCGTGGAGAAAACACAAGAAGGGGGGGGGGGGGGGTTGAATTGTGTTTTGGATATTTAAAAACTTTCCAAGATATTTAAACCTTTTTAGAGTCTTTAAAGCACAGCGGATTGTTCACACAATTAACTTATGGCGTTATGAATGATGAAGGAGTAAATGAGAGAGTGAGAGAGAGAAGAACACACAACAATTTATACTGTTTCCCCTCACAAATTGAGAGTACTCCAGTCCCCTTGTTTCCAAGAGAGTTCACTATAATCACAAAGATTACAATAGATGCTCAAGCACACAAGCTCAAGACTTCCTGCTCTTAGTCACACAAGACAGAGAGATTTCCTTGCTCTGATCACACAAGATCAAAGACTTCCTTGCTCAAGCACACAAGCTTAAGACTTCATGCTCTTAGTCACACAAGACAGAGAGACTTCCTTGCTCTGATCACACAAGATCAGAGGCTTCCTTGCTCAAGCACTCAGGCTCAAGACTTCATGCTCTAATCACTAAGATTGAGACTTATGTGCTTCTACACTAAGCAGAAGACTTTCTTACTTCTACACTAAGCAGAAGAGCTTCTACACTAAGCAGAAGACTTTGTTGCTTCTACACTAAGCAGAAGACTTACTACTAACTTATAAGCTTAAACTTATTACAAACATAATAACTTCAGAGGCTTAAGCTAGTTTCTATGCTCACTTCATTTGAGAGATATTATCTATTACAATGCAAATTCTCACTTTCTTCTGAGAGATGTTTTCTAATGAAGAACGCTAGTCATCAATTCTTTCTTTGACATATTTATATGAGTTGAGAAAGACATTGAGACGTTGGAGAAATTCCTGTTGTAAATTGGACAGCTTTAGTCTTTGAAGATCCGTTGAGTAAAGCCACGTCTTCCTTTGCAGAGAAGCTTCACTTTTACTGTTTGTCCAATAATACAGTTATAAGGTACAACTAGCTCCTAGAGAGAGGGATCACATCCTTTGTGACCGTTGCAATTAGTTGACCTTAGAACAAATCATCAGGCTTGATAAGTTGTAGTTGATGTAGCCCTCTGATGACTGGGGAATTCCTTTGCTTCTGATGAACCTTTGATAACTTGGAGTCTGATTGGTCTTTGAATGGTTGTCCTCTGATAGTCCTTCGCAATTCAGCTTCTGAACGTCTTCATCCTCTGAATGACTCATGACTAGCAGACAACTTCTGAACTCTTGTAGGCCTCTGAACATCCTTGAGCTTCTGAACTCCTCTGAGCTCCTGAACACCTTCAGACGTTCTGATCTACTTTGAGCTTCTGAACTTTGTTTAGCTCCTGACCACGTTGTAGCTTCTGAACTCTTTCAGAGTCTAATTATTCAGACTTCCATAGGTTACATCAGAGTTTAAATTAAGTGTGTTCTTGATTTAACGTTGAATTCTCCTGCACATAATTTAAACATTAGTACCATCAATTGTCCATTTAATACTTTGTTATCATCAAAATTAAGGGTGTGTATTAACACATATTTTGTTCCAACATAGAGTGTAGTGAGAAAATTATATGCATGTGATCCAACAACCATACTATCATTATCATTTTCTTCGTCGATTCTCAATTTCTCTCAAATGCATTAAAGCTAGAGAAATAATATGGTCCATAATTGTACCACAAGTCTAAGCTCCAAAATAATGTTGACTACTGCGGTATAATGATCTAATCTATATCGAACTCCAATATTTCAGACATAATTTCTCTCAAATGCCGCAAAGCCAGAGGAATTACATGGTCCATAAGATACCATAATACCTCAGTTCCAAAATAGTGTTGATCACTGTCTAACACTACAAGAAAATTGACAATTACCAACGGAGGTTTCTAGTGACAACCAAAATAGTCATAGGTATAGGCAGACTATACCCACATAAACTTTTTAGGTGGTTTTTGGAAGTTTTGGTCTAACAGGTTTTTTGAAACTTTTGGTTCACATAGACCGCGCCACTAATATTACCAGGACCAGAGACGACCTTTGTCTAGTGGTGCTCCTTTTCCGTTCCGGTGAATGGGATGGAGGTTTTGTACCTGCCGGTGTTCCGACGCTCAAGTCAGTAAGAGTGTGAAGCAAATGTTCTAAGAGTAGAGAATCATGTACCCGACTCCTTTGCATAAGAGAAGTATATATAGCCCCGGTATTGGGCCAAGACCATTGATGGACATATCAATGTCATCAATGGTTGTTGGAAAACAGGTTAGGAGCCTTGATGGACAGTAAATGCCCATCATTCTGACGTCGGACATTACGATATGCGGGGTATGTTGTTCATTGACTTAGGCAATGTAATCTTGGACCACTTTACAATTGGGTCGTGCTCGACGGACCATAAGGATGATTTCCTTGATGATAGGGCCTTAGGCCCAGTCCAAAACAATCATTAACATTGGTGTGAACCAATTTGATAAAGAAATGATGATAGGCTTTTGCTTGTACACACAGTTGATGCTTTATCCAATTCTTTGATTGACTTGTCAAATTAATATAATTAATTGTACACAAAGAAAAACTAATTTGGTTAAATTTTTTTTTTTCTTTTTACAATTTTGGTCAAATCTAAAAAAATACATGTACAATTGAAATAAAATAAAATAAAAATTTAATATTTCGTTGACTACACAATATAATATTAATTTATATTTGTAATTTTTAAAAAAAAATCTTCCTCATCATGCTCAAGAATATATATATATATATATATATATATATATATATATATATATATATATATATATATATATATATATATATTGTTAGAAATAATATCCTATATCCATTTGTTGATTGTTGTGGAGACCTCCCATATTTAGGCCACTCATTGTTAATTTCACGCACCAAGCCCAATAGTGTTGGGCATGCGGGAGTGTGTTAGAAATCTCACATTGGCTAGAGATATGACAAAGATAGTCTTTATAAGTGTGATGCAAACCTCAACTCTTAAGCTTGTTAGAAATAATATAAAACCAATGATGTGGTTATATCCTAACAGCTTAAACTTTTAGGATAATCGGTTATTTGACATGGTATTAGAGCTTCTATGACTAAGTAGTCTAGAGTTCGATCCCCGCTCCCCTCACTTTCTAATTAAAAAGTGGAATTTAAGCATATGATAGGTGAGCTTTTTATGCATTATCGACGCTTCAAGCCCAAGTGAATTCTTGCGTGAGGGGACGTATTATAAATAATATAAAACCATTGATGTGGCTATATCCTAACAGCTTAAGCTTTTAGGTTATATATATATAACCAAAAACATGTCATATATTTCGTTATCAGTTTTTATCGATCAATCAATTGTGCGGTTTAAAATGGTTTCGGTTTTCAAATTTGTGTCATTATTTTCTTTATTACTAACTATTCTTATTGCTATGCAGTTCAAGAGTGGAGAATGCAGAGTATACGTACTGCTCCATTACCAACAATTTAACCAATGTTCTTCAGCTTGGGGTTCATTGTCACAGCAAAAATGATGATATTGGGTTTAGATCATTACATTTTAGAGAAATTTACTGCTTTAATTTTAAGGCAAATGCTAAATAATAAGTTTTTTATAGAATTTTTATGAAAATGTGTAAAGTTAACGCATTGAAAATTGTGCTGTTTAACTTTTAAAATAATTTTTTTTTTTAAATGGAATGTTTAAAGAGTGCCCCGGAGGCACTCGTTAGCAAGACCCTAATTTTAAACCTAATGTCTTTAGGATTTGAGGACACACCTTATTCTTTTGTGTTGATTTACATGGGTCAATCAATCACATGTACACTACCATGATGTTTATAATGAGAAACATGTACATGATC